>ML685878.1:129291-235486 GCA_007922175.1 Pelusios castaneus
GGGGGAGGAGAAAGGGGACCCGCGGCGGAGAGGAGAGCCGAGGCTGTGGGGGGAGGAGAAAGGGGACCAGCGACGGAGAGGAGAGCTGAGGCTGTGGGGGGAGCAAGAGAAAGGAGACTGGTAGCAGGGTGCCAGGACTGCAAGGGTGGGCAGTGGTGGTTAGCCGAGACTGCCGGGGAGAGCGCTGGAGCTGGCAGGAGGGGCACCTGGGCAGAGCAGCTGGGTTCGAGGTTGACCTTGGTTCTGTAGATGTATTCTGGAAATGTGACAAAGCCGGGTGACTAAAGCTATGAGGTGTAGATGACGGTAGAGGCAGCAAGTATCAGCGCCTCACATTTGTTTAGTAAATTAATAAAGTGACGGTATTTCAGTTTAACGGTTTTATTAAAGTTGGAATGAAAAGACATCTATGCATTTGTTTTCAATTAAGGTACTTAGGCGTGCTGATGCTTTCAGCGCCAAAAACTGTTGCCCATGCAGCACCATGCCTCACAAATTGCTGCTCAGGAGTATCATAACGTGCTCAGCTGCATCATCAGCTTAGCGGGAACATTGGCTCCAACCAATGGTTCTGAAGGAACTCAAATGTGAACATGCAGAACTACTAACAGTGACGTGTAACCTATCATTTAAATCAGCTGCTGTACCAGATGACTGGAGGATGGCTGATGTGACGCCAATTTTTAAAAAAGGCTCCAGAGGTGATCCCAGTAGTTACAGGCCAGTAAGCCTAACTTCAGTATGAGGCAAACTGGTTGAAACTCTAGTAAAGAACACAATTATCAGCCACATAAATGACTATGATTTCTTGGGAAAGAATCAGCACGATCTTTATAAAGGGAAGCCCAACAAGCATGTGGACAAGGGTGATCCAGTGGATTCAGTGTGCATTGATTTTCAGAAAGCCTTTGACTAGATCCTCATCAAAGGCTCTTAAGCAAAGTAAACGATCATGGGATGAGAGGGTAGGTCCTCTCCTGGATGAGTAAAGGGCTGAAATAAATGGGCAGTTTTCAGAATGGAGGGAGGTAAATAGCAGTGTCATCCAAGGACTCGACCTGTTCAACACATTCATGAATGATCTGAAAAAAAGGGTAAATTGTGAGGTGGTCAAATTTGCAGATGATACAAAACTACTCAAGATCAGTCCAAAGCAGACTGCGAAGAGTTACAAAGAGATCTCACGCAACAGGGTGACTGGACATTAAAATGGCAGCTGAAATTCCATGTTATGAATGCAAAGTAATGCACAATTGAAGACCTATTACCAGCTATACCTATACAATGATGGGGTCTAAGGTAACTAATACCACGCAAGAAAGAGCTCTGGGTGTCTTTGTTGATAGCTCTCTGTGCAGCCACAGTTCAACTAAGGACAGCGGGCTAGATAGGCCATTGGTCTGACCCAGGCTGGTCATTCTTATAGCAGAACCTTAGGGTGTATATACTTTCCCAAGCTGTGCCTCACTGCCTATGCTGCTATTTTAAGCAGCGTAGTATCCCACTGCTGGAGTCTTTCCCCACCACAGGGACAGGCTCTGGCAGTGGGGAAGAGCTCTGGGAGAGAGGGAGGCAGCAAGAAAAGACTCTGGAAGCTCCCAATTCCTCACTGCCTCCGCCTGCCAGAGCCTTTTCCTGCGACTTGTAGCTACGCACCAGAGCGCGAACACAGCCTGCTTTTCAGCGCAGATTGCAGCTGTACATATAATGGCTGCTCCTACACCAGTGTAGAGGGGCCCTAACCCACAGCCCCCCGGAACAGACGTGTGGAGTGTGACGGCGCGTGCCAAAGAATCTGTGAGCCTGTCCTTAACACTTTCCGTTTTAAACCTTGTTTTCAGTTGCTCATAATTTTGCTAAATTTTAACTTTTTGGACTGAATTTTCTCAGGCTGGGTGTCTGTCTCTACCAAATTTCTTGGTAAGTTTTTGCTGAAAAGGGTCAACGGTTTCTGAGAATGAGGCTGAAGAAAGAACACTGTTTTGCCCATGTTCAAAAAAATAATAAATTGTACAGCTGTGTCATTGAGAAGCCTTACTGCCTCCATGCTTTGGAGCAGCAACTTAGATTTGTCAGCGAGAGTCACCGTGGTGTCAGAGATGCATCTTTCGCCATTGACATAGGAAACTACCCAAAGCTGCCAAGTTATGAACCTTCAAGAAGTTTATTTGGTAGCTAAATTTGCCAGAGAGTTCAGCCACCCTGAGCATACCACAGGGCCACCTTAGCTAAGCAGGACTTTTCCTGCAATTGCCCCTTCCCCTGGCTGCCAGCCACTGGAGCTGAGCAGAAAGTCTATCTCCTCTGTTGCCTCAGTGCCTCCTCTGCTGGGCCCAGGCAGCGCAGCCTGATTTGAATGCAGAACGGTGATGGGGCTGCAAGAGAAGAGGATGGGAGCCAGTAGCCGGTTAGACAGGAGCAGAGTGAAGAGAAGAGAAAGGAGAGGGCCAGCGGCTTGTTGTGTTAATTTCGATGGGATAAATAGCTCAGTGAGTCAAAGGTGCCACCATGACTCTGTGACTGCACCACATTGAACATGGTGCAGGGGCTTGAGTATAGAGTACAGAGAACAGAGTCAACTTCGTCCCATGGCAAATGCACTAGAAAATTTGTGCTCAAGTTAGGAAACGTATTGATCAGGTTGAGGATGCACAAGAGAAAATGGATCAAAACCTAAACAAAGCACTTTGAAATTGAAATCAAGTGTTTGTGCAGAACAAATGGAGCCAAAAACCTTCCAAAGCCCATTCCTCAGAGAGAGGGTATTGGTTAGAGTCCCTTCGTTTGTCAAACAGTGCTCCTTCGTGGGAAGAAAGGGTTTGTCTATCGTGGATTTTGAGCAGACTGAGGTGAGTGATGGATATTTTTCCTGCTTTTGACGCGATAGACACAAAAGGGAGAGCAGAGCTAGCATAGTGACAGTGGGGCGGGGAACATGTTTTGGTGATGTTCATGGGATACCAGGTGGCTGGTCAGTCATTGACCGCTGCTCTAGGCTGGCTGGGTCAGGTAGCTCCAGGTAGCTCTAGACTTTGGCTCACTCTCTGATCGGATTGGTCTAGTCAGCGCTCTCTCTGGTTCTGTTGTCACCCCCTCGTGCTGGTGCCATGCAGTGCTGATGGTCTCAGATCAGGTGAAAAACAGAGGACCGAAGGAAGATAGCAGGCATGGAACGGAACGCAAGAGATCAGAGGTCAGAGCAGTCTTAGGTATAGCAGGCTAGTGACCTTCTTAGGCCAGCGATGGCGGTCAGGTGTCCTCAGCAGTGTGCTGGTTTGGAGATCCCAGTGATGGAGGCTCACCAGCAAAGGACAGCCTCAGATGAAGGAGAGGCCTGTCATCCTTTTCTCAGGGAATCCAAATGGTCCTTCTGCCACTATCCTCCAGGTCCCTCTTTTAAAACTCCAAAGGGGGTGATGGATGGAACAGCTTGTCTCCTCGTTCACCAATTAAACCACATTTTGGTCCAGTGATTGCCAATTTTGTTCACCATTCACAGCCCTTAGCACAGCCCATGGGTGGCATCGGTAGCTCTTTTCATTTGGACTAATAGAATTTTTCTGTCTCCTTCGCATGTCTCCTCTATCAACACCCATGGTTATGGATCATGGTAACACAGGAACTTTGACCGTACCTCAGCAGCTGAGTTTACAGTCAGAGTAGATTTGTGGCGCTCAGTTATTACAACTGAATACACAGGTGCAGAGGGGGAGGAAAGCATGGATAGGAACCAGGGCATGGGGGCTAGATAGGAGCAATCAGGGAGGGAATCAGGAGCCATGGGGAGGAGTGGTTAAGTAGGCGCAGCAGGGAGATGGGCAGGATTCTTGGGCAGAGGGGGAGGATGTAGGAGGCAAGGAAGAGGAACCAAAGAGTGGTGGGAAGGATGCACAGAAAAGAGATGGCAGGGGGCAGGAAGTGGGACCGGGAGTGGCAGGAACCAAGCTGTAGGGGTGGATGAAAGGCATTCTCGGGCACACTGCTACTGACGTCCATAGGAATGTTGCCTCAGTGCAAATTAAGGATCTGTAAGGTCTGAGGCCTTATTTCGGCTAAGCTTAGGCCTTGTTCTTGGGGTAAACAGTAACTGCCGTGCGAAACAGCCGCCATAAGCTATGAAGCATGTGGTCCCAGCCTCACATTCCTGAAACCACTTCCAAACAATGACATCTCCGGCTGGTGAGAAGGTGACGCAACCCTAATGGGTCTTACCTCCACCAGAGAAAGAAACACATTTTTAGCTGCTTAAAGAAAACTTTGCTTGACAACTTCCTGTCTGGAAAGGCAGAGTTTATCTACATTTGTGGTCCAAAAATCTGCACTTCTTATTGTTTTATCTTTGTGGTCCTCACTTTCCTATTGTGTACCTAAACGATTTCTGTCTCATTCTTTAATTGTTTCTGTCTGTTGCATAACTAAGTGCCTTATTAATCAATAAAGGTGGTGGGAGATGATTGGTTAAAGGACTGTTTCGCAGTGTGCTAGGATTGGGGTTTTTTAGTCTAAAATGATTGATTATGATACAGCTAAACAGGACCCAAGTTTTAACTATATAAACTGGGGGCCAAAAGGAAGTTCTTTGGAACCTCACTCCAGGAGCCAGCCCATCAGAGCTGCCAGACCTCAGCACACTGCCAACCATACTGTGCAGAAGGTGGAGTCCCCAGTGATCTAAGCCTGACTGGCCACCAGGAGAAGTTTGTCTGCCTTATTGGGAGTGGTGGCATTGTATGCTTAGTGTGTGTGTTCTATTTGGTAATTTGTAATAAATAAGAATTAAGGCCATTACTGTGTGAGGCTCCTTCCTGGTAAAAGATCCTGCAAAGCTGCAGAGAATTATACCCGGAGCCCTAAGGACTGGGAAAGGGCGGGTACTTCAATTAACCAGGTTACACCCAGAGCCCTACAGTCTGGGAATGGATGACCCTGAGTCCTAAGCTGTGACTTGGGTAAGGGTAGGTGCCTTCCCTACAGACTGGGAAAGGGTCGTGGGGGGCTTAACAGGGTTATGCCTTGAGCCCTACGGATTTGGGTACGGTGGGGTTCCCTAGTGTGTGGGTAATAGATCTCAGAACAGAAACCTTTCGTCACAATATACCCATTGTAAAGCTGAAGGGGAATCACATCATCACCCACACAGAAGACTGCTGGAAACACAGCATCGCTTGCCATGTATGAAGACATTTGCCAAAGCGTGTCACCAACCTGCACAAAGATGCAATTTCCTAGCACGCCAAACCTGCGTCAGCAAATGAAGCCTCGGGAGACGGCAGACAGTCAGCAATGCCGCAGTCCCTGTCTCAGCACAAGGGCCTGGCCGTGTTCTGTGGGCGATTCAGGTGTGTAGCTATTGAAAGCGACTCCCTACTTGTCAGCTTGTGCTGCACGGATAACAACTGTGTGTGCGACTTTTATTTAACTGCAAATTGTGAGCCTGGAATGACATGCAGGCTGCCCTGAGACAGAAAGGCAAATGAGTCTGGATTATTTTTGTAAATCCTACTGTTTGGTTCTTTTCCAGAGGGAAAGAAGTGAAGAATAAAGTGAAAGCACTGTGGCAGAGGAAGGGAATACTTGAGCAGGGCGCCAAGAAATCATTCTGTTCATGATCACCGAACTGTCCCACTCACTGCTGATGCGTTCGCTCACTTGAAGGAAACTGCGTAAAATGAAATCAACAAAACGAAGCAAATATTGCAGGACAGGGGCCTGGTTTCTAATATAAAGTGCATCTCTCCCGTCCATCTGTCCTTTGTCTGCACCTCAGCTGACAAATTCTTATTCTCATAAGCCCAGAACTTCAAAAGGAATTTAGGGCCTTAACTCCCACCTGAATGCCTTTGAGGACTGAGCCACAATCCTACAAACTTTACTGGGACTACTTGCCTAGCTATGGACCACTCACTGAGCATAGATGTGCAGGATTGAGCCCTCCAGCCTATAGGGTCTAGGCCGCCAAAATGTCTCCAAAGCACCCAGTACAGTCTTGGGTGCTTTATTAATTAATAACTAACCAAATCCTAAATTTTTTGCTTCATTCAACTCCCATTGTCTTTAATGTAGCATAAAAAAAAAACCTCGCTGACTTATGCACACCAGAGCCAGTGTATCAGGACAAGAGTCAAGGGCCAAATTCTCCTCTAGTATAAATGACATTGGAGCCATGGTGATTTACACCAGCTCTGGGTCAGACTCTCCAAACAGGGAAAAGGCAGAGTTCTACCCAGCCCCTATCTGCAACCATGGAGCTCACAGCCACCCGCCACCTCTGTGCTGCCTCCTGACATGGCCATGAATCATTTTACAGCCACACAAACATAAATAATAATATTCACACACAGCGCTTATATAAATCAATGCAAAACGCTTTACAACCCTGAGCTAATGAACAGGTGTTCGTTACACACAGGAGCCTCCAACCTGGTAAATGTTCTAGTTCAAACAGCTCAGATAAAAGGTGCTGCAGGGGCTGAGCAGATCAGCTGCTGGCTAGAACCAGACGGGCGAGGAAGGACGGGAGATGAGCCAGCCTGAGAGAGACCCTACTCAGGCAGGAACAGACCAAGAACCCTGAGGTACGGGGAGGAGGAAAGGGCTGCATGGGACGTCCTCTGAGGAACAGCAGCAGCAATGGAGTTTGAGGAAGCAGCACAGGGATGCTATTTGTAGGATCCCTGGGTTGGGACCGAAGGGTAGTAGGTGGGCCCAGATCCCCCCACTGGAGAAGTGGCCTAAGCCTCGAGAATGGGACAAAACTCAGTACTAAAAGCCCAAGAAAGAGGCTAGGATTTACCAGGCTGAGCGATGGGCTGAAGACCTGGAAAGGGACAACGATTTGTGTTACCCCAGAAGGGTTGTCACCAACAGCTCCCGAGCAGGGCAGCAGCCAACGCTGTGAGCCGAGAGCGAGTGCGGTCGCACAGCCAGCCGCTAGGAAGTGCTCGTGAGAAGGGAATGCACCCGTCACAGATCCAAGCACTGTTCCACAGGGGCTGGCCAGTGGGCTCCAATTCGTCTGTCTGTCCGTGGCTCTCTCCAGCAAGAGTCACGAGAGACGTTTTCACTCTGTTAGGGCACAGTGTCTCGGGGCCCTCGGCAAGGCAACACTTTAGTGGAGAAGCTGAGAGCCTCGGGCTGACGTGAGGGAGGCCGGCGTGGGACATGCCTCCTGTTGAAAGAAGCTGTGGCATCACCATTCACTACTTCCATAAGCACCGCCATCGCTTTCTCCGTCCCCACGTGACAGCTGCTGCGTCTCCGAGCCCAGTTCTCAACACGTGTTCCCCACACCTCTGTCCATTGGCCGTGTGAGCTCACATATGCCACTGCGTGAGCCACGTGCTGGTGAGGGTCGCTCCCTGGGGTCCTGGGGTCGTTTCTCAAACCTCCACTGAGGTGTGTTGATTCTACCCAGCCCCGGATGTCTTCTTTGTACCACCTCATACAGCTACAAGCCACAAACACTTCGTGCCACGTGTTCTGCCCCACTTTATCCCCACAGGATAGCAATACCAAGTCAGCTGGGTCAGCTGCCAGGACCATCATTCATTACACTACTGCCGAAAATTCCCACTTCCTTTGCAGTACCAGCTATGGCACCAGCTGAGTCTACCTCCAGCTAGTTCTCGCACTGCTAACCCCAGCTGTCTCTGTCCACACTGCCAGCCAAGTCATGCTTCACACCATGTTAGTTAACGCAGCTCCTTGGGATCAGCACTAACTCGGGATGTGCCCATGGAAGTGATGAGATGGCTTCATTGAGGAAGGTCAGCTCTGAAGGTGCAGGTGGACTTGGGCTGATTTCTCTCTGCCCACTTATCCAGTACGGCCGTAGGTCCCTCTCACTCATTCTGCACCCTGCCAGCCTGCTGTCCGCCGGGGAGGTGGGTGTGGGGCTGTGAGGAGCAGACACACACAGTGTTCTTTATCTCACTCTCGGATTCTTTCTCCCCCCCACTTCCTTCAAATCTCTGCCACATCACCAGGCTGTCTGCTGTGGTTTCCACACATATAATGCAAACAGACTTTCCATCTAAGTGACTTTAATTTGACATTAAGGTAAACTACAAAGAAATAAAGAACAAAGTTTCTTGGAGAGGGAGAGCAATCTCTCTCTTTTAAGAGCCTCCATCCTGAATTCCCCTCACAACCCTCCACTGTCACACCTCCTGCAGTCAGGCGGCTTTCGTGGAAAGGGGCAGTCCACTAAAAAAAATCAGACCTGTGCTGCATTGAGGCCTGTGTGGGACGTTGCAAGCTATCACTTCAAGAGCAAAGGGGTTTCCTAGCTTTTGCAGGCAAAGGAGTTTCACTATCTTCAGTCTGAAAAGACACAGCTTAAAGCAAGGTGGGGTGAGAGTTGAGCCCAGGGCCATCCCTTGGGGGGAGCGGGGCCCAGGGCCAATCGCCCTAGGCGGGGCCCCACCCCCCTCATGCTGGTGGGGAGTGCAGCAGGCTGGCCTGCTCTGCCCCCCAGGGACTCCGGTCGCCCCCCGGGGAGCCAGCCCCGGACACCGAGGCTGCCCGCTGGGCGGTGGGGAGCCGACGCTGTGGCCCCGGGGAGCCGAGACCCCAGCCCCGGCTCCGGGAGGAGCAGGGAGCCGGGGCTGTGGCCCCAGCCTTGGGGGGCAGCAAGGAGCCAGCCCCAGCTGCAGCCGGGACCCCGCACCTGCCCCGGCCCTGGGCCTGCCTGCTCCACCCTGGGGGTGGGGAACAGGGCCGGCCCAGGGGAAGCGCTCTTGGCCCACCCCGCTACCTTCAGGAAGCGCAGCCATGGGGGGGGCCATGGCATGGGTCCCACACTGCCCCGCTGGGAGCAGGACAGCGCGGGGCCCACCTAACCGCGGGGCCCAGGGCGATCGCCCCATTCGTTCCCCCCCCAAAGGACGGCCCTGGTTGAGCCTCTCTGTTTTAGGCAGCAGCCTGCTTTGTCTCTGTCCATTTTGGGATCTTGCATGTTACCACTCTGAATGCTAAGAAATAAAGTCATGTGACTTTGCAATCTTCCCGAAAGAGTTTCTGGGCTCTAATTTCTCTGGCTGCGTGGTGTGAAACAGACTGAGACTCATCACTCTTACGTACTCACTTCCATTGCTGGTGGCCGACTGGAGACCGGATTCCAGCACCATTGTAAACACAGCAGCTTCGTTCTGCAGCCCACGTGGCCATGCTGAAGATCAATCTACCTGTCGCTACAATATCGTGTCCGGTCATTCTGATGGATGCCCATTGCAGCGGTTCCGATGTGCAGAGCGTGGGCAGCTACTGTACATCGCGGAGATTGCTTTGGACACGGAGAAGACGAGTGTTGGGGGGGGGGCAGAGGTGGCCCTTAGGCTATCTTGGGCTCTAGGCAAAGGCCCATTGCAGGTCCCCCTAGATAGAGGCTCCCCATCAGGGGCCCTGGAACCCCCCCACAGCCCCAGCTCCCCACCAGGAACCCCAGCCCTTGCCCCGGCTCCCCATGGCCATTCCCCCCACACCTGCAGCCCGAGCACCCCAAACCATCACCCCCCTGCAGCCCCAGCTCCCCACAGCCGGCCCCTGTGGCCCCGGCACCCTAGCAGGGCCCCAAAACTGCCCCACCACCAGCCCTGGCCCCAGCTCCCCACCCCATATTGTGCAGGGTGGGGGGCAGACATGGCTTTGGGGGTAGGAAAAGGGGCCCAAGGCAGGCATTTGCTTTGCCTACCCCAAAAGCCGCCTGGGGGTGGGGGGAGCTAGCGGCGGGTAAAAGAGAACTGATAGGAGGGGCCAACATTGTTAGCTGCAGGAACATACGCTGATCCATCCAGATGTAAGACATATGAAGACATTTCCCTTTCTGTGGGCGGCAGGAAACCATCTGTAACAAGCCTGGCAGGGAAGGCGAGTGGATGATGCGAAAGGGAGTGGAAGAGCCTGCTGTGCTTTGCTGTATGTAGTGTCTGTCTGTCTGTCTCCAGGCTTGGCACACAGCAGGAAAGCGCAGCTAAGAGACACAGTCCTCCCCCTTCCCATGCTGAGGTTCAGGGTCAGATTAACAGAGGTTTTGGGGGCTGCAGCCCCGGGCTAAAGGGGGACCCCTGTACCCCGGTTAATCCGGCCAGTGCTCCAGCCCATGCTGCACACCAGGCCCCCGCAGCTCAGGCTGGTCTGCCCGGTCCTGGTCTGATAGGCCCTATGGGGAGCCCCAGTGCAAGACCAGACCGTGCACCAAGCCCCGTCCTGGGAGCACTGCCCCCCCCCCCCCCCGGCCTCACGCAGCGCATGCCGTCCCTGCTTCCCTGTTGGGTGGTCTTGCCTGGCTGCTGCCCGCCCCCCCCCCATGTCGGCCCAACAGCATTCCCAGGGGTGGAGTCCCGGCCCCTGGAGCACTGCCGGTGTCCACGGTCAGCTTCCCCCTCTGCCCCTGGGCTGGCTGATATGCTCCAGTCTGGGACCTGCTGGGCAGAAGAGCCAGCCCGGGCCTGGGGCAGGAGCTCCGAGGGCCCCAGCCTTCCCCAGTGCTGGCTGGGCTGCAGGCCCTGGGCTTTCCCAAACGCCGGTTTGCCCCTAACTGGTCTGTGGGCCCCTCACGCCAACCAGGCCCTCTAGCACCGTCCCGCCCCACCTCCAACGCTGGCCGGTTCGCAGGCCAGGGACCCCCCGCCAAGCACCATCCTGCCCCAGGCTGGGCACTACTGCAGTGGGCAGCCCTGGGCCACAGGGGATCTTGAGCTGGTCCTGCTGACGTTTATAATAGACCAGCTCTGTCCAGGGTGATGGTGGTGATTTACTTCTGTCCCGGAGCTCCTTGTCAATACAGGTAGAGACCAAGTCCCTGCACTAGGATTCTGGCTACGTCCACACTTGTGAATTTAAGTCGACTTAGCATGTCCACACTTACAGTTTAAGTCGACTTTCAGGGGACCCTACAAAGTCGACCTAGAGTGTCCACACTGGACACCTAGGTCGACTTCTAGGGGCTAGGTGGACCGGGGACTGGTCCACAGTGGCAGGGGGGCACCCCATGCCAAGTGCCAGGGACCTCAGCCTTTGCCCCATTGTACATGGGTACAATGGGGCAAAGGGGGACAGGGACCCTGGCAGGGCATAGGGGCAGGGTGGGCAGGGCTCTGCCCTGCCCTGTGGGGGGGCATGCCAGGCTCTCCCTGTGCCAGCCACCCTGGCAGGGAGGGCAGTGGGGGAGACCTGGAGAGCCCTAAGTCGACTGAGAGTCTACCTAGGGCTACTCCACGTCTACACAGGCTTAAGTCAACTTTAGAAAGTTGACTTAAGCAGAAAGTTGACTTAAAAGGAGGTTTAACAAAGTTGACTTAATTTTCCTTAAGTCGACTTACGCAGCTGTAGTGTAGACGCAGAGCAAATTAAGTCGACTTAATTCACAAGTGTAGACGCACCCCTATTGCTCCGCTGGGGAAAGCCAATAGCCTGGCCAGGGTTCACACTACTTGTCCGGAGCTGGGTACTCGTGAAAGCAAAGCAAACCTGGAAGGCAGGGACAGCAGGACTCATTCACCAGCAGGAGCTCTGCAGACATATGTAGCGATTTCCAGAGGGGGAGCCGTGTTAGTCGGTGCACAGCAGAACCAACGAGAGTCCTGGGGCACCTTAAAGACTAACACATTTCTTCGGGCATAAGCTTTGGCGGGCTCCACACAACCCCCATGCATCTGACGAAGTGGGTGGGAGCCCATGAAAGCTTATGCCCAAAGAAATGTGTTAGTCTTTAAGGTGCCCCAGGACTCTCGTTGGTTTCACACGTTTGTAGGACTGTTGCTCTTAGGCTATGTCTACACTTGAAAAGTTAGGTCGATTTTATGAAGTCGATTTAATACGGTCGACTTTACTTAACTTTTCAAGTGTAGACGTGGCCCCTTTTTGACCTCATTAAGTTGACTTAACATTTTAAGTCAACTTAAAAAGGTCCACCTAGGCACCACTCCACGTCTCCACTGGCTTAAGTCGATTTAATAAAGTCGACTTAAGCACTAGTTTGAATTAAAACGAGGTGTTATTCATTCGAACTCGTTTTTCCTTAATTCGACTTAAGGAAAGCCCAGTGTAGATGCGGAGTAATTTAAGTTGACTTAAGCTTCCTTAAGTTGACTTAATTTGTAAGTGTAGATGCACCCTTAGAGACCAATAGTAACCCTTATCCCAGCTGCAGTACCAGGCACAGAGGTAGGCCAGTAAATAACTCTTGTTCAGACACAAATGTTCAATGAAAAATAAATTCCAAGGTTGTTGCAAATAAAATAGATGGGAATACAAGGAATGACCTTGCTCACATGTGTGCGTGTGCACCAGGCCCTAGCTCCTGGAGTCCTGTGATAGCTGCTTTCATTTAAAAACTAAGACCTTAAGCCTCCACAATCTCAAAAAAAAAATCTTGAAAAGTCTGAGCCCCTTGTGGAATTGAGGCACTGACATGCGCCAGTCTGTGGCCATCTGAAACCAGTAGTTCTGAGTTGGGGGGAACTGCCCCATGCCTCTCAAGTGGGAATCGATAACAGGGTTTCTCCAGGGACTTCTGAGTCTGCCAATGGCACCACGCAGGGGGTCGTATAGGGTGGCAGGACAGAGCAGATGGTAAGGGGAGCAAAAATTTAGATTTTGGAGTTGAGTCAGGGGCCTTCCACCAACTCTTGCCCAAAGCCCCTCTGGGGCTTGTTATGCCCTGTCCGTCTCTACAGCTAACAAAGGCCCATTAGTGCTAAAATCAGGACAGGGCCTAGACAAAGGGAGCAGGAGAACTGGCTGGTAACCAGTGAGACAGCCTGTTTGTCACCACCGTTTAACCTTACAGCGCTGGGCTCCCCTTCCCTGGAAAAGGAGGGAGAGCACAGAGGAGCAGAAACCTACATCAGTGGGTGGGGATGAGTCAGGCACGTTGACCTCAGATGAGCCTTCAGAACACTCCCGCCCTCTGCCAAGCTCTGCTGTGCACCCTATAGTTTGCAGAGTGGATTTTCAGTGCATTTTCTGATGGGAAAGATATATTCTTTACGTGGGCAGGGCTGTGCGTGGTTGGATTACAGAGCCCCTTCTGAGCCTCAGGACGGGTTTCCAGCTAGCATTGGCAGGCCCCATCTCTGCTATTTTCCCGGTCATTGCCAGCAGGAAGAATGGATCACATCAAATGAGGGCCTGAGGTGTGCTCCATTGGCAGAGCCTTTCAAGACATCACTCAGCATGCAGAAGGGACATCACTCATCTTTCCACTAACAACAGGGAAGACCAACACTAAGATCAAGACTGCAGGGCCTAATATATTATTTGATACGGGAAGTCAGGTTCACATGCACCAGCAAACACGGACCCCAAACCAAGTCCTTACTCCCTTAGGCTATGTCTACACTTGTGAATTTAAGTTGACTTAGCATGTCTACACTTATTTTTTAAGTCGACTTTGGGGGGACCCTACATAGTCGACCTAGAGCATCCACACTGGACACCTAGGTCGACTTGTAGAGGCTAGGGGGACCTTGGACTGGTCCACGGTGGCAGGGGGGGGCATCCCTTGCTAAGTGCCAGGAGGCTCAGCCTTTGCCCCATTGTACCTGGGTACAATGGGGCACGGGGGACAGGGACCCGGGCAGGACATAGGGGCAGGGTGGGCAGGGCTCTGCCCTGCCCTGTGGAGGGGGCATGCCAGGCTCTCCCTGTGCCACTCCCCCCCAGCAGGGAGTGCAGTGGGGGAGTCCTAGAGAGCCCTAAGTCAACTTAGAGTCGACTTAGGGCTACTCCAGGTCTACACTGGCTTAAGTCAACTTTAGAAAGTCGACTTAAACCAAAAGTCCACTTAAAACGAGGTTTTAAAAAGTCGACTTAATTTTCCTTAAGTTGACTTAAGCAGTTTGCTTAAGTCGATTTAAGGAAAGTGTAGTGTAGACGTAGAGTAAATTAAGTCGACTTAAGCAAGCTTAAGTCGACTTAATTTATAAGTGTAGACGCAGCCTTAGAAACACTGTTCATGATTGCCAGCCCAGAGTTCACAAATCAGGAGGCAATTCCCAAAACATTATGAGATTGGCTTAAAATCCTGGGGTTTTAAAAAGTAGATTCTTTTTATTTGCCTTCTGCTTTCTGAGCTTTAGATGATGTTTGGGTTACATCCCCAAATTTTCCTCTGCAACTGTTAGAGCTAGACATGTATTTTATAAAATGAAAGTTGAGATTTTCTTTTGACCACATGACTCCAGCGCCTGAGTCTTTAAGAAAAGCACCAGATATTGTGAGACTCACAAGAGTTGCCAAAACTGTGACTCATTCCAGTTCCCAGAACAGGGTGATATTAAAAAGAAGTTTGCGCTCTCCCCACATCCTGAAGGGGGCTTCCCCACTCCCAAGACAAAGCAGGATACGGGAGCAGGAGATTACCCATTTATTGCCATACACACTGTAGTATTAGCTATTTTCCCAGGACAACCCAGTGCTATCCTTTACCTGCTGCCTTGAAAAGGCATACATCAGGACGGGGGGGAAGAGGGCAAGTACACAGTGAGCCAAGTCAGGAGAAATGGGGCTTGATGAAGGAATGGAAGAGAAGTAAGATATTAATCAGACGAACTGAAGGATGACAGCTTAAAGTCATCGATTCCAAAGCTAGAAAGATGACTGTGATCATTTAGTCTGATCTCCTGTATAACACAGGGCACAGAATGTCCCCCGAATAATTTCTGTTTGAAGTAGGCCATATGTTTCAGAAAAACATCAAATCTTCATTTAAAAATTTCCTGTAATGGTGCATAATTCATACCTGTCACAAATTTTTTCATGATAAATAGGTCTGGCCAAACAAACAGGATATTTTTTTTTGATGAGAGTCCATATTTGGTTGATAACAGTAGTCATGGTGACGTGGACAGACTAGTGTAAGACATTGGACTGGTAAAAATATTAACTCTATACAAAAACCGAGAAAGCCACATTAAAGGGATTAAAAACTGGCTAACTGACAGATCTCAGGAATTCCAAAAGGGGAGCCATGTTAGTCTATTGTAGAAAAACAACAGAGTCCTGTGGCACTTTTAAAGACTAACAGATTTATTTATCTCCCATGAGAGCTCATGCGATAAATAAATCTGTTAGTCTTTAAAAGTGCCACAGGACTCTGTTGTAGATCTCAGGAAGTAATTGTCAATAGGGCATCATCATCATCTGATGGAGGTGTTGCTAGGCAAGGTGGCAAAGATCAGTTCTTGGCCTAAAGTACTTCAGTATCTTTATCAATGACCTGGAAGAAAATAAAAAAATCATTGTTGGTAAAATCTGCAGATGCCACAGGAACTGGTAGCGCGGTAAATAATGATGAGGACAGGTCAGTTACACAGAACAATGGCGGTATTAACACAGCCAAATGCAGGGTCAAGGCCCATCTAGGAGCAAGGAGCGTAGGTCCCACTTACAAGGTGGGGGACTGTAGCCCAGAAATGAAGCACTGAAAAGGATGTGGGAGCCATGGTGGATGATCAGGTAAACAGGAGCGAGGTGGGGCACTGCTGTGGTGGGAGAGGGGGGCACAAAAGTGGACAGCCCCAGACTCCTAGGAGTCTTAATCTGGCCCTGCTCTTATAGCTCAATCTGAATTTATGCCTCCATTGCAGGCATCACTGGGGCAGGTTCTCGGGCCTGCTGTACGGGAAGTCAGACTAGACCAACGGTCAGGCTGGTCTGTCTTGGCCTTAAAACCTCTCAGTCTGGGAACCTGGGGTGGGATCCTGGGGAAATGGGTCTCAAGTCCACCAAGCCAAGTGAGAACAGCTAGAGTGAGATTTGCCATTTGTAATTTACTTCCTCTATAATGCGGGATTGGGAAGGCTGCTTCCTGCCACCGAGGAAGTCAGTGCAAGCTTTGCTCAAATGAGAGCAGGGTCGGCGGCTGGCTGTTCTGTGGCTCTGCGGGATATCGCCGGTAGGTATAAGTACTTGCTGAGTAAGGCGTACGTGTAAGCGAAAACGGTAATGCAGGACGCCGAGCCAGTCAGATAATAGATGATCCAAAGCTGCAACATAAGGGCCCAAACCCCTTAGCAGAAGTCTAACGTACGTAGCTGACCAGGCGTAGAGGCAAAGTGCTGTCATCAGCAAGCACGAGCGACCCGTTGACCGGAGTTAATGCTAGTTTGGAATCATTTAGGGTAGGGACAGCCACAGATGGTCCTGGCAAGAATGCTATGGGATGTCTGCCAATGAGGGAAATGTTCCATCAGCCTCTAAGGAGACTCTAAGGTCGGACATCTGGATCCAGACAAGGACGCTGAACACCCTTATGAGCATTCATGGCAGCCAGAGAACCCCATATCTGAGAGATTCTCAGGGCTCAAACCTTTGGATCTGACCACTCGTGGGTACTCGTCTGACCCTTTGGAAGGTCTCTGCAGAGGATGGCAGGAGCATAGGGAAGCTCAAGTTCTGGATGCTTTGACCATTCTTCATTAACTCTACCCGCTCTGCTGGGCTGGAGTGTTTGTGTTTTGCTAACTGTGGAATATGCCCATTACAGGGACAGAGCGCCTTTCCTGAGTGTGGTCAGCACCAGTGGTTAAAGTATAATTTGACGGGCCCCAGAACCCTCCTAATCTCCAGGCCCCCTTCCCATATTGTCTGGGCCCCCTTCATGCATGTGTGGGCCCCAGCCCAGGTAGGCATTTGCAACCACTTCTCAGTACCACATGCATCGGTTATCGCTCCATAAAAATATTTATAATTTTATACGGCGTTTATGTCTATAGCAATTATTGTCACAAACTAGCAAACACTGCATCACACAATAAGTATTGTGATTAACAACGGTGGGGCGTAGGACCTGACACAGCCAGGGCGGGGCAGAACATGCGTTCCGCTGGATTTTGCTATATTTAGGGACCCCAGAACTCAGGCCCCTGAAATTTGGGAGCCCTGGAACTGCGTTCCAGTGCATTCCCCCTTACTTTAACCCCTGGTCATCACCCCCAAGCACACTGGGGCCCTCGTGACAGTTCTGGGTCTGGCTGGACCCCACTCAGCTATAGACACCAGCTGACACATCTCATTGGTCACTGTAACTAATACACAGTGAATAGATCAGGCCAGCGCTGCGTCTTTCTCCTCTTGACACTTGGATTATTTCCAGGAGCAGGAACTTCCTGCACCTTGAAAAATACAGGATGGGCCCAATTCTGTGCTGCACCTCCAGGAGCTGTAGCTTTGGGCAAGTAGCTCTGCACCCGTTTGTGCCCTTTGATGCGGATAATTTATGCTCCAGTTCTGGGCAGCATCACTGACACAGAACTTCCTCCCCTGCCACTCAGCGCCACCAAAGCACGGCCCGGCAAGGGAAGCCCTGTAGGGAAGGCTGTGTACAGTGGCCCTTCGCACCAGTGCAAGGTCCCCCAATGGCTGCAGCACCTTTACTGCCCCTGTGAGCCCCAAGAGCAGAGACAGAACCAGCCCCAAAGCCTGCAGGCTCACGAAGAGAGCTGGTTGGGGTTCAATCGCATTTTGTACCCACTTTGCTGCACATGGTGCAGGGTGGTGGAAAATCTGGGCCTCTGGCTGGGATGAACAGTGAGGGGGGGCCACCATCCACACAGCTGTCTCAGGGTGCAGGAGACTTTAGAATTTTCCTCTCTTGGGTGTCACCTCACTCCCTGTACTCCTCTCCGCCCCCACAGCAGCTGCAGTTGCCCTGTCCCAATCCTGGGTTAAAAATTGTGCCCCTGGAACAAGAGCAGGGCAGACGATTGCCCTGAAGCAGTTGGGACTTCTCAGCTACAAGGCTTGCCTCTGCCTGGGCTGCTGGGGCTCCTTCAGAGCTGTGCAGGCTCCAGCCCGTCTCGGACACCCTAATCGCACGCTAGGTGCAGATACAGCTCCGCCCCTACACCAAGGCACCTTGCAGGCTCCGGCAGACCAAGCTGTCAAACTGAGACCGCCTTGCCAGTCACTTGCAGCAGTTTCCCCTCCCAGCCCAGGTCTGGACTGAAAACTCTTTGGGGCAGGGCAGGGCAGGGCTGGCTGGTCAGCCTAAGTACAGGGGGCCTTAGAGATCCTTGTGACTGAATCCATAAACTAAGCGCCACGCAGGCTTACCCGAAATCACTTTCTGCGGGGCCCAGGGCGTAGCAAGCTGCAGCAGTCAAACTCCAGGCAATGGAGTCAGTTACCAAAGGTCTCCACACTGCAGACAGGAGCTCACCTGCCTCTTGCCCGTTCAAAGGCAATAAAACACTCTTGGCCACAGCACCTCTGGATCTGTCAACTCACCTGTGTCACCGCTGCCAGCTAGAATTTCACCCCGGGTTGAAGCCGGCCATAAGCCACCGCGTGGCAAGCACAGCCCAGGGCTGCTCAGTAGCCGGGGCCACTTTTGAAACTTTGGGAGAAAGAGAGCTGCCATTCAGCTCAGCTCTGCACGCTGGCCGGTCCCACTCAGGGCAAACATTCACCTCTTCCTTCCAGCTGCAAATGCCCGTTTCCAGTTTCCTAAACCAAACAAACTATGGCACCTCCTGTCTCACATCTCCTGTGGCAGAACACAGCCGCCATAGCACCCTAGGACCCAGATCACGACTCTTTGCCAAGGAAAGCAAGCTGGGATTAAAGAACAGGGCAGGGAGTGTGGAAGACATTGTAGGCAACCATTCAAGCGTGGGCTCTGAATGGGAGGGTAAACGATGCATCTGTTACCTGCTTGTACCCGGCTTGGTGAATTTGGGAGGGCTCAGCCTAGTCCCCAGGGGACATTTGTGCAGCCCAGGGTGACTGCAGAAGAGCCCAGGGGCTGTGCACAGGGCCTTCGCAGGACTCCGCATTGCCTGCCAGGTGGTGTGCGCCGGCCCAGCAATCTAACCTCAGGCTCTGGCAGAGCAGTGCTGGCAACTTTCAGCAGCTGCTCTAGAAAAGCTCTGTGCTGAGCCTGTATTTTTAGCTCTCCCAGACACATCCATGGAGTTCACGACATGACCTACTTTAGCATAATGAAGTTGCAGATCCTAGCAGGCACCTGCCGCTCTAGGCCACTGTTCCATTTTCTCCTTGCTAAATGTGCCTGCTCTGCAGGGGCCCAAAGGACCGTGCGTCAGCGGACAGCCACATTCTCCCCGGGGGAGCTGCCTTTGCGCACGAGCGCCGGTCAGCAGATGAGCCATGCTGTGGCCACTGTGAGAACCCATTGCCTCTCACTAGGACGATCTGGAGGCACTCAGTTATGTGCTCCTTTGCCCGATAGCATGGCACACACAGCCAACCCTCTGCTCCTTATGGACATGAGCCTCTGCCCAGCCAGGGACCTTCAACTCTCAGGCTATGTCTACACTTGTAAATTTAGGTCAACTTTAGCTAAGTCGACTTAGCATGTCTGCACCTAAATTTTAAGTCGACTTAGGGGGGAACTTACAAAGTCGAACTAGAGTGTCCCCCCTGTATGCCTACGTCGACTTCAAGAGACTAGGGGGACCTTGGGCAGGTCCACGGTGCCAGGGGGCTCAGCCTTTGCCCCATTGTACTGGGTACAATGGGGCAAAGGGGGACAGGGACCCTGGCAGGGCTCTGCCCTGCCCTTAGGGTGGGCATGCCAGGCTCCCCCTGTGCCACCCCCCGGGCAGGGAGGGCATTGGGGGAGTCCTCCAGGTCTACACTGGCTTAAATTGACTTTAAAAAGTCGACTTAAGCCGAAACTTGAACTAAAAGTAGGTTTAATAAAGTCGACTTAATTTTCCTTAAGTCGACTTTATTTTCCTTAAGTTGACTTAAGCAGCTTGCTTAAGTCAACTTAAGGAAACTGTAGTGTAGACGCAGAGTAAATTAAGTCGACTTAAGCAAGCTTAAGTCAACTTAATTTACAAGTGTAGACGCAGCCCCACAGAGCTCACATGGAGTTGACGGTGATGCTCACAGAGACGCAGCCTCTATCAGCCTTTCCTCATTTCTCCCAGTCTCTCCACCACAGCAGCCATTGGTAGATTATGTTGCTGATAAGGAGCCTTTTACTTTGCTTCCCACCAAGCCAGCCATTGACAATATTGATTTCCATTGCAGCCATTCAGCCCCAAAGATCTGTACAGAGCACTGGCCAGATTTTCCAGACAGCCAAGCAGGTTGGGTGCTGAGCCCTTGGAAAACCTGGCTGTGGAGTAGCTGCAAATCTGCATCAGAGTTTATTGAAACTCTGACCCTAAATGGCAAACTCACTTTATCCGCCACTGAAATGCAGCTGAATCTGAGGTGGAGTGCAGCAGCTGTTTAACATCACACAGTAAGACTGCATAGCAGGTTAGTAAGTCCAGCTGTGAAGGAAAATAGTACACCATCCAGTTGGAAATGCAGAGGAATGTAGGTGGGCACGACAGGATTATCTTAGCGGGACTTTGGCCAGGAGAAAGGGGTCACACAAGGTGCTTTGACGTCACTAGTGCAGTGGGGGAGGGCTGGGAATCAAGAGAGTCATTTCTGTGCCTCAGTTTCCCCACTTGTATTTGGGGATAAGTGGATGTTCAGCGTTATAGACACCTTAGGAATGGAGTTTATTCATAACTCTGACGTGTGTGTAATGCAGCTCAAAATGTCATGGTGGGGTCTTCCCAAAGGTTACAGGCGACTTAACACAGCTTTAAAACTTCCCTGTGCCTTTTTACTGTCTTAATTTACATGAAGGGAGCATAGAAAGCGTTTCCTTATCAGTCAAATTCTCCCTTTCTCCCCCCTTCCGTAGTTCACATTTAACACAGTAATGTGCTGTGTTTGCTTGTGTGTGTCTGTGTCTGCTGCTGCTGCCTGATCGTGTGGTGCTGGTTCCAAACCAGGCGTTTGCTGGCTGGGTCACTTTGTAACTCTGCAGCAGAGGTTCTGCACTAGGGGAGCAGGTATTGTAAACCCAGCCCATTTCTCTCCTCACTGGCTCTTTCCTATGGCTGCCAGGCGTGCCTGCTGAGACCATTTCCATGCTGCTGCTGGAGCTGGCAAAACATGGAGAGCGGCGAGATTCCCAGAACCTGCTGGGGTGCCTGTAAAGGGGGGTTAGTTCTTTGGAGGAGGTGTTAATCTGTCACTGGAAGAGGGAACTGCAGGCAGGTCCTTGGCGCCTGAGCATGGGGCGGATCAGATGCCAGCAAGTTCTGCAGATAAGATCCTGGCCCCAGCATGTCACTGACCTCCCTGAGGTAAGGGGTCAGCCTCCTGCCCTATTAAGGCTGCCAGGTGGCCCCTCCCCTGAGGACACAGCGCCAGGGTCCCTCAGGGCAAGCATTCGGTTTGGAAAATAACCCCCTGCACCTTTGATGTTCAGCTCAATTCCATGGCTGGCGTCTCTGACCCCACAAGCTGGGGGGAGAAGACCCTGGCAGGCCCCGCCCAAGTGGCTAGTTCCCAGAGGGGCCCAAAAAACCTGGGATTAACCGAACGAGGAGACAAGTCTGAAGTGGGGGGCTAGGGCTACAGGTGTACCAGGAACTTGGCAGTGGGAGCACCCCGCAGGTTCCCCCTCGGTCCCTGGAGTGTGCGAAGGGACATGGCCCTCTGAGACTGCCCCGTGCGGGAGGGATTGAAGGCCGGGAACATGCCCCCACATTCAGAGCACCTCCTGGTGCTGCACTGACTGCTCGAAGGTGTTTTTCCCTGGAGATTCCTTCCGCTGGAGTCTGGCCTGGTAAATTCCCGCTTACCTACAGAATCACCCCTCTCCCTCCGCCCGAGCTCTGAAATCCCCAGCAGCGAAAATGGCAGGTGCCCAAGCCCCAGGGCAGACACCCAGACCTCAGTGAGTGGCTCAGGAGCCCAGTTAGCGTGGCCCCCTCATCGCTTCGTTCACCACAGTGCTGTCTCTTCAGTGCCGAGAGTGGGACAGGGAGATTCTCACAGCAAAATGACTGAGCAAGGACTATTTCATCAGCTACAATGGGCCAACAATATGGTAAAAGCACCTGCTTGGGTAACGCCGTGGCTTGGTTAATAATGAAATCACCCAGGATTTTAACGCCTGGGTCTCTCAAGCCTCCGTTTGCTGCCCGAAGGTGGATTCACTCCATCCATCTCCAGGAGTTTGTAGGAAGTACCTAAGGCTATGTCCACACTAGAAAAAGTTAGGTCGACCTTATGAAGTCGACTTAACAAGGTGGTTATCCTGAACGGGGACTTAATAAGTCGACCTAACTGCCCTTAATAAAGTCGACTTAAGGGTTAATCCGTGTCCACTGGTGCCTAAATCAACCTAAGGAGTCGACTTAAGGGTTAGGTCAACCTAACCGGCGGTCCTTACTAAGTCGATTTAATGAAAGTCCAGTGTGGACGGGGAGTAATTTAGGTCGACTTACGGCTACTTAAGTCGACCTAAATTGCCAGTGTAGACACACCCTAAGACGCCTATCTTCTTTTCATCAGACGCTTTGAAGATGGGGAATTTACAGAATGGGAGGAAATTAAGTGCAGGGAAACGTAGGACACAGGACCAGGTCAGGCTGTAACAGCGAATCAAAATAGTTGTTGGGATTTCCCCATCTTCAAAGCGTCTGACGAAGGGGGATTTTCTTCCACGAGAGCTCATGTGAGAAATAAATGTGTTAGTCCTTAAAAGTGTCCCAGGACTTCTTGTTTGTTTTGCTGACCAAGACTGACACGGCCCCCCTCTGGAACCTGTCTCCTTTCGCAGTCCTTTAAGTCCACCCCAGCAGGTCTCCCTCAAACAGTACCTCTCCTGCTGCCAAGACGGGCCCAGGAGCTGGGTAACATTTCCTTTGGATCTCTGAAAGCCGGCTCAGCACGGATAGTTCCTCTTTGCCTCTTGCTCTCCACCCCCACCGCATCCCCTGGGCCAGAGGGCCTCACTGGCCTCCTGCTGAAAGCTTTGCTCTGTTAAAAGCTTTCTATTTTTAGCAATCACCCAGAGCAAAGGGAAAGGGGATTATGACAACTCAACTGCTTGTCTTGTCTGAGCGAGAGCCAAGAGCAGGAGACTGAAGAAGATAGGGACCTTGAACTGGCCTGGGCTCCATACGGTTGGGAAAGCAGGGTCCAGACCTGTCCCTTCTGCTTCTCCGATCGCACCGAGTTAGCCCGGCCAGGACCCTTGTTATTAATGCTAGAGCCCTGGCCAATAGCTCATGGAACAAGACCTGCCGCTGGAGAGGGGAACGATACTAATCCACCATGAGAGTTTGCATTTATATAGCTGCTTCCATGCACGGACCTCAGCCCCACAGCTAGCTTTGTTCTCCACGAGGGCCAGGGGAGTCCAGGAGCAGCTACTGCAGGGAGGATTTCCTAGTCTGCGGTCGCTGAAGAGTTCCCAAACGGAGCGTACATGCCCACATGCCTGTACCAGCTTTCACAGCCCTGCCCATCGGCCCAGCTGTGAGCCCAGAGCTGCACAACTGTTGTGTGCCCACATTGTCGGTGATGGCTGTCTCCAAGCCAGGAGGCAGGTGACAATTCCCAGTGCCAATCAGAGGGGAGGGGGCTTCCCCCCAAACACATGTACCTTTGCTGCTGCAGCCCACAGCAATCGCTCTGTCCCACCTCTTCCAGCTCCCTTCCACTGCGCCTGCCTGAGAAGGAGGCTTTTAAGCAGTTTAGCAGCTTCCTTGATTGGCCTAATGAATCTGGCGTAACCCTGGCTAGGTCACCCAGGGAACAAGGCTTTACTGAGCCTGGAGCTAATATATACGCCTTCGATTACTCTCCTCCAGCCATTAGGACTCACCCTGTCCCAGCCCCTAAATTCAAACACCAGAAGTTATCTCAACTGGCGGCTGGGTTTGATTGGCTGGGGCGGAAAGAGCAATCTACGGTGCAAGGTGGAATTTGCAGCTCCGGGCTCCAAGGTGAAGGGAGATTGCGCCCACCAAGTTCTAAAAAGCTTTTAAAAGGCAAGCCCCAGTGTTCCCATCCGCTGCCAGCTGTGGCTGTTAAGCAGAGAGCAACAGGGTGTGAAATATCTCCCAGAGCTAAATGGATCCAGTGCGAGCCACTCCAAGAAATTAAAATACCATGCTTATTTTCCAGTCCACCGAGCAAGGAGTTGAAGCGTGAAAGCAGAGTTGCTCTGAAGTCACCCTGAGCTCACCTTCAGAGTTTCTTGTCTGTTTCTTTTGATGTTTGCGGCTGGAGTCCTGGCGGGATGGGAACGTCTGTCTCTGCTTGGGCGCTCCACCTGATCAAATGAAGAAGGGCCGGATCACCTCGGCACCGTAGCCTGCCAGGCCAGAGAAGGAGGTAAGAACTTTGACAGCAGCTGGGAGCAGCTTCTGGGTGTGGACTCTGGCTAGAACCGGCTCACCTTCAGCAGATGAGGTGAGGTTCTGCCCAAGGCAGCCTGTACGCAGCCCAAGGAGGACGACTCAGGAGATGTTTGCAAACTTGCGGGCTACTCAGCAGTGAGCAACGTGGAACTTCTCCCTCGGTACTTGCTGCACTGTAAAACTTGCTGCACTGTAAAACTTCCGTAGCGCACTGGTTTTCAAACCAGGACCCAGGGCTGGGTCGGGGCGCCCCTTGCTGCGCCCGCCAAAAACCTGGAATGCATTGCGCAAGATGTAGCTGTTGGTCATGGGCATAAATGTTTTTTTCAGCTGGGTCCTGAGAAAACCAGTTTGAAAACCACTGCCTTACAGAGAGGAGCTGCCCTGGTGACTGCACCAATCCACGGAATTAGCCAAGTGGCTGA
Source organism: Pelusios castaneus (assembly GCA_007922175.1). NCBI lineage: Eukaryota > Metazoa > Chordata > Testudines > Pelomedusidae > Pelusios > Pelusios castaneus. The sequence goes on from ML685878.1 coordinate 153,914, forward strand.
AGAAAAGCAGTGACATTCACAGGACACATGTACAGCCCTCGCTGAGCCCACTCCACTGACAGTCGGTTCTAGTTTTAGCGACAGCAGGTTGCAAAGAAGATGCTCACTTAACCCAGTTGTTTTAAATTTCCAGAGCTCAAGCTGACTGAATGGCAAGGGCTAGATCCAGAAAAGTGCCTCGTGGCTGCTTGGGGTGCCTGTGTCCAACATTTGGGCACCACTGAGACCCCCAAAACCCCACTCAGCTGCCTTGTAGGCACCTAGGGGGCCTCAATTTCTGCCATTCATGTCCCTTGGCACCTAAGTTTCTCTGCTGCTCAATTCCCCTTGAGGAAGGGGAGCTGCCCCATAGGTGACATTCCATAAAGAATCGTCAGCATCAAACATTTCAGGGTCCAGATTATGGGCCATGGGCATCTCCCCTTCCTCTCTGAGCCTCGTGCTGGAGGCTTCAACGCTTTTTTGGTTTTGCATTTCCAGGGTCAGAAGGATTTCCAGAAACAGCTGGGTTTTCTCGCCGTGTGTTTCTCCCGCAGCTTTTGTGCTCAATTCAGCTGAGATTTGGTTCTCAGGATCTGGTTACACACCTGTATTGGCAGTGGTCAGAGAAAACTCCAGTGTTTTCTGTGTGTCACTCAGTAATTCCACTTGAGCACTGGCTAGGTGGGCACAATCTGGTGGTCATTTTGGTTATTTGCCAGTCTGAGTTTCTGTTTTAGAGCCAACAAACTCAGGATGATCTAGAAGATGCATTAGCTCAGTCCCCCTGTTATTTACAGGGCAGGTAGTGAGAAAGTACAAACTCAGCCACCGACATGGCACAACATGAGTAGATAATGACGGCCGTCTGTGAACTAGCCTTGCACTGTGTAAACCAAAGCCTTCAACTTGTTTGCATGCTGAAAACAGCCTCGAATCCCAGGACGCAAGATTTCATGTCTTCATAGAATCATACCTATATCCACACTTCCAAAAGCTAGTTCGAATTAGTTAATTCGAACGAACTAATTCAAACTCATTTTAACTGAATTCAAACTAGCACGGCCCCACTAGAATGCTAGTTCGAACTAGCCACGGCCATGCAGGACACTTGCTTAGTTCGAATTAGTCAGTTGCAGGAAGGTCAATCTGCCAATTAGTTCGAACAAAGCCGTTAGTTCGAACTAATATGGCCACATTTGACTTAGTTTGAACTAACTAGTTCGAATTAAGCGTTAATTCAAACTAAGCACTGATTATATTTGTTCCCTGTGTCGGAACCTTCCTGTAGACTGGAATGAATTCACTCCTTAACTTCCTCTTTGTTAAATTAAATAGATTGCACTCCTGGAGTCTATTCTACAAGGCAGATTTTCTAATCCTTTCAGCATTCTCATGGCTCTTCTCTGAACTCTCTCCAATTTACCAACATCCCCCTTGAATTGTGGACACCAGAACAGAACATCAAATTCCATCACTGGTCACACCAATGCCAAACCCAGGGTGCGTCTACACTAACAAGTTAGATCGACTTAAGGAGGCTTAAGTCGACTTAAAATACTCCGCGTCTACACTGGGCTTTCCTTAAATCAACTTAAACTACTCAACGTCCATACTGGGTTTTCCTCAAGTAAGTTGACTTAAGGAAAAGTTAAGTCAACTTAGTAACACCTTGATTTAGGTCAATTTAACGCTTAAGTCAACCTTATTAGGTCGACTTAAGCCAGTGTGGACGGGGATTAGCACCTAAATCTACCTTAAGTCGACTTAAAGTGTTAAGTCGACTTAATAAGGTCGAAAAGGGGCTAAGCCTACATTAGAAAAGTTAAGTCGACCTTATTAAGTCGACTTAATAAAGTCGACTTAACTTTTCTAGTGTAGACATAGCCACAGAGATAAAATAAACTCTCTTTACTCTACTCAGAATTCCTCTGTTCATGCATTTCAGGACCACATTCGCCTTTCTGGCCACTGCATCATATTGGGAGCTAATATTTAGCAGAGATATCATGCTACACCATAATCTTTCCCAGGTTTGATGTGAGACTGACAAACCCATAATTACTTGGGTCATCCCATTTTTTAAATATTAGCACAATATTAGCTTTCTTCCACTCTTCTAGATCTTTCTCTTTGTTCTAAAATCTATTGAAAATGAACAATAATGGTCCAGTGAACTCCTGAGCCAGTCCTTTTAAAACTCTTGGATGTAGATTTTCCAGATCTGTTTTTTAAACATCCTCCTGAAACACTAATGGAACAGAAAAAGTATTATCATATGATATGACCACATCATCTGTTTTTCTCCCAAATATAGAACAGAAATACTTATTGAACATTTCTGCCTTTTCTGAATTATTATTGATAATTCTGCCATTTTCATCTAGTGATAGACCAATACCATAGTTGGGATTATTTTTGTTTACAATGTATTTAATCTCTTTATTATTCTTAAATCTGCTGACCGAATAGTTCTCCTTATGTCCTTTGCTTTCCTTATCAATTTTCTACAATTTCTAGCTTCTGATTTATATTCCTTACTATCAACTTCCCCTCTCTTTCATTTGTTATATATTATTTTTTATAGCTGCCTTCACTTCCCCTCTAAACCAGGTCAGTTTTTTTTTTAACCAATACAGACTTTGTCCTTGATTGTGATTTTTTTAGCATCTTGTAAAGTGTTTTTAAACCATTCATAATTATAATTAACATTTTCTGTTGAAATTCTTCATCCCAGCAGATTTGACTAGTAATTGTTTTCAGCTTTGTTTTCTTAATTGTTGTTCTATGTGTTTTTTGAAGAAAAAAAACTTGACCATATAGAGGGTAAGTAAAACCGTTGCTGGTGAATACCTGACTGATCTGCTTGGCCACCATGATAGTGTTTGCAGGCTGAACGAGGGCTGCTGTGGGGTGAAGGTGCCACGCAGACTCTTGCAAATGTATCTCAAGAGCTCAAGGCCTGTGTGTTTTGGACGGAGCCAAAAGGAGGAGGTTTCTGCTTCTAGCTCCCCATGTGTGTGATTTATCTCATAATTGTATCTGGATTTGGCAAGACCTGGATCTGCTCCAGTGTGCTCAGTGAAGCTCCCTCTCCCCATCGCTTAGAAATGGTACATGTGTCTGAAGGCTTCCAAGTTTCAGTAATTACAGGGACGTCAGAATAACTTGTTCACTTTGCTGATAAACACTTGGCTATTTCACAACAGATTTAATTACCATGTTTTGTGTCCCTCCCTGCCCCACACTCTCAATATCTTGAAAATTGGCTTACTCTGTTTATCAGTAGAAACATTGCAAATAAACAAGTCAATATTGCTAAGAAGATTCAACACCCAGCTCTCTACTTGCAGTACTGCACAGTTTCTTCTGTGTCATTACAGCTGTCCAGTAATTACAGGAAAATTGTCATTCCTTATGTCTATTCAAACACAGTGTGCTACATCAGCATAGACTTGCTATCACTGAGCTCCATGCATCAAACCATAAACAGTAACGTCACAGGACACACTCAGGGTGCGTCTACACTTGTAAATTAAGTCGACTTAAGCTTGCTTAAGTCGACTTAATTTACTCTGCGTCCACACTACACTTTCCTTAAGTCGACTTAAGGAGCTGCTTAAGTCGACTTAAGGAAAAATTAAGTCGACTTTACTAAACCTCATTTTAAGTCGACTTTCTACTTAAGTCGACTTTAGAAAGTCGACTTAGGGTTACTCCACATCCACACTGGCTAAGTCGACAAAGTCGACTTAGGGGGTTCCAGGGCTAAGTCGACTTAAATTAAGAAGTGTAGACACAGCCTCAGCAACTTTAAAAATCACTTGGTGCTTCTTGCTAGAATTGGGGTAGGTGACTTCCTCCATAGCTGCTACTTCACGCCTACCGCAGTGTCCAAACGGGTGTGCTGGGTCTTCCAGGGAAGCCACTGGGGTTGGAGTTTTTAGAAGGAAACATTTAAAGATGGCTCATGTTGACGCTGAGGCCAGATCATTCCCCCAGGCTCAGCACCCACAAGTGGACACAGCTCCACACATTAGGTCAGGGTGCCCACCTTGGAGAGCTGAGCAATTTTGGACTGGACCTTTAGAAATCTGGCCTTGAGCTCTTGCGGAAATGGAGCTCCACCTGCCTGATCCAGAGCAGTGAAAAGACGCCCATTGAGTGAATGGGGCAAGGTAAGATACAAGATAATTCAATGCATACTGCCAGAACGATTCACCACGCTGCACATCAGACAGAATGCTGGCGGCAACGTGGCTGGCATTAATCTATGACCCATCAATAGTTCGGTACTGAGACATCTCAGGAGACATTTCCAAGCTCCCCACTTAGGGTGGAGAAAAGCGCAATTGATATAAATGCGCAGATGAGCTATTCTGCTGAATCATTATTTTATGTGACACACCAGAGAACTAACACATTTATTAATCGCATAACGTCTGACAAAGGGGGATGTTCTTCCACGAAAACTCATGCAATAAATACATTTGTGAGTCTTCAGAAATGTCACAGGACTTCTTGGGGGGGGGGTAATTCTTTTTTAAATGACACGAGTGGGTTTATTGATATGGCGTAGATTTGGAGGAAGGGGATTATAAACTTTTAAGGAGACCTTTAAGAGGAGGTTACTCACCTGTAATTGGAGGTTCTTTCAGGTGTCTGGTCTCTCTCTGCGTGCTGTAACTGTGGATTACACGGCTGAATTTCCCCATGGTCTCTTTACGAACAGCCACCATGATTTAATTGCACTCCCCATGACAGTCTTCGAATGAACATTAGTTTCGAGGCAATTTTTAATCATAGGGAACATTTCATTGCACAGATCTTTAGGCCCTAATGCAGCAAAGCAATTCTCCCGTGTAGATGTTCAGGCCATAGGGTTACCAACAGCAGTGTAGATGTTCCCCTCTCGCTCAGACTCTCCTTCCGTGGCAGGTTTCAGAGCCTGAACATCTCCACTGCTATTTGTAGCCCCATAGTCCATGGGGGGCTCTGAGACACGCTGCCTTGGGGCTGGCTGGTTGCTGTGTAGACACACCCTTCAGCCCAGGCCCTCAAAGCTCTTTGGCTTCTAATGTCCATTGACTGAAATCTCTCCATTCCCCAGTTCCCATTTGTTCCTAACAGCACTGCCCTGCCCTGCCGCACGGGAGAGGAGGAATCACAGTCAAGTGTTCGGACACGGCAGTGGTGGGGGCCTGGAAGAGATCGGTGCCAAGAACTAGCACTGCATGCCTGGTGCGGCGTCTCTGCTAACGGGGAAGAATTGATCACAGGCATTTGACTGGGGCTTCTGGGAGAATAGAGTGTGCTTGGAGCTGACGGGGGGGCCAGGGGAGGGGAGCCTCGCTCTCCGTTGCAGGAGCAGCTGGTGTGTCGAGACAGGAGCCATAATTCCCACCTGTCTTGGTCACTGCCCAAGGGCAGCACTTCCAAAGGACGGGTGTTGGGTCCTGTATGGGAGGGATTCCAGACTCTGCAGGGAAGATCTCTCTGCCAGCTGGGCCCACCCTCAACCCCCACCCCGAGGACCCTGGGTGCCCAGCTCCAGGACACATCAGCTGGCTTGGTCACGGAAAGTGCCTCTGAATGTGTGCGTGGGGGTGGGGAGCAGGGGAAGGAGCAGGTGAGCAGGGGGAGGTGCTGGAGGCCCAGGAGCATGGAAAACATTTGCCACAATTCTTGTTTGCTGATTTCATCACCCGCTCTTAGTCACAGCACCAGTAAATTAAGCCCAGAAGCACAATCGAGCCCCTGGATCCTGACAGCTTAAACACAGATCTCAGGAGGCACGAAAGGAAAATGACATGCTGGAGGAGGCCGTGGGAGCAGGAGTAAATAGGACAAATTTAATTTTGGAACAATGTGCGACGAGAACAGCGTCTGCCAAGCAAAGAGCGGATTACAAATCGGGCAAGGCACCTTAATGAGACGGCGCTGAAAGGTTGTGTGACAGCCCTGCTTGGAACGACAGGGCCATTTGCTTGGAAAGGGAGGTACTGCGTCGAAAACGCCTCGCACGCAAATCATCTGCTAGATAATTACAAGCATGACACCTGGCTCTGCCCTGGGCATCCATGGCAGGCTGCGGCTGTGCCATGCTCCTCAGCCGTCCGCTGCTCATTGGTTAGGGCCAGCACTTACTCCCACAAACGTCCCATGCACAGCTCTGCAATGCCCCTCTCTCCAACCCACAGCCCCCTATCCCAGCCCTGGGCTCCCTCAGACTCAGAGCTCTGAAATAAACCTCTGTCCTGATCTCAGCAAGCTTTCCTGATGCATCTCAATGCTGCCCTAGAATCGTCCCCCATCCAGCTTTGCTTAGGTCTCATCTTCACTAGAAGAGGGTGTCAGAACAGGGTCTTAAGGATCATGTTAACAAATACGAGATCATAGAATCATAGCAGAGTAGGGCTGGAAGGGACCTCACGAGGTCATCTAGTCCAACCCCCTACTAAAAGCAGGACCTCTCCCCCTAAATCACCCCAGCCAGGGTTTTGTCTAACCGGGCCTTAAAACTCTCCAAAGACGGAGATTCCATCACCTCCCTAGATAGCCCATTCCAATGCTTCACCACCCTCCTAGTGAGAACGTTTTTCCTAATATCCAACCTTGACCTCCCCAGCTGTAATTTGAAACCATTGCTCCTTGTTCTGTCCTCTGTTACCATCGAGAACAGCCTAGCTCCCTCCTCTTTGGAGCACCCTTTCAAGTAGTTGAAGGTTGCTATCAAATCTCCCCTCAGTCTTCTCTTCTGTAGACTAAATAAGCCTAGTTTCTTCAGTCTCTCCTCATAAATCATTTCCCCCAGCCCTCTAATCATTTTTGTTGCCCTCCGCTGGACTCTTTCTAATTTGTCCACATCCTTTCTGTAGTGGGGAGCCCAAAACTGGACGCAGTACTCCAGATACGGCCTGACCAGTGTCGAATAGAGGGGAATTATCACATCCCTCGATCTGCTGGCAATACTCCTACTGATGCAGCCTAATATGCCATTGGCCTTTTTGGCAACAAGGGCACACTGTTGGCTCATATTCATCTTCCCGTCCACCATAACCCCCAGGTCCTTTTCTACAGCGCTGCTACTTAGCCGATCGGTCCCCAGCCTGTAACAGTGCAGATATCAAACACAGTGTAGACAGAGATCATCACATCTTATCTAAGGGCCACTACCACTCTCTGAGCGGGTTCAGAGACAACCCAGGAGAAAGGATGAGAGAACCTGCCTTGTGGGGATAGATTCCAGGAGCTCAATAGAGAAGGGTGACTGGATCCCAGTCCGTGGGCACCAACATGGGGAATAAATATCAAACACAGCCTCTGCGGTCCAGCAGAGAATGGTACAACACGATCCAATGACTGGAGGCTGAGGCTACGTCATTTCAGAGTGGAAATAAGGGGCACATTTTTCACGCCGAGAGTAACCAACCAAGGGAACGACTTACTAAGGGTCATGGTGGATTTCCCAGAGTGACAGGATTGTCCCTGGCCCAGCCCCCATCCTGCAGCTTTGTGGGGACTGCCCTGGGCTCTGACTGTACCTGAGTAGATCTTTGCATGTCCCAGGCAGCCCCCTCAGCCCACCCCCCTTGCACACCCCATGTGCACAGCCAACGGGGGGAGGGCGTTGAATCCCGAAGCACCTCCCTGGAGAGTTCTTGGTGTGGACACACAATGGCCGGGGCTAGATTACCGCAGGGGCATTAGGGGCTGAAGCGCCTGGCCCTGGGCTAGAAGGGGGTCCCCGCGTGTTGCAATAATCCGACGCTGCTTGGTCCGCTCAGTCCTGACTGCCGCACACCACCCGGCTCGCTGCTTCCTCACGCTTCTGGGCTACCTGTCCCCACCCTACCTCCATCCTGACACGGCGCTCAGCAGCTGGACCATAGCGCTCCTGCCCCTGAAATGCTGCACACCACAGCATTGGCTCTCTCCCCCTTATCCCTGCTCCCCCCACGTCATGCCAGGGGTGCGGACACAGGGATGGGAGCTGTGCTTTGGGCTGGCTGGTCTGCCTCCTCCCCAGCCGGTCCAGGAGGCACCTGGGTGCTCACCATACTAGGGAGCAGACCAGCAGGGGTGGTGGGGGTGGCAAGGGATTTCAGCACCCAGGGGCCAAGCCCACAGTTGTACCCCCAACACCCCACGCTTTGCAGGGCAGTACCAGTGTAACAGGGCGAGGAGGGGGCTGGAGATACGGAGGTTCTGCTCTGTTCTCTCGCTTCGCTGTGGGGCAGCAGTAGCTGTTCCCACAGCCCCCAGCTGCAGGGGGACGACTAGCTCCAGGTGGAGCGGAGAGGGGTGGGGGAGGACTGGGCCAAGGGGCCATACTTACGCTGGTGCCCCCCATCGGTGGCAGAACACCATATGGGAGATCTGTAGGCCCATGTCTCCATCTCATAGACGTTAAGGTCAGAAGGGACCAGTCCGATCATCTAGTCTGACCTCCTGCACAATGCAGGCCTCAAACCTCACCCACCACTTCTGCAATAGGCCACCAACCTAGGACTGAGTTATTTCCCTCCTTCAATCATGATTTAAGGACTTTAAGATACAGAGAATTCACCGGTAGGTGAACCATGTCCTGTGCTACACAGGAAGGCGAAAACCCCCCAGCGCCCAGGCCAATCAGCCCTGGGTGAAAATTCCTTCCCGACCCCAAATATGGTGATCAGTTAAACCCTGAGCACGTGGGCAAGTCTCATGAGCCAGTTACCCAAGAAACAATTCTCTGTAATAACTCAGAACCTGTCCCATGTACTCCTTGCCTCCCGGTTCAGCAGCAACACCCCACGGGGTCAGGGAGAGTCTATGGGCCCATGCCCCGCTCTCTCCCTGCTGTGGGGGCTGTGAGGCAGCCCTGACGGGCTCTCCAGGGGTCCCTTCTTATGCCCAGGGCAGGGCTGGAGGACACCCTGTTTGTCTGTGAGCTGGGACAGCCTGGGCAGGGGGGCTCCTGCTCTCACATTTCCCTCCAGCCACCCCACATCCGCTCTTCTCTCATAGTGTCCTGCTCACTCTCATCCACCTCTGCTTCAGCTTCCTTCCTCCAACCCCATCCTCCCTGTCCCCATTTCCCTGCATCACCTCTTCCCCACTCCAGCCACCCACTTCCCACGGTCCCCCCTCCCCTCCCGTCCTGCCCCCTTCGGCCCCTCACATCCCTGTTCCCTCCAGGGACGCCTGCCCCCAGGCTGGCTGGTGGCCGCCAGGAGGCCCAAAATCTTATAGCCCTGATCCCACAAGGGTGTTAATCTGGCCCTGACAATGGCCCCAAACCTCCCAGGGAAGGAAAGGGAGTCGCTCATCATGGGCACTTCTGCCAACCGTAGACGGCACCGCAGAACGCCCCTGCTCTGACAGAAAAACCTGAGCTCTACCTATTGCCAGGAGATCCCACATGAAGCCCCCTGTGCCCCAGCCCGGGGCAAGTCTGGCAGGACCAGTGAAAGCTGCCGCCGCAGTGACCTCTCCCAGGACAGGGGACGAGACGAGGGCAGAGTTGGCAGAACTGTGGGTGCCAAGAACTGGCTGACGGGCTGCAGGAGAGCTCCCTGCAGAACAATGTTCACCTGCACCAGCCTTTGCTGTGGCCTGACCCAGCCTGCCGAGGCAGCCCCCACATCTCCAGGGCTTCCCTGGTGCCAGCTGTGATGGAAGCAGAGACGATGCAGCAGATGTGGCATCGGGCATGTGAGCAGACAGGGCAGGAGGCCAGTGCTGCTTTCTCAGCCCCAGATTTCGATAGCATAAAAACCTGGCCCGTTCCAAACGTGTCCCCAGTCCCGCAGCCTCTGGGGGGAGAAACGTTTCCTCCTGCTGGTGACGCTGCCTGCAGCAGAGAGAGACGGAGGCGTACAGGAGTGACCCAATACACAAACACCCGCCAACTGCCCCAACCTCCTCCCTTGATGGGAGCGGCCCTGGGGAATGAGGAAGCCTGCCACAGAGCTGGGCCAATTCATGTCACGGGGAAACCAAGCTGCCTGCAGCTGGGAGTGACACTTGGCTGTCCCTAGTCCAGGCCAGAATTGAACAAGCCAAATGAGCCCCGTCCCAAACGGAGAGGACAGAGCCTTCCCTGCCACACCATGGCTCTGCCCCGCAGCTGATGCGTCTGGAGCCCTGAGTGCAAGAAAGGCGAAGCATGAGCACAGCGCTGCCCATTTGAATGGACACCCCATGCCCCACCAACACACCACGCTGCTCGGAACGGGAACGCCTCTCTCCGGCTAGTCTCAAGGACGATGGTCGGTGTAATGGACACAGACGTGATCGCCAGCAGAAACACAGCAAACAACGCGCCATCAGCGCTGGCCAGTGGCAGGCCTGTCCGTCAGTTCCAGCTCATGGAGCTGGTGCAGTTGCGGGAAGATTTTCATCAGGCTCACGCCATCTTGCCAAGTGTTCTTCCTCAGACAATGGAGAACTGGTTCCCAAGATGGCACCCATCCCTGACAGCTGTGCAGAGCCCAGTGTTTGCACGGCTCGTACATCCCAGGGGCGTGGCGGCACATGTAGGAACTGGGAAATCCACAAATTTTACTTCAATGTTGTCCTCCAGTCTCGAAGGTGAAATAGTCAGAATTCAGCTCGGCGGACTTTTTTGTTGTTTCAGATTCGGCCCCTTTCGATTCCGACAGACGACCTGTTTCCCTATGTCCCCCCATGCCTCCTCAGCTCATTTTGGAGAGTTTGCGCTTGGTCTATCGGCTGGGAGGAGCACTACAGCACACCGCACAGAGCAGGATGGGAGCATCCGGCATTTCGGAGCCAAGCCAGGCAGAGACATTCCTCTTCCACAGGACGTGGCAGCTGTTGGCCTTCCTCCCTCACAAAGCAGCCGTGAAAAGCTCTTTAAATAAAGGCATCTTTCTGCTGCATGGGTTGAGGATCTCATCTATGGGCCCATTTCTATCTACTAGCTCCCCCATTAATCTCTGCGTGTTCACCCAGCCCTGGGCTAGAGAAGCAGCATGAAGGTGGGAGACAGAAAACTGATACAAGTGACTTCATTTGATTAGAAATACAGCGTAGGGCAGATGAGGGAGGAAAACAAATCACTGGCAGCAATTCGCCCTCCCAAACTCTGTGCATCTCACCAGGAAGGGTCTTCTCACCTCACAGGCCTACTGGGCAAAATCCTCAGAGGAGAAATATTAGCTGGGCTGGCTAATTACACAGCTCGCTGCTGTGAAAATCATGGCAGCTGCTAACATGGCACTGGTTGGAAAACCCCCTAGGGTTGGATTAATTTGGGCAATTTATGTAACCCAACAACCACTATTGTCTAGATCTCAGCAAAGGGACAAAACCGATCCAATATCGCCTGCCCTGCAGATGCCATTTCCCTGCTTTCCAACGAGTGATGCTCAGCTCGCATGCAGGGACTGGCATTAATTATTAAAGGCTCGTCTGTGGAAACAACATCAGAATGGCCCACGTGAACTCATCATAGCATGTAACCGACCAAAGAGGCCTCTGCAGTCACATTTCTCATTTGCCAGCCAACCCTGGCCCGGCATGGCTGTGCCTGAATGATGCACCCAGGCCCGCTGTTCCCCACACGCTGTCCCTGCTGGAGCGCAGGGGATGAAATACGAAGCGGGTCCCACTGTTCTGCTCTAAAGGAGCTGTGCTGCGGTGAGTCATCGGCAGACGGTGGCAGCCTGCACCACTCGCAGGGGATGTCCAGATGTTGCCAGCACAGCTCTTGGGTCTTGGCAGAGCAGCCCTTCGAGTTCGCATCACCGGCTCCCAGCAGCTTCCATTGCATGGTGCCACGGCCTGCAGCTCGCAGGGTCCCCTCCCCATGCTCCAGGGATTTTTCCCGATTTGTCACAGGAGCCAGGGGAAGGGGGAGAGACAACTCTCCACAGTGTTCAGGGCGCGTTCCTTGTTCCAATCTTGCTCCCTCTTACACGGAGGGAGGACTTGAACCACGGTCTCCCATCTCCAAGACAGTGCCCTACTATGTGGGCTGAAATCTCTGTGGGAACTCGTCCTCTTCTGCCACCTTCTTCCCAGACCACCTTTGGGGAACTCACCGACTGGGGCCCAATCCAGCAGGCAACCCTGGCACACACCCACTGGATCCGACCCGTCGGGCAGTCTGCCCTCACCTGCTTTGGGAATCGCTCCGGGCACGGGCCCTGACTTCCGGTTTTGCTGGTGGGTGCTCCTATCCCCGTCCCCCTGTAGGGTGAATGGAGTGGGTGGAGACGAGTGACTGGCGGGGGGGCTCTGAAGAAGGGGTTGAGTGAGGGTGAGAATAGGCAGAATGAGAGTGGGAGGGGTCTCGGGGCAGAGCAGGAATGAGGCCACGGTCCGGGCAGTGGTGGCCTCCTTTGGTGATCGAAAGGCAGCAGGCTGGCATGCCTTCAAAGGCAGGTGCGCTGGACCCAGCATTTCTTGCCCCATTTGGGGAGGCTTACCCTCCCCCCTTCTCTCCATGCTGCCTAGACTGTGGCTCGTGGGTACTGGACAACCCCTGATTTTTTTGGTGGGTGCCTGAGACGGCTCCAGACATTGGGGGAACCTGTGAGGCACCATGCATGTGCCCAGAGACACAAACAGAGGCTCTGGGGAACTTTTACTGCAAACAGCAGATGCCTGCTGGAAGTTTGTGCACAGCTGAGGTCCCCAGGATGGGACCTCAGCTCCTAACTCCTTTGAGCATTCAGTCACCGAGTGTGCAGTTTGAGTTGTGGCGTGACATCAGCATCCCAGGGGGCTCAGCAGTCCCTTGTCCCAGGATGCACAAGGGGGGCCCAGCACAGCCAGGAGAGATTTATGGTGCTGCTACCACTCCTATTCCACCCCACACAGCTGGGGGGCATTTGTGCCACCCTGTGTGCTGAAAAACTGGGTAGAAAATGGTTCTGTTCTGAAAATCGTCTCGGTACTGTGGTTTTCTCTCCTTCCCCCTGCAACGACAGGTCCCTTCAGTCTGGGGGGTCCACTGTACAGAGAAGTGTTGAGAAAGAACGAGCTAGGACAGACTTGATAGGCACGTCTACATGTGAGCTGGGAATCACGATTCCCTCTTGGCACAGATCTATTCCTGCACCTGCTCCGCTCTAGCTGGCAGGCCAAAGCAGCAGAGTGGCTGGGGTAGCCTGGGCAAGTCCCCCCATCCATGCCCACCTGGTCCCTGTGGGTACCTCGTCAGGTGGCCAGTCCAGCTACCCAGCTCTTTCTCGCTTGCTGGCTGCAGGTCCATCTCCACGAGCTGGGAATCAGGCCTCCCAGCTCCATTGCAGACACGCTGCAGTTCGTGTCTCGTGGTTTCCCAGGCCAGGGGACAAGTGTGATCTCACACTGGCATGGGCAAAGCGGGGGTTTCCAGCCCCAACGAGTCGGGTGTCTGAGATTCTGCATGGCCGGGAGCAGTTGACAAAGAGCCTCATTTGGATACGCTTGCTGTGCGGGCACTTGTGCTGGCCAAAAGCCAGCCAAGTAGATCTTAGGAGCTAGCTTACCGGCAGGCTTGGCGGTGGAGCTGAAAAAGGGCTGGGGTTCACTTCTAACCCCCAGAATGGCTGGAGACCCACGTGGCTCTGCCAGGCTGGGTCAGAGCTGCAGCCAGGACAGGGTGCTGAGCGGGTGCTTCTGCACACAGTCAGAAGGGTGCTCTACTGGAACGTACGCCCATCGGCTCCACACCCGGCCCCTGATACCGTCAGAGCACAACCGCCTTTTCCCACAGGCTGGAGGGCAGCCTTGGGGTTCACTTGTCTCCCACTTGCAGGCAGATAAGTGTGTCGCACAGGGAGGAGAAAAGTTTGCCCTGAATTCTGCTGTGCGATTTCCATGGGGGGCAGCGAAGAGGGGGCCAAGAGTGGTCTTTCTAAATGGAAAGAATGTAAAATACATGATGTTCTTTCTATATTTAAACAGAGCATTATCAAAAATCCTGATCCAGTCCCAGCAACTGCTGTGAGCCAGTGATCCCAGACGCCCCAGCAGCTTGGGCACAGCAGCCGACATCCCAAAATAACACGTGGCCAACTTGCTCCCAGTAAAATGCAAGCCCTGCATGCGAACAAACCCCATCTTACTGCCCAGCCGGGCTACAATGGCTTTTCCGGATACACTTGTGTCCATGATTAGCCCTTCAACCAGCCGACCAGAGTGGCAGCTGGCACGAACCCCGAGAACTCCAGTAGTGCGACAATTGCTGTCCCAACGGTAACTCGACTTTATACAGGCTATTTCCCAGCTCTCCTGTGTAAACAGCACTGCACAGGTCTGTGTGGAGCACACAGCATTGCCCCACAGCAGGGGGGGCCTCCAGATACACAGCCCAGATAAAGGGGGGTGCAGTGCCTGCTGGAACAGCTTGTGACTGCAGAGTCTTTAGAAACCTTAGTTATCTCACTGGCGGACTGAAGGTGCCTGGGGGCCAAGCCCACATTTGTGCCTCCCTCCCCCTCCGGACACCCCACGCCCTCTGGTGCCTTGCAGCCCTCCCATGTGGGGCAGGAGGGCTCCCAGGCTCACTCCCCCACTATCCCAGGGAGGGGGTCTGTACCTGGGGAGGAGAGGCACAAATGGTCCCCCCCCTGCACTTATCCGTCCTGGGGCAGCAGCCCCACAGCCTGGCCCTGGCCGATGCATGGCCGCTATGCTCCGGAGCCTGTGCGGCCCTCCAGGGCCAGGAGAGCTGTCGAGCTGCCGCGATGGGGCCTCTGAGACTGTCCCCCCGGTGTGGTGGCCTGACAATGCTCCCAGCCCTGGAAGGCCATGCTGAAGGCCACCTGGCCAGCCCTGGAATGCAGCGGCCATGCGTCACGCTGCCCCAACCCCTGGGGATGTGGCGGGAGCACTGTGGACCCCTGCGGATCGTGGCCTCCAGGTCTCCTCCAGTGCCCCGCCCCCAGGCTGGCCACGATGGTGGGGGAGGCAGGGCCATGAAATCCAGCCGTGGGGGGGGCTGGCTTGGTAGCCCCTGCAGCCCGCGGTCTTCGCCTCCCCTTCAGGATACCACTGAGTTATCTGTGCAGTTTGGCGTGTCTTCCGGATGTGTGCTTAACCCCCTCATCAGAAAGAGACATCTGTTCTGGGTCATCAGATCTGTGTGATATTTAGTCTGTCCTCCTGCACGGCCCAGCCAGAGAACTCCCCCAAAGTAACCCTACAGATCTTTCAGAAAAGTATCCAATCTTGACTTAAAAACCATCTGTGCTGGAGACCCTTGGAAACTGTTCCAATGAGGAATTACTTTCCCTATGAAAAATTTTCACCTTCTTTCCCGTCTCAATTTGTCTAGCTCCAACTTCCAGCCACTGGAGCATGTTGGACCTTTCCTTTCATTCTCATCCTGGTGAATCCCAAATGGACACAGCCTCTTTACAGAGCAAGCACCACATGGCTCGATCTCTAGGGAGGCCATTACGATGGTCTGGCAGGATGTTCAGTCTGTGAATCATTGGCAACGTCATTGCTTTGGTGCTGTCACCCAGCAGTAAATGGATAGGAACAAAACATTATCTCCTTTGTACCCTCTCGTCATATGTTCGTGCTTCCTTCTGCCTCCTATTTCCTAATTAAAGATGGTTCTCTTTCATTAGTCAGAGATACGGTTCTCAGCAAGCTGTCAATACTGCATAAAATAAGCAAACAATAAATGCACCAGCAAGTGTGCATGCATGTGTGTATCCAACCTGGACCAGGAGCAGAGAAGGGCTACTAGGATGATCTGAGAAATGGAAAACCGACCTTATGAGACGTGACTCAAAGAGCTTGGCTTGTTTAGCCCGACCAAAAGAGGGCTGAGGGGCGATATGATTGCCCTCTATAAATACATCAGAAGAATAAAGAGCAGGGAGGGAGAGGACCAATGTGAACACAAGAACAATTGGCTATACACTAGCCATCAGAAAGTAGACGCAGGTTTCTAACCCCCAGGAGTGAAGGATGGGGCAGGAACTGGTGCCCCCATAAAGGTGGTGCCCTCAGTATTGAGCACGCCCATGCCAGAGGCAGTGCTGGCCTGGGGCAAACAGCAGCACTGGAGCCCCCAAGTGTGTCACCCTCATGGGTGGTGAAAGCCATCAGTACCCGAGTCCTCTGTCCTGAGTCTGGTACTGGCTCCATCCAGCCGCGGGTGCCATGCTGACAGACACGAGCACTCAGCAGGTTGCTCCATCGGAGGCTACAGGTGCTGCAGGCCTGGACCAACTCTGATGCCAGGCAGAAAGTCAGAGAAGGCTGGTACACTGACGACACAGATAAAATCGGTATCTGCATCTCTCTTGTCGATACCAGTCTTAGACACCTGAAGGTCGGAACCAGAGTCAGCAGTACAGGGCCCTGTGTCCTTCCCACTGAGTGTCATGCAAGTCAGAGGGACCACACCAGCCCACATGCCAGAACTGCTCCCATCCAGCTCACGCTTTTCTTGAGGGAGGCAGATTAGTCATCCTGCAACCTGGAGCAGTCCCGATTGGTCTTATGAACCCTCTCTCTCAGCACTGAAGATGGAGAACGGCTCCTCCGCCTCTTCAGAGATGCCTGCCTCAGAACAAGCAGCAGCAGCATTCTCCAAGGCCGGGGAGATCTTCCGTCCCAGGACAGCCTCTCTTTCAGATTGAACTGCACGACCTGTTCAAGCCGGTGTTGCTCGAGGTGAAGGACCCGTGCCACGAGGGCTCTTTAAGGTGGGCCTCGTCAAGACAGACCATGCACCACCTGTGGGAGTCGCTGTTGGGGTGACCCCTCCACAGATAAATGCCAGCGAGGAGACACCATGTCGGCTAACACTGCGTATGAACTGAGTAACACCACTGAGTCCTGACGACAGTCAATAAAGTAGGCTACGGGTGTGAGACTACACAGAGCTCCCACTCCAGCCATGGGGAGTGAGAAGGAACAGAGGGCAGAAGGGGAAGTGTCCACAGCCACCAAGGTGCAGGCACTCCCCCTCTCTGGGCACTGCCAGGCAAAACTCATTGGCTCCGGTGCGCTGGGCACGCGCACTCCTCAGTGGGTACACGTCTGCATCGACTGGAAGAAGAACCTAACTTGTTCCAGATTGAGTCTGACGGGTTGATCGTGGGGATCGCATGATGAGTTTGCCTACAACGGCAATCAGCGACTTCTATCAGCAAATATCTCCAGTGGTCACAGATGGGAAGTAGAGGTGAAGAGCTCCGAGTTAATACAAAGAATTCTTTCCCCCCGCTGTCTAGCTAGGGGGTCTCAATGACACAGTCCAGGGGCCAACTGATCACCATACTTGGGATGGAAAGGAGCTTTTCCCCAGGTCAGATTGGCAGAGACCCTTGAGTTGGGGTTTTTTTTTGGCCTTCTTCTGCAGCATGGGACAGAGGTCACTTTCAACTGGAGGAAACGATGGATTCTCTGTAACTTGAAACCTTTAAATCAAGATCTGAGGACTTCAGTAATTCATACAGAGGTCCTGGGCATATTACGGGGGGGAGGGAGGGGGGGTGTGAGGGTCTGCAGCCTGCGATGTGCAGGAGATCAGGCTAGATGATCCCTATGGTCCCTCTGGCCTTGAAGTCTATAAGCCAAGCAAGGAAAAGCAGGTGCAAACAACATTACTAGAGCCTGACCCAAAGGTCGACTGTGTCAGTAAACCATAAGAATTCTGGCTGCCAGTGCCGTGGGAAAGGTGGAATTCTGGATGTTTTGGGGCCAGACAGGTAGGTTGTGTTACCACCAATGGTGACCAGATGTCCTGATTTTATAGGGACAGTCTCAGTATTCGAGGTAAGTGCCCCATCCCGATTTTTCACACTTGCTGTCTGGTCACTCTATAAACCAACATGGACATGCATCTCTGCTCTGCTTTTCCATTTTAAGCAAAGGAATCTAAAATACAGTGTTCCAGTTGACTAATAAAAGCTGTCTTACTATGCAAAGGCTGTCCTGTGTCACTGCAAATGTCTCCTGGTTGCTTCACTCCCTAAGGGGAAATATTTCCTACAGGACCTTCATGTTCGTTTGGACTTGCTGAGGGAACCCTGGTAAGAAACGGTTAGGGAGCCGAGGTCCAGACTCAGGAGTAGCAGAGCCAGGGGTTAAAGTAAGCTGGAACGCGACGGAACGCTGTTCCGGGGCCCGTCAAATTATACTTTAACCACTAAGCAGAGCCATGGGTCTCCTTCGTGCAATAAGATGAGGTTTACGGCCCAGCACTAAAAGGGATGCAACTCGAGAGACTGGACAAAGCGCAAAGGCAAACTTGCCCAGTGGCCAAATGACAATTCTAGAGGCTGTCCAAATTTTCTCGAAGTTGCAGGGTCTTGAGTGGATGAATGACGACGGGGACTGGACTGGCACAGATAGCCATATCTCCCATACTCTTCTGGTAAGTGACAGCAGCATGCATCGATTTCTCTGCTGCAATTTTATTTTAAATACACATACAAAGACTCCAGCTGTAGTTATAAATTGAGGACATCTTCAAAAGTGCAAGTGAGACCTGATTATCAGCAAAAATGATTCAATCTTTGGGCTGCTGTTGCAGTACCCAAACCCTTCTGAGTTCAAACACCTTCCCCTGGGATGGTGACAGAGCAAACATGCTGGGTGTGAAAACCAAACTCTCCATTTCAGATGGCTGCTGCCTTGTGGAGCTCCTGAAAAGTTGGGAAAAGTTTGCATACCTGCAAAAGGCCTTTAAATATACGGACACAGCACAGCCTCATCAGTATTTTATCACATCTCACAAAAAAGTAACTGATCAGTGACAGAATCTTGTAACCAGCTGACAATCTTGTATAGGCATTTCATTGCAACGGTTAACACTTTGTTCCACAGGGCAACTACAGCCATATAGCTACTCTGTACTGCCTGGCAAATACAACTAAACGCACCATCATTATGTGCTCCTGCAGATAGCTTGATTATATAGTATCTGAAGCGAATGAGTAACCTTCAGAGTAATTAACTTGTAGAATTTAGATTTTCTATTAAATCCTCACGTGAAAGGCAGACAGACCCTTTAACCTACCACCACAGCATTGCTGCCACTTACCTAGTTTATAAAATAAATACAGAGTTGAGTTAACAGCCTGGCACCTGTGAGAAAAACAAACACGCCTGCTCCTCCAATGCTCATGTATTTACCCTTTGCAGCCATGGCAGCTCAAATATTTTCTTGCAATGTTCAACTTTCTTTTGAGCCTTCTGGGCAAGAACAGCAAACAGAAGCCATGATGGCAGAAATGCAAAGCAGCATTTGAGCACACTTCCAATCACAGACAAATCCCAGCGCACTACTTTGCCATACAAACCCCAGAGAGATCTCACTGGGTACAGAAATGTGGGTAGCGCACTGGCATTTCTTGTGCTTAATTATGGTGGATTTCCTCGTAACCCCTCCACCCTGATCTGAGAGGGATGAAAAACTGCAACATCTGATCCAGGCACTCTCTTAATCCAAATGGCTGCTTTCAGTGAAACTACAGTTATGTGACCATAAGACAGACAAGTCCTGATGGCTCCCCTGGGGATTAGCTGGACTCCCCTGTACTGCTCGGTTGGCTCTCCTGTTTGGGGATGTTGGTGCGTTTTCTTATCTGCACATCTTCATCCTGAAGGAGGAAATAAACATGCTCAGCAGCAGGAGAGATCTGATGTGAAACTATTTAGCAAACTGTTCCAGATAAACAAAGTCACTCCTCTCTCTCGCCCTCCTCCCCCAGGAGCCTTCTGCAGATCAGACCTCAGTCTCAAAAGGATTAGCTTGGCTGAGAAAGATTTTAAATACAACCAGGAACATGAATCTGTGCCAATCTGCAGCCCAGCTCTCTAGCTCTGCTGCCATGCCACTCCGGAGCAATCTCAAGTCCTTCCCTGTGTATCTTATTTGTGTAGGTTCCCAAGTTCGTTCACATGCTCCCACCCAGGATCGGAGGCTGGGGATCGGGGGCTGGGAAGAGCCGTGGTGGGGATCGGGGGCTGGGGAGAAGGGGCTTAGAGGGAGCAAAGCTCCAGGCCCCCACAACACTCCTCCATTGTCTTAGTACCTGCCAGTGTGGATGCAGGCAGTCGACTGGAGTGTTTAGTGTGGATGCTCTATGTCGACTTAACAGAGCCTGTAATGTGGATATAGCCCTTGTCTGCAGGAAAACAGCTGGCTTTGACATTCTGGGGTCAGACTAAAGGCTGGCAGAAAGCCTAAAGCACAGTTCTCACCGAGTCAGAATCCTCTTCAGCCCGTTGACTTAGGAAATTAGCATAATCGTCCTTCTGGCTGTCTAGAATTTCTTCTTCATACTCAGTCTGATAGTCAGATTCATCTGAATAGGAGGGGAAAAATCATTGGTTTCAGCTGGTACTAGTGGGGACAGAGAGCATGCAGGAGGGCTACAACGTTTGCTAGCCGCATCCTGAGCCACAAGTACTTGGCCAGGATGGAGAGTCAGGGCTGGCTAGCCCACGGCAGCTCAATGAGCTGGTTGCTTTGCTCCGGGGACCACAAATTAAGCTGTCATTTTGGAAGTATCAATTCTCTAGCTCTGCAACTCAGCAGGCTAATCTTCAAAAAGAGGTTGTAAACTGATGTACCAGTGTTTGCTGTCATCTGTAGAAAAACAGCCTTTTAAAAGGGTCTTTGTGAAAGGCTTTTTTAAAGTTGAAATAAATAAATGATAGTCACGATTTTATTGATGCACTAGAGTGTTAGGCAAGGCATTAGCTGGAATCACAGCCACTGAATTAACTGAAGGATTGCAGACTTTTGTAACCAACTCAGCCCTCATCTTAACCTTTTGCAGAGCTCTGGTCCTGGGGACTTGAAAATCCTTAATTTGTCAATTTGCTCCAGCACTTCCATTGCCCTCCTTAATCAGTGACCGCACCTCTTTATCACCCGAAGAGCACAGGCATGGCGTATCATCCAAATACCTGCTTTCTTTGACCAGCTATAGATGGGGAAACTGAGGCCAGAATGGCCAATTGGAAAGCTTTGAACAGAACCTACCATACAATTCTCCTGTTTTAAACACTAGACAATACTCCGTCCTAGAAACTTACTTTCTTACTTAGAAGATTTAATAATTTTTGAATAACCACAAAGAAACTTCCAGGCATTGTACCCACAGCAAGTTCACAGATGACAATAAGCTGGGGGAGTGGTAGGTACACTGGAGGGCAGGGATATGATACAGAGTGACCCAGATAAGTGAGAGAATTGGGCCAAAAAACAGCTGGTGAGATGGAACACCAACAATCGCGGGGTCCTGCACTTAGGACGGAAGAATCCCAGGCACTGCTGCAGACGGGGGGCTGACTGGCTACTCTGCAGTTTGGCCGAAATAACCTGGGGGTTCCAGTGGGCAAGAAGCCGGATAGGAGTCGACAGTGTGAGCTTGCTGCCAAGAAAGCAAGCGGCATGTTAGGCTGCATTAGTAGGAGTGTTGCCAGCAGATCGAGGGATGTGATTAGTCCCCTCTATTCGGCACCGGTGAGGCCATATTTGTAATACTGTGTCCAGTTTTGGATCCTCCACTACAGAAAGGAGGTGCACAAACTGGAGAGAGACCAGCAAAGGGCAACAAAAATGTTTAGGGGGATGGAGCACGTGACTTACGCTGCTGAGAGAACTGGGCTTGTTCAGTCTGCAGAAGAGAAGAGCGAGGGGGAAATTGATAGCAGCCTTTAACTACCTGACAGGGGGTCCAGGGAGGATGGAGCGAGGCTGTTCTCAGTGGGGGCAGATGACAGAACTAGGAGTGATGGTCTCAAGCTGCAGTGAGGGTGGCCTAGGTGGGATAGTAGGAAAAACATTCTCACCAGGAGGGTGGTGAATCACTGGAAGGGGCTACCTAGGGAGGTGGTGGAATCTCCTCCTGAGAGGTTTTCAAGGCCCAGCTTGACAAAGCCCTGGCTGGGATGGTTTAGTCCTGCTTTGAACAGGGGCTGGAACAGCTGACTACTGAGGTCCCCTCCAACCCTCATCTAGGATTCTCTGTTGTAAGACATGTACAGCAAGAGACTGTCTGAGTCCTTCGTGCTGCCCCGCACAATTCACCACTCCATGGAAGAACTCCAATACTTTCAGAATATTGATCAAAGTACTCGATGGAAGTCTCTGAAGCTGCACATCCATCGTAGCTACTCTCCACCTTCTAGCCTGGAAATCAATACTGCTGCATCGGCTCTGCTCTGGACTGTGGCAGTTTCTAAAGAGGCACTATCCGCAGTACTCTGAGTGCCAACCAGCAAGCGATGGCATCATCTCTTCATGCGCATGAGCTACTCCTGCTCGCATGTCCAATCTATTTCCTCCAAAATCCGAACAAGATGCTTGTGCAGCAAAAATCAAACAAATCTGAACTGCTCGTGTTGGGCACTGATCCAGCTTGCACAGCAGTTTACCGAGAAGCCCAGCTTTAGGCTGACACCTTGTGCAGCGCCTGTAAGTAGTCGGCCAATAATCATGTTCATTGAGCCGTGCCAATGTGCTACTCTACCCTCATCCCCCAGCACCTAATCTTCTGTTTACTGCTTCTTGCCTGAAAGCCTCACAGCTACGAGGAGACCTGACATCCTACCACCAAGGCCCAGCCTCCCTGTTTGACACTGGACAAATCGCTGGATCCGTCTGGAGTGATTCCCCATCTCACCTCTCAAGGGTGTCTGAGGATAAACAAATGTGTGTCTGAATAATGCACAGAGAGCTCACTGATGGGCCCATAGACCGTAATCGGCCAGTCGCCTTCTGACTGCACAGAGTGCAAGCGGAGCCCTGGATTCCTATCTGCGTCACCAGATCATCACGCCTGCTTTTGGGGGACTGTGGGACTCATCATTCTTTGTGTTGGTTCGCTGTGGGTGGGCAGGGAGATGGAGTGGATGTGACAGCAGCAGTTAAGCCAGCTGGACTTGTACCAGCTACAAAGTGAAACTATCTTTCCCCCCATTCCTGTGTAGATCCCTGGCATGGGGCTTATCTGCAAGATGCATGAACATCTCTGAACAGGGGCGTTGCTGGATCCTCCACGCTGACCCTGCCACGCCATCCATTTTAAACCAACTGACCTCTTTTCACAAGGGGCTGTCGGGACAGACTCCCCAGGCCTGTGCTGTGGAATCCTGCTCCCTATCCATTGCTGAGGTAATCCCAGACCCGCCCAGGTTCCAAATACCCAAGACATTTGGCTTGTTTATTTTTGCGTTTCCATGACGTTTGCATTTCTGCCCTCGTCCTCCTGCATGGGTGCGAGAACATGGCCATTGTAATGGAGACTGGCAAACCTGCAGTGAGCGCCGTGCACGCTGAGCTCATGTGGAGCCTGGCTGCTTTCCATGGGGCTCCGCTCAGATGGACTCAGTGCAGGAGCAAACCCTAGTCTCTGTGATCAAATTCCAAAGGGGGAGCCGTGTTAGTCTATTGTAGAAAGACAACAGAGTCCTGTGGCACTTTTAAAGACTAACAGATTTATTTATCGCATGAGCTTTCGTGGGAGAAAATCCCAGACACTTTGAAGATGGGAAAGTTACAGAAGGGGAGGAAATTAAATGCAGGGGAGTGTGGGGTGGCGAGGATGAAAGCTCGAGGGATGTAGGTAACTATACTTTATGGCCGATTTAGAACAAGGTTTCCTCACGTCTCATCCCAAAGCACCTCTACTTTACCTACGCTATATTGATGACATCTTCATCATCTGGACCCATGGTAAAGATGCCCTTGAAGATTTCCATAGAGATTTCAACAATTTCCACAACACAATCAAACTTAGCCTGGAACACTCCACACAAGAGATCCACTTTCTGGACACTACAGTGCAAATTAGCGATGGGCACATAAAGACCTCCCTATACCGCAAGCCTACTGATCGGTATAGTTACCTACATCCCTCGAGCTTCCATCCTGGACACACCACACGATCCATTGTGTACAGTCAAGCCCTAAGATAAAACCGCATTTGCTCTGACCCTTTAGACAGAGACAGACACCTTCAGGATCTCTACCAGGCAGTCTTAAAACTACAGTACCCACCCGCAGAAGTGAAGAAACAAATTGACAGAGCCAGACGGGTACCCAGAAATCAACTACTGCAGGAGAAGCCCATGAAAAACAACAACAGAACGCCACTGGTCACCACCTACAACCCCCAAGCCAGACCTCTTCAACACATCATCAAAGATCTACAGCCTATTTTACAAGATGATCCCTCACTCTCTCAAGCCTTAGGAGACAGACCTCTCCTTGCTTTCAGACAGCCCCCTAACCTTAAAAGGATACTTACCAGCAACTACAGATCATACAACAGAAACACTAAAGCAGGAACATATCCCTGCAACAGACCACGCTGCCAGCTTTGCCCTCATATCTACACTGATAACACCCTCACAGGGCCTAATCATGCCACCTACTCCATCAAGGGCTCGTTCACCTGCTCATCCACCAATGTGATTTATGCCATCATGTGCCGGAAATGCCCCTCTGCCTTATATATTGGACAGACAGGACAGTCTCTGCGCCAAAGAATCAATGGACACAAATCTGACATTAGAAATCGCAACACTACAAAACCGATGGGGAACACTTCAATCTCCCTGCTCACTCCCTTGACGACTTGTTAATAGCTGTGTTTAAACAGATGAATAACAAATCACAGCTTCAAAGAGAAACTGCAGAACTCGAACTTATATGCAAATTTGACTCAGTTGTTTTAGGGTTAAACAGGGACTATGGATTTTTCTCTCATTACAAGTGATTTGACCTCCCCCTCCTCTATGTGTTGTTCCCCAGTGTTTGAATCCTAACACCTATTTTGATTTGCTGTTACAGCCTGAGCTGATCCTATGTCATACACTCCCCTGCATTTAATTTCCTCCCATTCTGTAACTTTCCCATCTTCAAAGCATCTGACGAAGTGGGATTTTCTCCCACGAAAGCTCATGCGATAAATAAATCTGTTAGTCTTTAAAAGTGCCCCAGGACTCTGTTGTCTAGTCTCTGTGATGTCAGACTGAACCTGCTCATAGCAGCTGTGGATTTACATTAAATGGACACAGTAAAGGATCTACCTGAAATCTTTCTAAAGAGCAGAAGAGCAACAGCTTATCCTCATCAGCTGCGAGGGAGCCGATCACTCAATGCTTTCGCCTGATGTCTATTTATAAGCACAGGCCATTTTTGCACAAATGGAAATAGTAAAGCCTCCGAGGACGGAGTAACTGGTTCTCATGCAGCAGTACTAAGGGTGATCCCACAATACACCAGAACCGATGAGCCCAACAGCCGTGGCAAACGTAGATGACATCGGACTGTGTATTAAAGGGCCATATAGGAGTCACATGATAACGAAGAAAGGTGTTTTTTAGCTTGGTAACTGAGGAACAGGTCTTGTACTTAAAATGAATTAGCTGATTACTTAAGTATTGCTCGCTTTGGAACAGTCAATAGCATCTGCTGCATTCTGCAGATGACAGTACATTCTGTTCTTAGCATTTTATTCTAACACAATGGCTGTAACAAGTTGCCAGAAAAATGGATCAAAAAAACTGGGTCATTACTTTTTCCTATAGTGGCTCAGAGAACCCTTTCCATCTTTTATTAAATATAATGACTATGATTAAAAAGGAGGCCCTTAAAAAAACAGTAGAGAAAGGCTGGAATTAAACTCATTGGATCTGTAGTTCACCACCAATGATAACATTCTCAGGTTTACAACTTTACTATTTAAAATTTACTCTTACGGTATGTTTACACTGCCAGGGCTGTAGGGATCAGTGTAGTAGGATTGATTGAATGGGCTGTGGAGACCTGCTCAATCGATCCTGGAAATGCTCTCCAGTTCAATAAATCCACTCCCAGAATGGAGGAAGGCTGCACTGACCAGAACAGGGGCGTAGATATGGGTGGGCCCGGGCCCACTCATTTAGTTAGCAGGCCCGCCCATTGCAGCGCCCAGCAGCCACACAAACTTCTCTGCTGTCGCCAAGAGTATACGCAGCAACACTCTTCTCAGCTGTTTTGTGTACCAGCAATCTGCAGTGGAGAAGAGTGGCTCTTTTTTATATATGTAGCTATATATATTTCCAGTGGTATTACAAAGAAAAGGCAAAGAAAATAAACATATACAATTGTGTTAAAGGTGGAAATCCACCTCCAGGGCAACGGCAGTGAGAGCTGAGCTGTGCCATTTTCACTTGCCCTATTACACCTTGGTCGCCAGGCGTCTCTTACATTGACTTCTGCCCTTCTGCCATCTGAGCTCTGCTGAGCTATTTAAAAACCAAATAGAAGCCTTAAGAGCACACTAATGAGGAAAATTAAGATTGACGTCAGACTCATTAACACCACTGTAAACGGTGTGTGTGTGAACAGATGAGCACAGCACCCTGGCAGCTGCATTCTTCTTCTCAGGGCTCCGTTCTCCCGGCACTGAGTGTGTAACTACCTCCACGGCAGGGCTTAAAGTAAGGGGGAACGCACCGGAATGCAGTTCTGGGGCCCACAAATTTGAGGAACCAGAGTTCCGTAGCCCCTAAAAATAGAAAAATCCAGTGGAACGCATGTTCCGCCCCGCCCTGGCTGCTGGCAGGTCCTAGGCCCCACCGTTGTTAATCACAATACTTATTGTGTGATGCAGTGTTTGCCAGTTTGTGACAATAACTGCTATAGACATAAACGCCGTATAAAATCAAATATTTTTATGGAGCGATAACAGATGCATGTGGTACTGAGAAGTGGTTGCAAATGCCTACCTGGGCTGGGGCCTGCACATGCATGAAGGGGGCCCAGACAATACGGGAAGGGGGCCGGAGATCTGGAGGGTTCCGGGGCCCGTCGGATTATACTTTAACCACTGCTCCATGGCAATTGAGCATGGCACTAAGTAGAAGAGATCTCCTAGGACAAAGGCTGTCAAACTGGCTATTTAACTGGTTGGCTCATCTGAAGGTAAATCGTACCAACGGGGGCAGGCCCACAGGGGTGTACTGGGGATCAGTCAGTGAAATAAAGCATTTAGATCACAGCTGTTCTGAATCCCGACACCACTAGTAACCGTGTTATGCAGAACCTTTTGTTCCTGTTCTTAATGACTTGTTTCAATGTATTTGATTAGTATTGTCTTCATTTAGGCACGTGGACAGGAATCAACATATCAAAGAGCTGTGGAGACATATCGATAGTCCTGGATGGAGGGGCTGCTTGGTTTAGATTGTCCTCTGCAGAGACAGGAATTAGCAAAAAGGTGGTTTATGGAAACTCAATCCTGGTGAAATGTTTGTGGACTCCAGCACTGACCAGCTCCACTGGTGTCCTGAGAACAAATCGTGCTCTGCTTTAACTCCTGACAGGACACAATCCTGGATGGCACGTTTCAGGCCCCAGGCATCTAAAAAGCACTTCACCAAGTAATGCAGGGTGCCAGGAGTGCACAAATTATGTTCACAAGCACAGCAGGTTCCTCAATAACCTGCATGCAGCATTGCGCACTAGAACCAGGGTAAGTGAGAGAGGGAGTGACGCTACCTGGATTTAGGGGACCATTTATGTATTGTTTCATATTAATATTTCATAACTGCAATAATCCATAGGCACTATGCCATGTTTGGTACCAATAGAAAGGTTGTAATTTGCTGGGAATGATTATGTGGTTGATGTGTAGGAATTGCATCTGTATTAGAAGTTAGGAACATGCTTGTTATATCTATATTTCAACCTGTGTGATTCTGGGAAACTCCCCAGACTGGATGTCTACAGCCATTGTTTCCTTTAATGGCCCATGAAGGAAGCTCCCACGTACAATGGGCCCAGGGAGAAACCTGTTGAGCCGCTAGGACTTGCCCATGTGACTCTACTCCATTTTGATTGGAAAGAACTCCATGGCTTTTGTAAGCAGCAGTCTGCTGGAACAGGAGGGTGGGAAGGTAAACTGATTGGGTTATCTCTGGATGAATCCCTTTCTGCAGCACCATCCAGCAGACTGTATGTTGAGAGATTTGTTTCAGATTCTGACTGCCAGAGTGTTTCATCTGTAGATGAATTCACTGACCTGGTTTTAGAAAGATCTAGTGTGGATACCTTGGAAAAGGTTCCAGAGGAAGTGGAAATTACTGGGAAGCTTAAACAGCCCTGTAACCAAGTGGCTGTGCTTGGTCAGTGTTCTGGAGAGACAGTGATGTTAAAACCTGACTCTCCATGAGGCTAACTCTGTGAGTGAACAGACAATGCCTCAGGATCAGAGGAGTAATCGGACAGCTGGTGCTACAGAGCCGGACAGCTGCGCAGTGCTAGTTGATCTCTGGAATATGGAAGGGGAAACAGACCAGCTGTTACCCCTGAGTGCTTTGGAAATATCTTGTCGTCTCTTGGTGGACTCGGATAGATCTGAGGCCATGTGAAGTGAGAGTTTGGGAACTGAATATCAGATTCCTGTTGGTGAGATCTTAATTTGGAGGATATTTGGTATATCTTTGAGAGAGAGTCCAAACTTGAAATTGGCCATAATTGAAAATTTGGACATTACTAAGCAAACTAGCGTGTGGCTTAATGAAACGTACCTGATTGACTGGAGTGCGGAGAAATCTGCCCAGACTCAGAGCTGTTAGCATGGGAGACACACCTAGCCAGACAATGGATCATGTTACAGAGCCCAGGTTTCAAGAAGCCAGGGAAGACAAAAGAGGGAAGAAAACCGTATCCTGTGAATGTGAGACTGGGGTTTAACCCTGAAATATCTAAACCCCAAGGACAAAGTTACATTGACAAAAACCTATGCAACCAAGAGCTTTGAGATAAACCAAAAGCAAACAGTTAAATGCTCAAAAATCCAAGAGGGCATTGAATAAACTGCCCCACTGACAAACTATCTGTATTGAGGACATAAGAAAATGAATTGTAAACACACGCCTGTGCTCACTAGAATCCTGATGTTAGCTCTTCTGATTGATTTGTTACCAAGGGATGAAAAATGTACCCAATGCTTGTATGTAGTAAAATCTTTGAAATCTGTTAAGAGCTGTAATGGTACACAACCAAGTTGAACCCTTTTGTGATGCATTCAGCAGTGTCTAGGTGACACCCTTTCTGCATCAATCTGACGGGGTATGTGTGACGCTGTCTTGATTTAGGGGAAGATTTATGATATTACTTCATATTAATATTTCATAATTGCAATAATCCATAGGAACTATGCCATGTTTGGTACCAATAGAAAGGTTGTAATTTGCTGGGAATGATTATATGGTTGATGTGTAGGAATTGCAGCTGTATTAGAAGTTAGGAATATGTTTGTTATATCTATATTTCAACCTGTGTGATTCTGGGAAACTCCCCAGACAGGATGTCTACAGCCACCGTCTCCTTAATGGCCCATTAAGGAAGCTCCCAGGTACAACGGGCCGAAGGAGAAACCTGTTGGGCCACTAGGACTTGCCCATGTGACTCAACTCCAATTTGACTGGAGAGAACTGCACACAGCATGGAGAAGGCCAGAGGGGATAAAAGGCAGCAGTCCCGACTCCATCTTGTCTCCAGTCCCCAGTCTCCAGCTAACACCCGTCTCTGGAACTATTCCTCTGCGACTGGACAAAGGATTGAGGCCCACCCGAGTGCTGAGTGTCTACCAGAGAAACTGATTGTGCCTGCAAACTGCTTTACACAGACTCTAAACCATTTCTATGTATGTGATTCACTGTGACCCTTTAACATCTCTTATATTTTGCTTCTTTTCTTTTTATATTAAACCTTTAGTTGTAGTTGCTAAAGGATTGGCTATCAGTGTGGTATTTTGGGTAAGATCCAAACCTCTATTGTTCTGTGTGCTGTGGCTGGCCCTTTGGGGTCAGAAGAACCTATTCCTTTAAGGGACCGTGTGGCTAGGTGGGAGCCAGTGGAGCTGGAGTGCAATAAAGGGGCTGTTTCTCTTTTGTTATATTTCTTGATAACTGGTGTGGGGAATCAGAAACATGGTGTTTTGCTTATTGGGAGTCTCGTTTAAGTACCACCCATCAGGTATTTTTGGGAGAGTTTGGCTCTCAGTTTTGCAGCTTGTCCTGATTTTTGCACATTCAGGAGGTCATCCCAGGAGGCCCCAGTCACAGAGGGAATGGGACATAAGAAAGGCCTCTAGTGCTCCTAACAATGGAGGGAGTAAATGAAATGTAAGCCAGAGAGTCTTTTAGCACTCTTTTTAAAAAGAGCAGGAAAAGTTCCCTGCACTGAACATCCAAAGACCTCTTTTTCTCCACCTCAGAGCTCATAGGTGACCAAGCAAGAGATGAGAACCCCACAGATGGCCACCTTAGCAGGGCCCCAAACTGCAGCTGAGCCCCTTCCGCACAGAGTGGGGAGGCGGGTTTGAGGGAGGCTTCTGCCTGACGAAGAATGCACTGGTGAGGTGTCAAAACGTTAACAAATGGAAAAGGGAGGAAATAAAGCCCTGAGCAGAACCGCTTCATGTACACAGGATGTCACTTCACATCCTTCAAAGGCCGACAGGAAATGCAGCGAAAAGAGTTTAAAGCCTGGCCTATGCGGAATGATTAAACTCTTGGCATGATGCAGCACAGGACAATGGATCAAGATTAATCTAAGAAGCATTTGAAGATCGTTCCTCATTACTAAGGTTTAATTACCAAAAGGACGGGATGCCCAAGCTGTGCTTAATAATACAGAGGAGTAAATTCCTTACTTAAACAGAGCTCAAGTGAGAACAAAAACCCAGGGATGGTTTGAAAGCATTCCTTGGATTGATACTGAAGCAAGACAAGCATGTGGGTGGCACCATATACATCGTATATTGTAGCACTAAACTTTACCTGGAAGTGTGTCGTTTTCCACGTAACTGTCTCAATAAACCAACTCACCATCTACTAGCGCTGCTTTTACTGGCTCAATTCGGGACACAATTTCTGCCAAGTCAGTGAAAGAGGTAGTAGGGCACGTCACAATCTGAAATACAACGCAAAGACGTACATTATTCACACACACACATAGGAATAAGAAATACAGTGCAATGAAGTCAGAGGAAACATCAGATACAAAGCAAAAAAAAAGACCCCGTAAACTTTCTGTGAAGGTTGCCAAGGAAAAAACAAATATCATAGTAACAGCAGTTCTCCAGGGGGAGGCACTGGATGAAAACCAGAGTTTTTAAAAAATAAACCCCTCAAGGGCAGAGAAAAGGGGGAGAATCAATGGGGGCAGCATTAAGAGTCTTGAGCAGAGCTTTGATCCTGCCCCGCCTTTGGAAGTCAGAAGCCTGCTACAGCCATGTCCCTTTCCACCCTCAGCTCCCTACACTCTGGGAGAGCTGCCTAAATCTTTCCAAGCTCGTGCAGCAGAGTGCCCATATCCGCAGAGAGTGACGGGAGAATGCCTCACTTTTTCTCTCTCTCTCAGAACACATGCTCTGGCTCCTGCTCGTGGGGAGAGGGGCACTCCCAGGAGAAGTTACTGCAGAACCAGGCAAGACAGCGAAAAGCCGCTTTAACTGGCACAATACTATTAGGAAATGGTATATGCAGTGTAGCTGTGGCCGTGTCAGTCCCAGGGGCTGAGAGAGACAAGGTGAGTGAGGTAAGATTTTATTTTATTGGACCAACTTTTCTTGGTGAGAGTGAGGAAAGTTTTTGAGCCACATGGCTCCGCCAGAGCTGGGAAAGGGACTCCCAGCATCGCAGCGAAACACAAGGTGGAAAG
This sequence comes from Pelusios castaneus, assembly GCA_007922175.1. Classification (NCBI taxonomy): domain Eukaryota; kingdom Metazoa; phylum Chordata; order Testudines; family Pelomedusidae; genus Pelusios; species Pelusios castaneus. The sequence continues at coordinate 185,535 of ML685878.1, forward strand.
GCCCTTAGAACACGAGTTAATTGAACAACCTGTCCCGCTGCATTGGCCTGGTACCTTTCCTAGGGCCGAAAAAGAGCTCTTTGGGGCTCAATAGCTTTTCTCTCTCTCCAACAGAAACTGGTCCAATAAGACACTAGCTCACCCACCCTGTCTCTCCATGAAACATACAGGCAGGCTGCCAGCATAAATAAGCAAGGGCCCTACAGTGTGCTGGGGACACTTCTCTGATTCCCACCATCTGATGCACTTTTCAAGTTATCCAGTGAGCTGGTAATATTTGCTGTAATGCAGGATGTAATAAGGCATCCAATAAACATCGCTCCTGCAGGGAGGTTAGGAAAGCAGTACTGTGTTAGCTAACATCAGCAGCTTCTTTTACTATCTTGCAAAATCATCTTTTTTCAGCAGTGAAAAATGTACACAGTGAGCTGGGCGGAGTTTAAGTTTAATTCAGGTGGTTAACAACATCTTCCAGGATAGGTTTGTTCAGTTAGACCTGCTAATTTCAGGCAGATTTCCTAGAAAAAAAATCAAACCCTAACACCTTCCCACTACCAGATCTCTCACACAGTCTAAAATTTGGCTGTTATTGGATTTAGCGTGTCCGGTTTCTGCTGCAGTAAGATTTAATCATTTTCTATAGAGATTTGAGAGATTAGGAGTTACCCGCTACAGCTTCCAGGTTGGTAGTTCATTAACACTGTCTCTTCTACAAATAACGTCAGGGTATAACAAAATTATATACCATGTTTGTAACCAGGTCCAGGGATATATTTTTAATGGAAACACGGCCTTGATCATGTGATTTCTCACCTACCAATCAGCATCCAGGGAGTCCCAAAAGCTGGGAATCAGATTTTATCTTACTGATCTTAACTTCTCTCGGGTACCCAATTCGGGATTTGCTCAGCATGTTTGCTGTGTGGAAGATGGGAGACACATTCCTAATACATCCTGCTCTGCCAGCTAGCTTTGTCTTTCCATCAAACGTATTGTCTTCCTCAGCCGTCTGTGAAGGGCAGCCCCCAGTCTCTTTCTGCTAGGCAGTTTTAATTTGGTGTAGCCCTCAGCCTCATTTATTGCACATTACTCGAATCATGTTCTGAAGCCAGAGTTATTAACGTCTGTGTGGGCTTTTCTATGGTGCTCATCGCTATACTGAGCACTCTACAAACAATGTATCTTCCCGACCCCTATGCCTTCCCACCTGGCTCGATGCTTCCCTAAAAGAACAACATAAAGAGGAGGGAGAAAAACTTAAATATATCACCACCAAAGAGCGCATTCCTGTCTCGATTGCACGAATGGGAGGGGCTGCATTTTATTTACTGCACATTATCCTCTTGCTGGTTTTTAAACCCATGAGGGGAAAAATATTCTCAGCTTGATACATCCTTTAATAAAGGAATGAGGATATTACTAAAGAGTCTGCTACACTGTATTAAGCATTGACCAAGGTCACAAACTTCACATAAACAGGATCCCTGAGGAGAGCCCGTGGGAAATGCTGGCTTGCTCTGTGCTGCAGGGAGAAGTAATGGAGCTGATCAAGAGAACTCTGTTTCTACTAAGCTTCGCTTATTCATCTCTTCTGAAGACAGAAATACTGACGATAGAGAGTGTGTGAGTAAGTGTGCATATACGACAGTCCTGGAGACATGGGGCCCCTTCAGATTCAACCCCGAAATGTTGGAAATAGGGAGCAGGAAACCCCCAGCAAAACCCACATTACTATAAGGCATCACGCTAGTCACGCACACTTCCGACCACACAGTTCTGCCTCAAGCTCACTATTCGGTCCCAATACATCACTATTCACGTTGTTCACGCCAGTTCCTTGCGCCCATGCCAAACCCTAACTTATGCTCAGCTAGATGAAGGAACTTGCCAGTCTACAGCAAGGCTGGAGTTATGCAGCTGGGCATGTGTGAATACTCCTGCAGATGAGGGCAGCAGAGAGGCTGGCAGGGTCTGGAGGAGCTGGGCTCTGCAGTGAAGCTGGCAACCCTTTGCTAACAGAGGGCCAAGGGGTCACCTGGAAGCAAAACTCTGAAGCAAAACTCTGCTGCCAACCTCTCCATTACCCAGGCACCCCACCCCACCACAGATATTTAGACTAATGAGAAGAGTCTCCATCCAACAGATCTACTGAGGTCCATCAGACCAGGGCTCCCTACTGGCGACCCAAAGGAGAGTCAATAGAGGGAGCAGCTGTCTCCACACTGCTGCTGTTAAATGTGGGTCACTGGCCAATTTGGCTTCAATCGTTTTTCCTATGCCTCATTATCCTGGGCCCTGGCACTTTGGAATAGGAGAATTCCTGTAGTCCTCCCACTATTGGCTTGGAGCACAGGGATTCCCCCCCCCCAAGGCACAGAAAGGCCATCAAGTGAAGAGGGCAGGGAAGCATTCGCATTCTCCCACCTTCTCTTTCTGTGCTCACCAGCCATGTCCCTAAGAACCCCAGCTCCTCCATGCTCTCTCCAGACTCTGGCTTCTCACTGCCACTCATCGCCCTGCTCACCACCCCCACCTCCCCCGCCCTACGACAACACCTACTTACAAGCCTCCTGCCGCGGAGCAGAGCTCAGCTGTTGGCATTTCTCATGCCCACCATTTTCTTTGGTGAAACATTGCCGTTACAACAAATTATAGCAACCATTTTAATTGTTAACATCCCAGTTGCTACTGACTCACCTGCAACTGATGGACTGATGAGGTACTGGGAAAATGTGAAAACTTTGCAGCATTTGTATTTCAAATCTGAGGAACTCAAAGGAAGGCGAGGAAAAACATGCCGACATTTAATAACTTATTCATGTTTCCTCACAAAAGTTACTAGAACTTTTTCTAAAGAAAGTACATACAAATTCAACTATCCTGCGAAAAAAGTTGTTGAGACGTTTTGGAGACTGAATCAATCTTCACTATTCAGTGGACAGATTTCGTCTCGTGCTCTAGCTGGAACCCTCAGCATGGCTATAATTACGTAACCACACTAAGAAACCCTTCGGTTTGTCAGGACCAGCCCAGTTCTGGCAAACTAAAGATTGGGTACTCAGAGGTAATGAAGCAGCTGGCGTGAGGACAGAAGGTGATTTAATCCCTGTAATTTCACTAACACCAATGACACTGCCTCAAGCCTTCACAGGGTCTTTGATGACCACTTGATGAAACGCCTTTCCTGAAGGAGGCCACGCGGGTGTTTTGGTACTGGTCTGATATACAGTTAGGGCCTACTGCAAGATTTCGGACAGCGGCTGAAAGCCACTTAATGCTGCATTGGTGACAAGTAAGCATTGGACATAATAGGCAGCTAGGTTTTTAAAACACCTGCAGTCCCCGCTCAGCTACCTGAGTGCTGAGTATCACGTAGCTGATCCGAGAAGAGTTACTGGCTATAAACCGTTACCAGCAGGCAGGAGGGACGTCTGGACACTTAGGGTTGTTTGAACATGATAAAACAACTCAAGATGCTAAAAAATTGAGAATAATTAACTTTACGGCACTGCACCTTTAATGACTGTGTGTGTGTTCCCTGTAAGGATCTGTGAGACCACCCTTCCCCCTTTGATAGCCTTCAACACACTCGTGTCACCATACAGCAACGCCTGTGCCAGACAGCTCTGCTCAGCTGTTCGCCAGCTGCTGGGTGACATCATGCAACGAGAAGAGCACTTTTAAACCGGATACTTACACCCGATGTTTGGGATTTGCGGATCTCCTGCCTGTCTTTTAGCATCTTGTCAAGGACTCCACTCCTGCCCCAGACATTAAATACCGTCTTCCCATGCTGATATCCCACTTCCTGGCGGGAGACAATCAGGAATAAAAATCATCATCATCAACAACTGGACAAATACTCTGCTCCTTGCCACCTGCCCCACAAAGCAGAAGGGTAACCACAGCTTTCCCCTCCTGGACCGGGATTTAGAACCCAATATCTCACTGCTTCAGCTCTTAGTTACTCTGAACATTCAGCTTATGAAATAGGAGCGATTAAGCGGAGCAAGCGGCTATTTTATGTCAGGAAGCTCACACAAACTTTAGCCCTAACATATGTTATGGAAAGTGCCATAATTATCTTTATGGCGATGGCTTTGTGCAGTACTGCACATCAGATAGTGCTGTGTAAGAAGACACCGACAGAACATGAGCAGAGAATATATTTGTATCCCTTGGCCTTCTTGTAAAATCTCTTTCTGGGGAAAGGTGACAGCAAAGCTAATTAATGTGGGCCGGGCCTGACGGGATTACTCTAAAGCATCACTGTGAAAAATGTGGACATGTGAATCACAAATACACACCAGCCAAATAGCATCAAGGACTCTTGCTTTTACACGCACATTTCAGTTTTCTGTTCCCGCCGATAAGAGCAATCTCGGTACTGTTAAAGATTCTGCGTGTTTCTAATGCAGACTCCCATTTTCCAATCCTTTAGAACACTAATTTGCATTGGGAATGACACCGTGGCACCCTCCCATCAGCATGGAAGCAATTAAAAATAGTTCCATTCTTATTCTTTTCCCTACAAAGCAGCAGAAAAGGCTTTGGGAAGAACTGAATCCTTGTGTTTAGATCAGCGGTTCTCTTCCCAGTTCCATCACGGACAGGCAGAAAAAGGGTCAGGATCAGCTCAAGGTTTTGTAGTGACCATAACCAACAAGAGACTGACTGCATAAAGTGACTCCTGGTTCTGTTGGTCGCATACTGGATCTAGTGTCTAGAACGGGGCTGGAGGGCCTGGGGAAGGAGAACTCCCAGACAGCCCATTGACTCTTGTAGTCTAGGACTGGGACACCTCTTGATAGGGATGAAAGACTTATTTAGGGGGCTGCCCTTAGAGGTGTACAGAGTGTGAGAGATCACAGCCAGCCAGAGGGGGATTCTGCTCAGACTTCAGACCACTCTGTCAATTGTTTCAGAGATTCCAAGATCAGAAGGGACATTGTGATCATTTGGTCTGACTTGCATAACACAGAGCAGGGAATTGCCCCCCAAATAATTCCTAGAACAGAGCTTTGGAAAAATAGCCAATCTTGATTTCAGATTTGTCAGTAATAGAAAATCCACCATGGCCTTTGGTAAATTGTTCCAGTAGTTGACAGCCCTTCTTGTCAAAAATGAACAGCTTATTTTCTCTCTGAATTTGTCTAGCTTCCACTTCCAGCTACTGGATCATGTTAGATCTCTCTCTACTAGATTGACGTGTCCATTATCAAATTTTTGTTCCCCAATAGTACTTCTAGAGCGTAATCAACTAATCCCTTAGCCATCTCTTTGTTAAACTAAGTAGATTGAACTACTTGAGTCTAATTCTTTAATCATTCAAATGTTCTTGTCTGAACTCTCTCCCGTGCACATTGGACACCAGAATTGGACAGCGTTCCAGCAATGATCATACCAGTGCAAAATACAGAGATAATATAGAAAGAGTCTTTCTACTCCTGCTGGAGATTCCCCTTTATGCCCCTGTAGTGGTGTGGTGGCTCCACAATGGAGAGCAAAGGGTTAACTGGCAGAGAGGGGCAGCCAATCAGCTGTGGAGGGCTGTGAGCCAAAGAGAGGCGAACAGCCTGTATAAAATGGGAAGCAGTGGGGCAGAAGCTTCAGTCTGCAAGGGGAGCCTGAAGGGAGAAGGTCTCTCCCAGGCTGCAGGGCCAGCACCACGGAGAGCTCCACGCATGGTGCAGCAGCAGCAGCCAAGCAGAGCCGAAGCTCCTGAAGGGAGCGGCCAGCGCAGTGGTCCGGGGCAAGGAAGCCAGAGGGACATTGGTGGTGAGGAGTGGTGTGCGACTGGGGCCTGAGGGAAAGTGGCCTAGGGAGTTGACACCCTCCACGTGTTGGAGATACTGGAGGGAGGAGGAACTTCAGCGTGGAGACGTCTAGGGTCCCTGGGCTGGGGCCTGGGGAAGAGGGTGAGCCCAGGTCCCTCCCTGCTCCCTCAGCGTGCCAGGGATGGCACGGGTGACAGGAGTGGCCCAGGCTGGTAGGCCATTAATGGATTTAATGTAGTGGCCAGCAGGTCTCCCTGGCCATTGTTTTTAGTGGCCAGGACCAGGGGAGAAGAGCCGGACTGAACCCTAGAATAGGTGGACTAGTGGGCTTGGCCAGAGGGCTAAGATCCCATAAGAAGACTCGGAGCCAGAGTCCGGCGTGGAGAGACAGACCACGGACGGCCAGCAGAGGGACCACTTGAGTGAAATTCCCCAATAACACCACCAGGAGGTGCTCTGCTAGTGAGTTGAGTGCGGATGCTGCAGCAGCCCCCCAAAACCCCATTAGTTCTTTGGGGCACAGCATCACACTGGGAGCTCACGTTCAACTGATTAGCCACCAGGACCCCCACATTTTGTTCAGTCTTTGCTTCCCCAGCCTATCAATATCTCCTTCATTCTGTGTTTGATTAGAACGGCCCCAGGTAGCCTGGGTCAGGTGACCCTCAGGGCATATGGCAAGGATGTGGATGGGCTGCTGTGGAGGTGGGATTTGAGGGGAATCAGCAGGGAATCCTATGCTCTGTGGCTGTTACAATTTAATTGTATTTGTCCGGCAGAGGCACCTAGAACATTGGATAGATACCTCCCACCGACCTTTATTTTTATACATACCTAAATACAAAGATATATAAAAACCTTTGGCACAAGGGCCCATAAATGCCCCTCAAGTGACCTGGCTTGCGGAGGCCCTGCGATGCGTGAAGCAAGAAGCTGGCTCACTGGCGTGCCAGTGGAGGAAGTCAATCTTGTGTCTCCATCAGATCTGTTCCAGAAGGACGACAGGGTATCCACCTGGTATATCTGCACAGCCTCCCATCATCTACTGTCAAGCTTCTCTGGTGAAGAACATCGTTCCCTTGTGGCATTAAATCACTCTCTGGGCCAGTGGTCCTCAACGGTTCTTCCGCTGCGACACACCTGACAGACGATGTTCCCATGCGTGAACACTACAATCTGCCGGTGGCGGTGGTGCTTGGGCTGGGAGCGTGTGGTAGGATGCGACGCTCTGGAGGAGGGGAGCAGAGCCAAGCCAGTGCAGGCTGGTGCCCTGGCTCAATGGGGCCAGGTTTATTTTTATGGGCCAGGTGGTGCCCCCCCATCCCTGGATCTCTGGATTGCGGCTCCTCAGTCCCTTTCCCCCTCTGGCCCTGGCTGTTGCCTGTGCTGTGCAGCGGGAGCGGGCTGTCCAGAGCAGTGGGAGGCAGGAGCTCCAAGCTGAGCTGCCAATTTTCCGTGACACACCTCCCAGCTCTTCACGACACACTTTTGTGTCCTGACAGTGGTTGAGAACCGCTGCTCTGGGCCCTGAACTGTCTGCTTCCACACAGAGAGAACCATGGTTTGAGTGGGTCAAATTGTTCATTTCTGAGTGTTGGCCTGGAGGGGCTGGATTCCCTTCCCCATTCCACTGACCCCACAGCTTATGAGCCGGATCTATGCCCATCCTGGACAGGAAAGAGCCGCAGGGCAAGCCTGGGTCCGCAGCTGGTGGAGATTGCTCCTGGGTGGCAGGATGCCTGCTTGAAAAAGCTATCACGCTGCCCCTGGTTAATAGACCATCTCTCGACACTGGCAATCTCAGCAGCTCACAACCCACCCGTGAGATGGTGTGGGAAGTTCAGATCTCCTCACATTTCCTACATTCTGGTCAGCCCATGGTTCAGGCTGGGTTTGAGGCAGGAATTGCAGCGGTTACAGAGTGAGGGTCTCTCCTGGCAGTGAACGAGGAAGAAGCGTCCATGCTCACTTCGTCAGATTCTGACACCACAGGTCATGAGGTTTAATTGGGACATGTAACATCACTAGGTGCTGCGGGACGTTCCTACCCCTCTGGGAGGTCAAAAAGGATCGCCTGGGCAATTGCTCTTCACTCGGAGGACTCTCCCCATGCGGGGCTCTGCAAGCGTTCATATCTTCATCCCTTGTGTCAAATGTGTTCAGAGAGTTACTGAGGAAATGTGCAGCACATGGAGGAATCCAACATGCTGAGGATGCTCAGCTTTAGGCCACCCTCCTGTCTGACACAACTGGGGCAATGGAATGAATGACTTGTCTTCATGAACCCAGGGAATGGATGTGGGTGAGCATGCTCATCAACAAAGCTATCGTGATAGCCAGCAGCAGATGGAGAACAGAATGAGAGTGGTACAGCTCTGCAACAGTGACAATGAACTTCAGCTACTAAACAGCAGTATACGGGAAAGGGAAGAAACCTTATTTGACCCTTTTAGAACTGATGAATTATTTCTCTCTGAAAAATGTCGGTTGCACATCAGGTATCCATACTCCGCATGCTGATTTCTGATCCCAGCAAACAGACAAAACTAAACACCAGGCACCCGTGAACCTGATACCATCCGTTCATTAATAATGTCCTTCCGTTGACACTGGCTTTGTTCTGCTGACACTATATCAGGTTCAAAGGAACTGCAGATGGGCCATAAGAGCAGTAGAAATGTTAAGTATATTTCAAATAGTCTCATATTTGGCTCCCTTTGCCTGAACGCTTCGCAGCCCTACCAGCTTCTTCAAACCCTCCCCCTGCCTTTAAGAGCTCTCCTCATCCAATCGGGGAAAAGAACAAAGCCACGTGATGCATGTGCATATTGTAACTAAACCAAACGACTCAGATATCAAACATGGACAGTGAAACAAAAGATGAAAGTGCGATCTGCTCATGAGTGTTACACAGTCAGAGTAAATGACTCTATTCAGGTTCTTAGCACAAGCCCCTCATTCTGCATCTTCCCACGGCATTATTCAATGTGAGTGCTTTATGTGGCGCTAGTATGCACAGAGCCTACAGAGAGCCCCACAGTAAGAGAACCTAATTCCTGAGAAGTGATTCCTCATGACAGAGAGCCCACAATTAGCCCTCAGCACTAGGACTGTATTGCTGCAGCGTTCACGGGACTCTGCTGCTGCACAGAAGTGGGTACATCAGAGACCCGTTACCACCCTCAAGATCCACTTACGCAGATTTCATCAAACTTCCCAAACTCCAGGGTGCCATATCTGTCGATGGGCGGCCGAATGTACTCGCAGTAGTCGCTGTTCTTGACCATCTCCAGCTGCCGCACACAGCACACGTAGGCAAGCCGGGTCTGGATCTCTGCCATGTTCAGCACCTGCCAATCAGCCACAGTCACCCATCAAAAGCATTACAAGACTTTCATCAGCACAAGACGCTCAGAACTGGCCCTGATAAGAGAGGGAACCACTCCGATAGCTCAGCCATCTCTAGAGAGGCCATCACGTCCCACCTCCGTCAACACAGTGCTGACAGCCAGCCAGTCTGTCACCAATCGCTTCCATGTAAGCAATGTTCCAGCAGTTCAACCAGGACTTGCTCTGTAATTCCAGGAAAGACTGGAACCTAGAGCAGATCTAACGGGTGTTGGTGGAGGGGTGTGAAGAGCTGTCAGGGTGGACATGATGAATAACAAGAGCTTGGTTGTCTAATGCCAGAGACGCTTCAGATGAGAGCTGGGTTTGATTTGTGGTCAGAGTCACTCATTCTTTGGGAGAGAGAACAGCCCACTGTGCTATGAAAACAGAACATTCAACCCCACGCTGCATCATTCACAACGGACACACACCGCATTGCTAATGGGGCCAGAATATAATCCTGTCAGGCCTGAGATGCTTCTAGGCAGGGGCCGGCTAAAGAGGGAGACACCCAGGAGCACAGGGACACTGGGGAAATGGAGGGAGTGAAACAATAATCAGAGCTGATCTGACTTCACCCAGGAAGGGAACTCACAGCTCATGCAGCCTGTCATGAAAATAAACACCTAAGAATTTATTATTGCCCAATGGAAAAATTCCCATCCTCAGCATCACAGACACAACAGAAACGCAGCCACGTGCACAATACTGCGCTCACTTTCCTTCGCAGTGTAGCCAGATCCCAACTGCATCAAGATTGGCTGGGCCAAATTCACACCGAATGGAGAGGGCTCTTTCACTCCCTCCCCAATCCACTCTATATTCAGGGATCAGTGTGGGATAAGGGGGTATGAAGTTTTGTTCTGTGTTTGTACAGCACCTAGCACAGTGTAATTCTGGTCCATTTCAAGGGTTCCTAGCTGCCACAGGAATATAAAACACCATCACTGACGTTCTCTGGTGCCACTCTTTGCAAGACTCCTGGCTCCACCTCAACACGGCGAGCAGCAGAGTACTCAGACACTCCCAGCTGCATTTGCTCTTTTGTGGGGAGCTGGTGTTGTACTCCTCAGGGGAATGCCTGACTGTGAGTGACACTCCTGGCCCCTGTTAGACAATTGAATTCTCCCACCTTGTATTTTCCTTTATTCTGCGATCTTGCCCAGCTTCCGCACACCTAAAATGTCGTCCTGAAACCCAAGATGCAAGTGACAAAGCAATCAATTCCCAGGCTTGTCTTCATTACCACACTAGATCGGGGCTGCTACCATCTATGCAGCAACATCGATTTAGCGGGTCTGGTAGACGGGCTCAGTCAATGGGAGAGCGCTGTCCAGAAGCTATGTAGTGCATCTCTGTCAATGTAGCGTAGCTCTGACATCGCGGCCAGTCGCCCTAAGATACGTTACTTTCCTAACGAACCAGCGTCCCTTAGATCGACATGGGGTGGCAGTGAAGACCAGCCCGCAGATACACAATGGGACAGTTCCCACCTGCTTACTGAAAGTCTCTGAGATTTACCTTCACTTTTTCAACCAGGGGATTCCACCTTTTCCACAGCAGCCACCAGCCAGAGAGAGCATCGCCGTAGTTGGTGAGGTCCGTCTCGTCCCGGCTGCCCACATCAATTGCTATCACCACTTTTGCCCCCAGGGACCTTGCAACATCGGCTATTGGGAACAAAGCCACATCGTCATTTCCCTCACACTTCTCCTAGAGCACTCACCTGCCTGGAGCTGGCCAATGGAAACAGGGACAAGCACAGCCTGGCACAATGGACCCATTTCCTACAGAGACCTTCAAAAACACTTTGCAGGGAGAATGATTTCCCTCAGCATGAACAGGGCTGTACTAACTGTACACTCCATGGAGAGGTCTGGTACCTGACCTTACCTCTCGTATAAAGCCCAGTAATTTTCTTTCAAAAACCAGCACAAACATTAATCTCTAAAAGAAAGGACTGGGGATTTGTAAAAAGAAGTAGCTCAGTGTCTACCCCATTCACCAGCATCCCAAAGGCTATGTCTACACTTGCTAAAATTAGTTCAAATTAGTTAGTTCGAACTAACTGATTCAAACTAGTTTGTTAGTTCGAATTAGCTTAATTCGAACTAGCATGGCCCCACTGGAATGTTAGTTCGAACTAAGCAAGTGCCGTTCAGGGAATTTGCTTAGTTCGAATTAGCGATCCCCATTCGTTTCAATGGCTGGTTAATTTGAACTAAGAAATTACTTCGAATTAACATGGCCACATTGGTTAATTCGAACTAGTTAGTTTGAATTAACCCTTTAGTTCGAATACCTATTCGAACTTATTAGTTCAAATTAAGGAAGCCCTTAATTCGAACTAATTTGCCAGTGTAGACATAGGAAACATGGCCTCCTTGCAGATCAAGCAGCACCCAAAATGATTTCTGGTTCAGCCTGGCAGTAGATTCTGTTTGGGTCCATCACTGGCAATCTGACTGTACCACCAAACCTTCTGGCACCCACATGTTCACTGGCTGTATGGTTGCCTTCTTTGATACATGGCTGAAGCAGCACAAATGGAAAAAGTCAAGGCAGAATGACCAACTGGCAAGAAAGGTTTTACAGGTCAGAGGTGGGGAGAATGTCAGTCCATAGAGAGGTCTGAAAGTCAGGAGGAAAATTTTGCATGGGTTTAGAAATGGGCGAGAGATTAATAATGGTAATAGGATGGGGGCAGCATTTCCCACTTTCTAAGAGGACACAGTGATCTGGCCATAACTTCCAAGCCTGGACAGCTTCAGTACTATGAATTTAGGAAAATGCTAAAGAAGAAATTTGCTGTGCTGGGCAGTTCACAGAAAAGAGAGATGTGGGGAGGAGGAGGAGTTCTAGATCCAGGATAAATGAGGTTCCAAGAACAGCTGTCCATTGTGAGGGCCAGTTCAAAGGCTAATTCAAACCAGAAGTGAACTCTCACTAGATCTGTGTGACTGCACAATTGAATATATTGTCCCTCCTGAGCCAATCCTCAACATCCTCGCCACCCCCAGATTGGACTGCTCAGATTCCAGGCCTTTTACCCAGGTCGCTGACTAATTATTTGTGCAGAGCCAATGAGAAATGCGCTGTGAAAACAAATTTTCAGAGCACAGGCTATGGTGACAAAAACTCTGACCTCGTCTTTTCCATAAACCATTTGACAAGACCCCTGAAAACACACATTGTTTAACATTCCTGGCTTCTCTTGCGTTAAAATGTACAGTTGGCTAATGAGAAAAATATTTCAATAGGTGGATTTTGAGATTGATTTAAATGTTTCATTGAATTTCATGTTATGTGAATTCTCCCTTTAAGATAGACATTGGTTAGAATCTTCAACACTAAGGGGAATTAATATTTCACCACGGCTGCATTTTTAGAATCAGTTCATATTTATGTTCTGTTCTTCCAACAGATTCAGGGAAAGAGACGGACCATATGTTTAATTTGTTCCTTCTCTCTTCCCCGACCCTTCTTTTAAAATACACACTAGAATGTGTTCTGAGAATTATATGGTTAGCACATGCTTTTAAAGAGGCTAGCTTGGAAAAAGCTGTATAACAGCAAAGCAACAGCCTCATACCTGAGGACAATACAGCTCTGTTAGCAACCATGAGATCAGAAGGGACTGCAATGATCCCTCCATCCTGCTTGCTGTTCTGGAGGTAATGACACAGACATACGGCAGTGCAGATGGAGTTTTACCAGCTATCCTCCTGGTGAACTGCAAACCACTACCTACAAACATACCTGGAAGATTGTTGATATAACCTCCATCCATCAAGAGATGCCCATCCTTTGGATCACAGAGCGGGGGCATATACCCAGACAGAGACATGCTGGCACGGACATACCTCCAAAGGGAACCTACAGCAACGAGGGGAAAGACGTCCTTACTAACTTGTTATGGCAGGGAGGGGTCAGGGCAGGGGGTGGCTTTCACAGTCCAACAAGTAATTTTGTGGCAGATCTCCTGCGCGTCGGCTTACAGAATGCTTTTAAAGCACATGAACGACTCCCGAATCGCAATGCAGGCTAGGGAAAGGATCACTTACCCCCAATTCAGCAAAGCACTTAAGCACATGATATCTTTGAACACAATCTCAAGCACCTTTATACATCAGCCTCCACCACCAAGCATGATGACAAATGACGAGGGAAGGGAAGAATCACTAACCGCAACAGCAGCTGGAGGCCATTATCCTCCAGGAAATGTTACATGTGGCAGAGTCATTACTGTTTGTAGGAGCTAAACATATGGGAAATCTACCTGACTTAGTTGGGGTGCAAATCCTCTGATAACATAGAAGCCTCGCAGACTCCAACCCAGACTCAGCGACTTCAGCCACCTAATCAGGGAGAGGAGTCAGACCTGCCCCACCAATCGCTCACATCTCTAAAAATGGCTCTATACAGCCTAGGCAGAGTTCAATGTGCTCTACAGGTGGTGGAACCCCAGAGCCCCATCTCCCGCACAGTCCTGGGTGCTTCATAGTGGATACAGCCTACTCTTCCATTTCACTTCTATACGGAGAAGCGTTAGACAGGGCAAAACCGGAAACTCCCAAAACTCTGGTGGTCCAGGACAAATGACACCCAGAGACAAACCACTTCCGGGGTGAGATGTTCCAGAACTCAGCAAGCAAGGATTAACAAAGCCCAAATGACTCCATTTTGTCTATTTCAACAGAGCACAAGATCTACACTAGAGCAGCCTGTGAGATGCTGTCGTACGACAAGTACACAAGGGAAGTGTTCTGTATGTGGCGGCGACGGATTTAAATTATCCTGCTACGTACTTGTTAATTCTATATGTGAAGAGGCAGATGATAGGCCTGTAATGGCTGTTACTCTTTTGTTTTTATTGTTACTTTGGTTAATAACTTGAATTGCGTGTAGAATAGCTTACTGTGTGGGTGCTTCCAGAATAGGTTCCTGTGTGGGTGCTTCCAGAAGGAAGAAAGAGCCAGGAAGCTCTATCCTTAGCTTTTAATAAAGTTGCAAAATCTCAGAAACCACAGAAAACCTAGACTCACATTAAATCTATGAAATCTGTAGTCACATAAAACCTGACAGTTGTAGAGTAGGATAGTACAACAAAATTTAATTAAAAATTATAGATGCCCATAACATCTTTGCTTTCCAAGGATGAGGGAAGACAAGGCATCTCTTGTTTCTTTGCCTCCCTAGACCCAGCCCCAGTGATGGCCTCTACTGGGCCTGCAAATCAGCAGTGTCTTGAGACCACTTTGTGATGCTGTCTGGATCCAAGGGACCATCTACGATATTATTTAATATCAATATTTCAAAATGACAATAATCTGTAGGAGAGATGGCGTGTTGGGTACTGATGGAAAGGTTATGATTTGCTAAGAAGGATAATATTGTTTATGTGCATGTGTCATATCTGTATTGGAAGTTATGGGTATGTTTGATGTATCTGTATTTCAATTTGTGCTGTGTTTCTGGGCCACACCCCAGACTGCATGGCTGCAGCCACAATCAGCTTAATGGCCCATTAAGAAAACTCTCAGGTACAATGGGCCAAGGAGAGCCCTGATGAGTCACCAGGACTTGCTCATGTGACTCTGGACTCCATTTCATTCCTGAAAATTTCGATGAGCAGCATGGAAAAGGCCAAAGGACATAAAAAGCAGCTGCAACCCTTCCATCTGGTCTTTGGCCTTCTGCCTTCAACCATTACCTACCTCTGGATCTATTCATCTACAACTGAAGCTGTGAAACAAAGGACTGAGACCCATCCAGGTACTGGATGTACTCCAGGGAGACTATACGAACCTGCAAACTCCAAATTCTATGGAGACCCTGATGTATATGGACTTATAAATCATCTGTGTGTATCTGATTGCTTTAATCCTTTGACAGTTCTCTTATAATTTGTTTCTTTCATTTTTATAATCAACCTTTAGTTTTGGTTGCTAAAGGATTGTCTGGCAGTGTGGCATTTTGGGTAAGATCCAAACTTATATTGATCTGGTAATGTGGGTCAAGAGAACCCATTTAGTAAAGAGCATGGAGTTTTAAGTAACTTACCTCTTTTCTAGAGTCAGTGGCTGATCGGGAGCCAGTGGCTGAAATGCAGTAAAGGGGGCTGTTTGTATTTTGTTGTAGCTTCTTGATAACTAGTGTGGGGGATCAAAAGTATTGTTTGCTGGTTGGGAAGCCTGACTTCAGTGTCACCCACCAGTGCCGGGAGAATCTGCTCTCCTTTTTGCAGCCTGCTCTGATCTTGGCATTTTCAGGTGGCCACCCTAGGCATGGATGTGTCACCCACTTCGTATGAAGATACTCATCTTTATCCACACAGATGTTGTGCAGAGCGCACCAGGCCACAATGGTGTCGAAGGTACTGGTCGCATCATCATACAATTTTAATAAGCGGCGTCACCTTGTCTTCAGCTTGCCAGACATGCACTCTGCCACCGCCCACAACTGAACCTTCTCTTGCCAGACCTTCTAACATCAGAGGATGGTTTCATGAGCACTGGCAGGAATGGGAAGATGGGATCCCTCTAAATAACAGTGGGCATTGACACTCTATTGCAAACTATATCGTTAGGAAGGAACAACGCCCTTGCTTCTCCCACCAGATAAAGGCCGGATCTCGTCAACACCCAGGCATCATGCAACTTTCCCCTTCTTCCCCCGGTGGTGTTCATGAACCTGCCTCTGTGACTATCCAAGCCTGTAGAACCTGTAGTTGTTGATATATTCACTGGGCTTTTGAGAGGCAAACTATGTGCTCACTTCTGCCATCAATGGCCCTAATGCAGTTGGGAACCCCATTCCCTGAAAGCCGGCTACTTTCTCAGGCACATTTCTTATGCCCACCACTGCTGGGCAAGCCACAGTGAGAGCTGCCTCACAAACTTCCACTAACACAACCCAACAGTGGACTTAACTCCAAACTGGTTAGTTATGGACCTACAGCAGTCTGGGGCAGCCACTGTCCAGAAGCCACCTGCAAGCCATTTCTGGATTGCCATGGTTGATGTCACTGGGTGTGTCTACACTTGTAAATTAAGTTGACTTAATTTACTCTGTGTCTACACTACAGTTTCCTTAAGTCAACTTAAGCAAGTTGCTTAAGTTGACTTAAGGAAAATAAAGTTGACTTAATGAAAATTAACTCGACTTTATTAAACCTCCTTTTAGTTCGACTTTAGGCTTAAGTCGACTTTTTAAAGTCGACTTAAGCAAGTGTAGACCTGGAGTAGCCCTAAGTCGACTTAGGACTACTCCAGGACTCCCCCACTGCCTTTCCTGCCAGGGGGGTGGCACAGGGTGAGCCTGGCATACCCCCCACAGGGCAGGGCAGAGCCCTGCCCCTATGCCCTGCCAGGGTCCCTGTCCCTCTTTACCCCATTGTATTCCTGTACAATGGGGCAAAGGTTGAGCCCCCTGGCACTGGGCAAGGGGTGCCCTCCCTGCCACCATGGACCTGCCCTAGGTCCCCCTAGCCCCTAGAAGTCGACCTAGGCGTCCAGTGTGGACGCTCTAGGTCGACTTTGTAAATTCCCCCCTAAGTTGACTTTAAATTTAGGTGTAGACATGCTAAGTCAACTTAGCTAAAGTCGACCTAAATTTACAAGTGTAGACATAGCCATTCAGGTGGTTTGACAGTGAAGGGTCAGAGTAAGATCCTTGCACAACTCTATGAAGGTCTGCTTTACCATGCCAAAGTTCTGGAGCCACTGCTGGCCACCCCAAGTCAGCACAACTATGTGACCCCACCACACAATGCCAGTTCTCTCGCACCAAAACACCAGTTTACACATGTTGAATCTTCAATAACTGCAGAAATTTCCAGAGGGGTGGCCGTGTTAGTCTGTGTACAGCAAAAAACAACGAGAGTCCTGTGGCACCTTAAAGACTAACAGATTTTCTTCGGCATAAGCTTTCGTGGGCTATAACCCACTTCGTCAGGGTTATAGCCCACGAGAGCTTATGCGGAAGAAAATCTTGTTACTCTATAAGGTGCCACAGGACTGTCAATAACTGTGGCATTCATCAGGTTTGTCCAGTTTGCTGTGAAAGACCCATCCAGGTCCGGCTACCTTCTGCATTTGAGAAAATGCTCCCCAAATGCCATCCAGTTTTGCTGAATGTCTGCCCTGCTGCATAAATGATTCACCTACAAGCAGAAGCAGCTTGTCCACTGAAGCCATGCTTTACTGTGGATGGAACAGACAGAAGTCTGAGTAACATGCAAAGCCAGAAGTGCCTGAGCTAGATATGCAGGCTAAAACTCCTTCTGCACAGGGAGCCAGGAAGAATAGACAAGTTCTCCCACAATACACCACAAACCAATTTCTAGAGCAACTCCAGTTGGTAAGGTATAAAGAACTCTGGGATACAGAATCCAAGCACTACACGTGTTGCTACAATGCCAGATGGATGTGGGTATGTGGCGTGTGCACCTCTGCTGTGTGGAAGCTTGGCTAACATGTGCCTGCCTGTGGGTGAGCCAGCAGGACACACTGCACTGTAGACCTACCTCAGATGTTTCCTAAATGTTTCCAATTATTTCTGTTAATAGGACTGCAAAGAAGGCAATTATGACTGGTTAGAAGCAGTGAGATTTAATCAGGCAGGAATTGATTGGATCTGCTGCCTACAAAATGCTTTAAAGCTCCTATTCAGTTATTTTCTTCCCCTTATAATTTCTTCACTATTCAGCTTTGTTGCAAATTACATTTCCAAATAAGCCAAGTACAAATGTCACTCTCACACTAAGTGGTAAAACGTCATTCTATTAATGTTAAGTTGAAGTTGCAATGTTCCCTCCACAAGCTCAGTTCTCAGTACTTATCCTGTAGCACTTTGGACTTCAGATCTTGCTGATCAATCTGGATGTAGAGAATTTTGCATCTAGAATCATAGAATAATAGGGATTGAAGGGACCTCACGAGGTCATTTAGTCCAACCCCCTGCTAAAAAGCAGGACCACTCTCACTAAATCACCCCAGCCAGGGTTTTGTCTAACCGGGCCTTAAAAATCTCCAAAGATGAAGATTCCATCACCTCACTAGGTAACCCATTCCAATGCTTCACCACCCTCCTAGTGAGAAAGCTTTTCCTAATATCCAACCTCGACCTCCCCAGCTGTAATTTGAAACCATTGCTCCTTGTTCTGTCCTGTTACCATCGAGAACAGCCTAGCTCCCTCCTCTTTGGAGCAACCCTTCAAGTAGTTGAAGGTTGCTTTCAAATCTCCCCTCAGTTGTCTCTTCTGTAGATTAAATAAGCCTAGTTCCTTCAGTCTCTCCTCATAAGTCATGTGCCCCAGCCCCCTAATCATTTTTGTTGCCCTCCACTGGACTCTTTCTAATTTGTCCACATCCTTTCTGTAGTGGGGAGCCCAAAACTGGACACAGTATTCCAGATGCAGCCTGACCAGTGCTGAATAGAGGGGAATTATCACATCCCTCGATCTGCTGGCAATACTCCTACTGATGCAGCCTAATATGCCATTGGCCTTTTTGGCAACAAGGGCACACTGTTGGCTCATATTCATCTTCCCGTCCACCATAACTCCCAGGTCCTTTTCTACAGCGCTGCTACTTAGCTGATCGGTCCCCAGCCTGTAGCAGTGCATGGGATTTTTCCGTCCTAAGTGTAGGACTTTGCACTTGTCTTTGTTGAACCTCATGAGGTTTCTTTCGGCCCAGTGCTCCAATTTGTCCAAGTCTCCCTGGATCCTGTCCTTGCTCTCCAGAGTATCTATTATTCCCCCCAGCTTAGCGTCATCCGCGAACTTACTAAACACGCAGTCTATCCCATCATCGAGATCATTAATGAAGATGTTGAACAGAACCAGCCCCAGGACCGACTCCTAGGGCACTCCACTCGTTACCGGTTGCCAACTAGACATCGAGCCATTGATTCCTACCCACTGAGCCCGTTGATCTAGCCAGTTTTCGATCCACCTTAGGGTCCCCACTCACCCAACCCATACTTCCTTAACTTGCTGACGAGAATGCTGTGGGAAAACGTATCAAAAGCCTTGCTAAAGTCGAGGTATACTACGTCAACGGCACTTCCCGCATCCACAAATCCAGTCATCTCATCATAGAAAGAAATCAGGTTGGTCAGGCACGATTTGCCCTTGGTGAATCCATGTTGACTGTTCCTGATCACTCTATTTTCCTCCAAGTGTTTCAGGATGGATTCTTTGAGGACCTGCTCCATGATTTTCCCAGGGATTGAGGTAAGGCTGACCGGTCTGTAGTTCCCCGGATCCTCCTTTTTCCCTTTCTTAAAGATAGGTACTATGTTTGCCTTTTTCCAGTTCTCTGGGACCTCCCCCGTTTGCCACGAGTTCTCAAAGATAATGGCCAGCAGCTCTGCCATCACTTCAGCCAACTCCCTCAGCACCCTCGGATGCAGTTCAGCTGACCCCATAGACTTGTGCACATCCAATTTCTTTAAGTGTTCCCTAACCTGACTTTCCATCACCGAGGGCTGCTCTTCTCTCCATTCCATGTTACTCCGTGTACTAGCCTGGGAGCCGGCCCTCCCTGTGAAGACTGAAGTAAAAAAAAGCATTGAGTACTTCAGCCTTTTCTGCATCATCCACCACGAGGATACCTGTCCCATTCAGTAAGGGACCTACACCACCCCTGATCCTTTTCTTGTTGCCAACATACTTATAGAACCCCTTTCTGTTATCCTTCACATCCCTTGCTAGCTGCAACTCCAATTGTGCTTTGGCCTGTCTGATTTTATCCCTGCAGTCCCGAGCAATATCTTTATACGCCTCCCTTGTCATCTGTCCAAGCTTCCACTTCTTGTAAGCTTCCCTTTTATGTTTCAGCTCACCGCAGAGTTCTCTGCTAAGCCACGCTGGGCGCTGTCCACATTTGCTGTTCTTTCTGCACATTGGAATGGTATCTTCCTGTGCCTTTAATAGGGTTTCTTTAAAATACAGCCAGCTGTCTTGGACACCTTTCCCCTTCAGATCAGCCTCCCAAGGGATCCTGTCCATCAGCTCCCTAAGGGAGCCAAAATCTGCCTTTTCGGAAGTCCAGGGTGTGTGTTCTTCTTCTTTCCTTCCTTCCATTGATCAGGATCCTGAACTCTACATCTCATGGTCGCTGCTGCCCAGGTTGCCATTTACTTCTACTTCCCCGATCAATTCTTCTGTGTTTGTGAGCAATAGGTCTAGAGGTGCAAGGCCCCTAGTTGGTTTCTCCAGCATTTGTACTAGGAAGTTGTCCTCAATATTCTCCAAAAACTTCCTGGATCTAGAACTTGTTTATTAATGGTAGTGGGTAGTGATTTGGTAGCAGGCATGAAATTATAACAGTGTTTCTTTTGTCTGTCAGAGGCCAATGCTCGCTGGATGTTCGCACGTCATTACTTTTGGTTACAGGTTTACTTGGGATTTCTAGATAGGGAAAAGGTTGGCTTCTTGGATCACTGAATTTCAGAGACCAGTCCAAGAAGTTCTTAGGGTTTCCTCTATGCTTTAATGTTCTGTTATTATTTTAAAATTTATTCCTTGAAAAAGGAATCTGTGTTCTCAAATGCTAGGTAGGACGTATCTGAATTAACAAAACAGACACAGTGGCAGGAAGGAGAGCAGGAAGATGTGCCAGCAGGAGTAAGCACTGATACGGCACTGGCCTACCAATTACACAATGTGCTATTTCAGAGATGGTGCTCGACGGTATTAGAGGCCTCTCCACAAACCGTTCCACTGAGATAAGAGATAATGCCAAGTGGTAACGCATTGCATCTCAGTGAATAGGAAGCAATTCCTGAGAGAGATTTTTGGCACTTGAAGAGTCCAGTTAGCATTCCCTACAAGCGACTGCAAGGGAATGCTAATGAGAGAAGCAGTTAGAAGGAAGTTGTGGGAATCAGATGGGTATGTTTTACTGAGAGAAACCAGAAGGGATCAAAGCCACAGGGTGCAATGGCTAGTAGAATGCAAAACTTAGCACCATTTTCTTTCAAAGAGAAAATCACTTGGTCCTTATAGAAAAGTAACACTGAGTGGTGAATAGCAGCTAAATTCTGAGCAACGCCACGACAGCCTTGGGACACTCCAGAGTGGTGTAACATACTTGCAAGTTTTTCACTTTTCTACTAAGCGGCAATCCACAATAGGCATTTTCTCTGACAGTCCAGTTTAAATGAAGCAGGGAGAACTCAGTCATATTTTTAAATGGCTTTGAGAAAAACCACAGAAAAGGACAATAATAGTGAGTCATACAGAAGTGAAACTAACATTGCATAAGCAGAAACAGTCAACAAACCCAGTGGGCTTGGCTTTTCATGTACACTAAGACCTGCTCTGGCAACATAAGGTTCAACTTACAGTACCAGAGGAGCCTTATTGAAAATAAGCATCTGACCCATGTCTCTTCCTTAGGAGAACTGCTAGATTCATGAGCTTTTATCTAAATGCATGATTTTTACAATTAATTCTGATTTATGGGAAAGCTTTTGAATGTCATTAATATTTTTATGAACACACTGATGTCAATGAACTGAGTCATCTCACTCATTTCAATCCCTGCCAGAGCTATAACTCTTATCTGTGTGCAACGCTGGGTCCTGGAATTCAGCAGGTACCATTGAGAAGGGGAAGGAAAAGTAAAGGGATGACAAGAGATGAAACTATACAGAAAAGCTTGCATTCAAACATCACCCCAAGCTCAGACACACCACCCCCACAGCAGCAGACTATCTAGACACACTTACCATCTGTGTGGACCCTCATGGCTGAGGCAGTAATGTCAGTTGTGATAGTGAAGTAAGGAATCCACAGATCCTGCAAAACAGGAAGTGTCCATTTTATTGTCACCAGTTACCCTGGATTTAAGCTGACATGCAATTCTAACACCGGAATTGAAGAGGCACACTTTCATCTTGATACACAGAGACATACACGCATAAATGCCTGAACACAGAGATGAAAACATCAGCCAAGAGTGGGTGGCTAAAAATCTGGCTCTAAAGCAAAACTTTATGCATATGCAACTGGGAAGAAAAGGCAGGCTCTCTTTTCCTAACACTAGAGAAATATTTCCAGGAGAAGCAGCACATAAAAAGGTAAGTGAGAGTCTCAATATACAGTTACAATATAGGTATAGCAGATCAATAAGTCGTGTGTAAAAATCCATATTTACTCCCTTTGGAGGTATGTTAGTCTATAATTTCAGCACTCTTGACAGCAAATCCTGTCTTATGCATTAGCAGATGAGAAAACTTAGATATCCAGTAGAAGTGAGTTTTTAAAGGGCAAACAAAATTGTACTGGAAACGTTTGGGGTGCTTTGAAATAATCTTTTATGTCAAGGGTTTGCCCGGTGGGAGTACCCCTTAGGGCAAGTCTCATTGTTAGTTTTAGGATACATATACACATCTCTGCACGTAACCAGTTTGAAGTCTCGGTGACTTCACTGGCATGATTTTAACACCAGGGAAGTAAATATTTCTGGAGAAACAGTAAGCATCCTCTCCTCGCAATGTCTGGCTGAAGAATACACTGAGGCCACCCACATCTGAAGGGGGTCGGAGGTACAGTCTGGCACGGGGACCACACAGGTACAGACCATCACATGATACACAAGGCTGAGACTGACCCTCACTGTCGTGAGGGGGTGGAACAAAACACAGGTTATAATGACTCTCGTAGCCAGAAACCTTTCTTTTGGAAGGAATGCTCTGGCTTTGGACGAGTCCAGCATTGCCTCAATGAACTCTATCCTCTGTACTAGGGACTAATGTTAATTTTTGCTCGTTTATTAGAGCCTAGTGCCTGGCAAACATCTTGGGTTATTGTGATACTGGCCTGGATGAAGACCTTGACCTGCCGCTAATAAGCCAGGTAAGGGAACAGCTGCACACTTCTCCTTCAGAGATATGCTGCAACTACTGAGATGCACTTGGCAAAAACTCTTGGCACGGTGGAAAGACCAAGAGGGAGCACGCATAATGGTAATGGCAGCACCCCTACCGTAAACCGTAGCAATCTCCTGTGGCCAGGGAGGATTGAGATGTGGAAGTAAGCATCCTTTAAGCCAAGAATGGTGTACCAGTTGCCCGGACTGAGAGAAAGGATGGCAGCGGCTAGGGAAGCCATGTGGAACTTGAACTTTCTGAGCTATCTGTTTGGGTGCCTTGAGTCCAGGATAGGCCTTAATCCTCCTTGGGTGTCAAGAAATAGCGGGAGTAAAACCCTGGACCTTGTAGGTCCTCGAGAACTGCTTTCACTGCTCCCACCTGCACTAGTGTTTGCACCTCCTGCTCGAGAAGGTACCCAAGAGAGAGGTCCCTGAAGAGGTAAAGGGAGGAAGTGAGGCAAACTGGAGGGTATAGCCAAGCACCACTATGCTGAGCACCCAATGGTCTGAAGACATAGTGGCCCAAGCCAGAAAGAAATGGGCCAAATGAGAACAAAACGTAAGGAGGGGTTGGATCCATGGGTAAAAACAATAGGTCACTCCCAGGCGCACCTTCAAAAAACCTGTTTTCTGCCCCGACTATGGCAGCTGGGGCCCAGCTGTGGGCCAGCTGATGACCAGCAGCCCTTATATGTCTTATTACCCTTGCCCTTCCTCTTATAGGAGTCCTTGTGGGAGCATTCCCCAGACCGTTGGTGATGCGGGTGCTTGAAGCATCTCTGGAGGAAGATGAAGTATAGAGTCAAAGGGATTTCAGAGTTGCCCTCAAATGTTCCAAGCCATGCAGCCTGGCCTCCCTCTGCTTGGTGAAGAGGGCTCTGCCATCAAAAGCAAAGTCCTCTATTGACTGCTGGACCTCTGACAAGAGACCCGAGGACTGCAGCCATGACATTACTGAGGCCACTGACCTAGTTGCAGAGTCCACCACATTAGAAGCCACCTACAGAGATGCCCTGGCTACCGTTCTCCCCTCTTTCACGTCTTGAACTCCTGTTTGGAGGAGAGGACGAAGAGTCTCCAAACTTTTCTAGAGACCACCAGCTATTGAAATGGTATCTTCCCAGCAACGCCTGCTGATTGGCCACTCATAGCTGTAAGCTAGCTGTAGAAAAAAATTTTTGACCGAAGAGGTCCAGTCTTTTTCCCTCTTTGTTCTCATGGGTTGAGGTCATCTTCCCCTGCCTGTCCTTCTTGTTAGCAGTGGTGACTACCAAGTGTGGGATGGGTAGAGAGGTATTCAAATCCCTTCGCTGGAACATTGTATTTTTTCTCTGCCCTTTTCAACATGGGGGGCAGGGAGGCCAGGGTTTGCCACAGTGCTTTGGGTAATTTAACCACTCCTTCACAAACTGGGAGGGCCACTCTCCTGGGAGCCACCGAGGCCAGTATCCCAAAAAGCTTGTCCACTGGCATGTTCAACTCTTCTATATTCAGGCCCAGGTTAGGTGACCCTTTTCAGCAAGTCATGGTGCACTCTAAAATCATAGAAAGGTACCACTGATGAAGGAACTATGACTGCCTCATCTGGCGACGACGATGAGGAGGCTGGTAGTTGAGATGGGGGAGGTGCCTCTGCTCTGGGAGGGGTAGATTCCCCTGGGCTCAAGGCAAACGAGTCCTCATAGACTCCAAACCCAAAAGCAGCACCAAACCTAGAGCGATGGAGGACTGTGGCACCGAAGTCCCTCTCCTGCAGCTGGGCTACGGAATCCCCGAGTGAACTCCCACCAGTAGGGCCATGGTCTAGGCCACTGACCCTCCCACGGGTGGTGCAGTAGAGAAATTGGGCATCGATGCCATAGTCTGCCTTGTTTAAGGATGCGCTGCTATCTGACAGCCGTGGTGGTGCGGAGTCCAAATATCACACGGTGCCATGTAAGACGCGCTACTTCGGCACTGGAGAGTGGTGTGGGGAGCCCAAGCAGAGTGTGTGCCAGGACATGCTCCTGTCCTTCAGTTCTATATGGACTTGGTGAGCAAGGATGTGGTGCCAGGGAGATGTGGTGCTAGGGAGACGAGCTCCGTCATCTTAGAGCTCTGCTCTGTTCTGCACAGCACTGGTATTCTGAACAATGATGTCAGGAGCTCAGTCTGACTCTGTCCTGACTGCAACTCCAGGGACTGCCTGCACATCGGTGAACAGTGCCTTAAGAGGAGGCATGTTGGGCAGATCTATCCCTTGCTACGTTGCCTGTTAGCGATGGTGCCGAATCTTGGTGTGGCTAACCATCCCACGCATTGCCGGCCAGGGCAAAGCAAGGAGTCTTTCATAGCCTGGAAGGCCTCTGTGGTTGATCACACCACCAGGCAGTGAGGGCCTCTACGGCTACTCGGAGTGGGTGGAGGACCCAGTGCCAGGGTTGATGCCCGCAATGTTGAGGGACCCTTCTGAGGCGCAGAGCATTGGTGGTCCAATATGAAGCTCATCTGGCCCCTCTTCGCCTTTTCTGCAAGGGAGCATCCCCGCTCCATGCGAGTCTTCTTTCGCCTCTTCTTTGGCACCGGAGATGGTGATCAGTGCCGAGATGAGGCAGAGGCTGTTGTAGGAGCTCTTGGGCCTAGGATGATGTGCCTTGGTGCTGAGTCAGATCTACCAGGGTCTGACCCTGGTCTAAGTGTCAACTCCATCAGGATGGCCTTAAGATGGATATCCAGCCCCTTCTTAGGTCAAGGGTGAAAACTTCTGCAGAATTTCCACCTTTCACTGACAAGTGCTTCTCCCAGACACTCTGAACAACTTTGAGGTGGGCTGCTCCTCAGCATAGGCTTCCTACACAAAGCTCTGTGTTTAAACCCTGGGAATGGAGCTTGCCCTGACCCTGGAATTCTAACAACTAACTACAGCCGAAGTTTTAGCTATAACAATGAAAGCATTAGGAATAGCAAGAGGATTTGCAGAAGAAAGAGATGTTCTAGCATTGTCATTGGCAGCAAGAAAGACTGACCGGAAAAGGGAGCTGATGGTCATGTATGAGCACTGCACAAGACACTAGAATTGGCTCCTATGGGTACTACTAGAGGAAAAAGTTGTCCAGCACCAGTGCATGTGGCATGCACACACCTAACCTGGGAACGGACATGAGCAAGCACTTGAAGAACTGCCCATTGTGTATCATTGTCTATTTCGAAGTGGTGACAGCTGATGTATACAGTGAAACTTTCTGGGGCTGGGGAGGAGAGAGTGAAGGAGTGTACCTCTCAAAGCTACACAGTTTTATTTCCTCACTTTTTGGTGGAAGTCTTATCACCTCTGACATTGACACATCCTCAGACTGAGAAACGAGTAGAGGATTTGGTCTGAAACACTAGGCACAGATAAATATAAATGACTTCAAGTTTAAATTGCTTTTTCCTTAAATAAAACATTTTCTTTTCTTTGAAAAAGGAAGGGCCAGGAAATGGAAGCAGAGGCAGAGACTCAGAGACGTAAGCGTTTTCTAATGACACCACAACTCTAGGTGATGTTGGCATAGCACACAGCATGAAATCCTCTCTCAGCTGATGTCAGTGGGAATTTTGCCAGTTACTTTAATGAACCCAGGACTTCACCCCAGAACAAGTATATTTTCCTCCATTCCATCATGCACTTCTCTTCAAAGCTCCATTCAGTAGTTCTCTTAGAGATTGAATCCTGCAATGTACAAAGAGCTGGGTGCTCTCCATTCCCACTGTCTTTGCAGGGAGCAGAATGTGCCTAACACGCCTCATAAACAATAAGCACCTGGCAGTAGCAAGCTCTCTAGCCGTTTCAACTGATCCATTCCCGTCACTGAATATTACATATTTTCCTACTTATTTATATTTATTTGGCCTTTGCAATCTGGTCAAGCCAAGCCACAGAGTTCTTATCAATGACATTCAAGGCATGAAGATCTCTAGGAAACTGAGTCATTTTGCAGTCCTCAACAATGTATATTATGGTTGGTGACTGCCCACATCAACATCATGCGCCGTCTCTAAAATGCCACCAAAATTCCTGTGTAGCACAAATTCCACTCTTATGAAATTGGTTCACTGCCTTTGAGGTCCATCAAAGCTGAGCCAGGTGAGAGTCAAAATAGTTATCTGTCACTTTCTCAGAAGCTCACCATGCGTCCGTCACCCGGTGAACTTACCCACAATGGCACCGTGAGGGCAGATGACTATGTGGTGGATTAAAGAAGTCTTTAGTGGTAGATGTAACATGTCATGCAGTTTCATCACAAGCACTGCTACTTTCCTCTCTGCAAACAATTGCCCAGAACCAGGAACCATGGTAAAGGATGTGCCTGACACAATATGCATGGTGGAATTTAGCTGTATGTCAATCGTGTGTGAGACAAGCAGGCCCATACTGAAGCCAGTACTCTGCCACTGAATAACAGTGTCATGGTTGACGTGCATAACATTTGGGCATTGGAGCCTGTAGACTGGTGGCTGCACATGACCCACCTCCTGATGTTGGAACTGAGGAATTGCTCAAGTGACCGCCTGTCCGGTGGTGTGTGCTCCATCTTTCCCACCATCTCTAGTCCTTTCAGGACCTCATCCCTCCGGCTGAGTCCTTTCTATTCCCCCCGTCCAGGATAAGGTCCAATTTAGACCTGCCCACTTTCAATCAGTGGCGGCCACCAATCCTACCTGGGGGAGGCAGGCGGGGCCCAGCCCCAGTCCAGGGATCCTCTACACTCCACCTGAGTGCTGCCTGTACCCCCTACACTCCAGTTCAGCAAATAGTTCAATCTTCTGGGCCATATCTATGCCTCCCCAGGTACCCTGTCACCCCGTATCATGGCTGCATTCCCGCTGAATCTTGACAGTCCCCAGTGAACTGTCCTCAGTTGTATTTCCTCCAGCCAAGCTGACAGCACACCTTTCCTCCTCACAGGTCAGGGGCAAACTGCCCAGAGGAGAGGCTGCAGCCTTCTTCTTATACAGGCCCCTGGGCCCTGACTGACTCTGCAGCCTCCTGCCCATTGACAAAACCCTTCCTTGGGCTTTTATTTCCTTCAGCACCAGAGCAGGGCAACTACCCTGCTACAGAGCCAATTTTCCAAGCAGGTTGGTGCACATTCTGATGCTACTGAGTCTCCTTATATGCAAGAGTTCTATCCAATGTGATGTGTAGCGAGACCAGGTGTGAATCATGCTTTATTCACTGACCTTTGAGAATTATATTCAGGTCCCTGCCCACTTGTGCATGATGTCAATGGAAGTTACTTGACAGATTTACGCCCACTTGGCATCAGGCACCTCCAACGACAACAATCAGCCATAGCTGCCATATCTGTATTCAGAACACTCTGAATTATGTCAAAGGAGTGTGTGACTGAGTGCCGCGGCATATGTCCCCTGCACAAACAAACTCGTGAGACCTAGTTTATGGTAGGTCATTCAAATATAAATTAAGTTCTTGAGGGAGGCTGTTCCTCTGGTGCCTCCAAGCACTTGTTCTACCACCAATATGCACACAGAAATGGTAATTTCTCAAGAACAGAGCCACTGCACATGCTAACCAACTTGGCCTAGTTGGCCTAGACAAATTCACCAAAGAGCTCATGTGCCAAACAGCATCATACGCCATGGTTAGGTCAAGGAAATTTGAACCAGTGTTCAGCTTATTTTCAATGAAAGTTGTAGGTGACAGCACTTGATCACATGTACTACAACGGTGGAGAAAACCAGCTCGCTCTGGTGCCAGCCAGTATATCTTCCACAGATGGCGAAATTGATTGTGAAATCAGATGCTCAAGCACCTTAAAGCAAACGCTTAGAAGTGAAATTGGTCTGTGACTTGAAGGCAAGTGTGGATTTTCCCCAGGTTTCAGCAAGGCAGTGACATTTGCTTGGCACCAGATTTTAGGTAATCTGGATTCCCGCAGAAGTATGTTGAAAAACCAAACGAGCCATTCCTGAACACGAGGACCTGACTCAAAAAGCAGCCATGCTGCAAAGTCTTTGCGCCAGAAAAGAGGGGCAGACAGCAGAAGAGGAAAGGGTGCTGAACCAGGCAGAGAGGTAACCCTCAGAATCACTAGGAGACATCACCAGGCAGTAAGTAGAGGACCCTTTGATAAGGTCACATGGCCCTGACTCAGCTTCTCAGACAACTAGATGACTGAATCGATATTTTACCTACCACATAGTAAGTCCAAATTCTATTCAAATGGCATTAAAGGTGTAATAGAAAGTGAGAACCCAAGACATAAGGCTAATATAACTAGCCAAAGATGAGGTCTAAGGCCTGGAAAATTAGGCCAGGATACAAAGCCAAATTTGGTCAAGGATGTGGAAAATCATCGTGGTCTTTCAGAAGTCATGGAAATTAACACTAACTGACTAAGATTCAGGTGCACCTGGCACTTTGCTGCTTCAAAAAGATATAACGTACCCAGACATCGAGGCGGCAGCACTAGATAACGGGAACTGTTTGACCTTGTCAGTGTCATAACAATATGATGTACTGAGATGTTTTTCTTCAGTCCCCCATACATGAGGATGGGGAAGACTCGATGCCGTCAGAGAGTGGGGCAGGGCAAAACCTGTCCATGACTGTGTGTAAAAATGGACGTCAGAAGGAATAGTTTTGTTCAGCCTAGGGGATGGCAGTGGTCCCATTGCCAAAATATGCATTTCCATCGCATCACGGCATACATATGTTAAATATACTCACAAGCTTATACGTTGTACTTTTCACCGTGCTTCTCTGCAATAAATCTAGCCCAAGTGCCTTCGTTCTCAACAGATCCATGGTCATGTTGATTCATTCGATCATGAAGGGGTGTCTCGGGTAATTGTGCAGACTGGGACAGCCCACCCACAGGGAGCTCACGCCCACACCCACTGTTTAACAACCCGTCAGCCATCCGTCTGATTAATGACCGACTGACAACAGAAAGTAAATCCTCCCTCACAGTCTGGTGTAATGATCTGATGAAAGTTACAGCATGCTGGACATCATAAAGCTATTATAAACATAGAAGAAGCAGACCCTTCCATTACAGTCCAACAGGAAAACACGTATTACACATAGAGCAAACAAGCAAGTTACCTCAATCTGCTTGTCTTTGAAGATGTTGCTGATGCCATTATTAAATGAAGCTCCAGAGAACATGGAGGTTATTGGATATGTCAAGTCTAGAACAGTCTTAAACACTGAATTCATATCCTAAAATAATGAAGAAAACATGTCAAGGGTAAACTATATGATGAAAACCCACAGAAATCCTATTAATCTGCATTTTGAGTGAGGCTCTTTTCCAACTTTTAAAGCAAAAATGAGTGAGCTACTCTGATAAACATAAAATCATCAAAAAAAACCCAAAAAACCCAAAATACAACAGCAAGGGTCACAAGCACTCTCTCTTTTGTAGGGTGTCAGAATAAAGTAACTTCAAACTCTGTATTTAGCTTCTAATAAGGATACAGAAAAATATGCTTCTCTGTTACTTAGTTAATACTGACACAATGCAAGTCCATGCTAAGGTAGTGAAGTTTCTACAGCAGAAAAACACAACCACTGCCATTAGTTACATGGGCTTTACCACCCAATCTATTTCTGGAGAGTGGGAGGTGGAATGATTAGAGAACTCAGCCCTTTCCATATTCTTTGTCTGTTTAAGCTTGAAGCTACAATGATTAAGCGTTACCGTACTATACAAGATCTGTGCTGTCTTTACAAAAAAACAACAATATAAAGCTAGATCATCATGACTGGGAGGCAAGGAGTATGGTGAACATAGGGAACTGGGTGTAAGAACTTCTAGCTCTAATTTTGGCTTGCCTGCCAATCTCTTTTTGCCTCAGTTCTTAAATTTACAGAATTCCACCTTCCAGGGTTACATCATGCCTAATTCATTCATATTTTAAAGAGCTTCAAGAGCCTCTCTTCACAGAAATGTAAATAATTTTTATTTCTGAATCAGCTAGTACATTCGTTATCCTTTGCTTAAAAACCAACACAGATATTATGATGATGGGCCCCCCAGAAGAAAATCTAACATTTATCTAGATAAATTTAGTTTAGATTGGGCAGACACCATTAAAAATCTTCCGAGCAACAGGCCCTAACTGGAATTGAGCTTTCATGGAATTTCTTTTCGTTTCAGATTTGCTAAATCTTTTTTTCCTTCATTTAATTAACTAGTTGATTAACTTAATTTGAAAATCAGGAAGCAGCCAATTTCTTAGAACAGCTGTGTTATCTGGGCTTCAGGAAAATACGGACTAAAGAAGCTAAATGTCAGAGTATATTATATCAAATTAAATTAAAATTCAATGCAAGACATCCAAATATGCAAATGATATCTTCTACCTACTGTGTCAATTTTAAATACCATACCAAGAAGATAATCCACTATTTCTTTTCTCAAATAAATAGGATTTTATTAGACAAAAATCGTTTTTCATTTCCACATCTTTTTTGACCTAATGAAGGGGACTGGGGAGGATTAACACAGGCTAATACACCGACAAGGCCTTTAGGCTGCAGTCCATTAAACGATTTGTAATCAACATCTAGTTGTCTCTTTACTCTAGCAAGGGTTTAAGAAAGTGCAGAATTAGCCCACATCTGACATCCGTCCCCCTCTATCCTACCTATTCTGAGCAAGTGTGACCAACTGTTTAAAAAAAATTCTGTAAAACCAGTCAGCTAAAAGAAGCTACATACGGAACACCTAAAACAGCTGAAATGCCTTCGCACAAGATAACGTAACTGTCAGCCTCAACCCATTCCGCCCTTCAGGCTCGGAGGGGGTAAAGGGAGTGCACCAAACGTGCTGGTCATGGCTCCAGAGTGCACTCCAAGGAGGGCTTAAACCTCTTATCTGTGACAAATACAGTGAATCCTTCCCAAAATTAAAGCCCCTTGTTTAAAGTATAAAATGATTTTGGGAAATATCCCAGGAAAAGTTTATGAGTTAAACTTAAATTTGAAGACATTTAGCACCCAGTGTCACACCTGTTTTTGTCTATATGGATCTTAATAATGCAGCCTCTTCAAACTTCTCACAGAGGAAATACTCACTGAATGCTTGTACCTAAGGTACTATGGACGAAATATTTTAGAATTAATGGTCATTAACTCTGCTTCATAACAACGTATTCTTATTCTTCATAACTGGCAGTTTCTCCTCTATCTGAAATGAAGCTGTCATTTCCTATTGCTCTCCATGGGGCTAAAGCAATGATGGCTCACAGCCTGCCTTCGCCTGCTCCTCACAGTGCTAGGCGGCCACTCTCTTCCCTCAAAGCAGCCTGGCTTCCCCCCTGTTAGGAACAATGGGAGGCAGCATGCATTTGTAAAGAGGACACCTTTACTGTGGCCTCAGTCCCAGCTGACACAGGAGATGGCAGCCATTCTGAAAGGCGGCAATTCTCCATGAGTTCATCAGCGTGGATGATTTTATTGTTCACTTGCTGCTGAAGGATACATTTGCAGTTTTTTCAAATAACAGCAAAAATGATCATTAATCCTATTTTCAAAAACTATCTGCTCTACCAGATCCACTCAGAGACCAAAGGGAGACAAGGGATTGTGAGCGGAGAAGTGTATGCAGTGCAGAAGTGAAGGGAAACTGCACATGCAAGGTAATGAGGAAATCAGGGAAAAGGCCCCATAGGTGTTGGGATTAGTGGTTCTGGGGGTGCTGGAAATGGCTCCATTATATCCAGGGTTTACTCTTTGGTCACTGGCTCTCAACACTCTCCCTACAGACATTATTCCAGCACACTTGACGAGCACCACTGAAATGTACACACCAACTACCTTGTTTTTCTCTGGAGAAGCAAAACAGCTGTAAATTCATCTTAACTGGCCAAGACACTGGCTGCTTTATGATACATAAAGCAATCAGGGTGCATGCGGGAACCTAGCTGACTGAACTAAAATAAGATTTAAAGTGAGTATTACTTGTTCATAGTTTCCGTCTCTTCTTTAAAGTTCATGCATAATATCTGGGGGGAAAAAAAGCCTCAAACAAGCAAAGAAATTCCCAGAGAAAATCTAAATAAAAACAGATTGAACATATATGTCAGTATTTTAGAGAAAACTGCCATGCATGTACGTAATTATTCCGACAGCAAGCATTATAAACACAGAAAATAAGACGGAACTTCAAAGAAATGCAAACAATTCTAGGTCTAAAAATGCATGGTTAGAGCTTCCAAAAAACTAACACATTGCAGTAAAAATGGGGTGGTGGTTGGGGGGAAGGGGAGAAGAATATATCATGGTTCTAAAAATCAGTTAAAGCTAGTCTGGAACTCTAAACGTTGAAATAGTTTCCCAGCTGTTCAGGTTGTTGGGCGCCTCTGGTCTATCTTCAGACCACAGACATGTTTAGATTTTAGTTCTGTATTTCCTGCATTTATAACGCTTGCGTAAGGAACCTGTTGGTCCCTTTGTCATCTCTGCACAATGGGCTATGATCTGTGTCATTTTTCTGTTCACTTTTGCAATGTAATTGTGTGGTTCAATGCCAAATATGCTATGCAAGGTGCCTGTACGAATGCTGACAACATATCTTGCATAATTACCTTGTTATCATGTTTCCTGGGGTGTCATTTATGTGTACAGATATGAAACATGTTACCTGGCTCAGGGGAGAGGGAGACAATCAGACGTGACCTTCAGCAGCACAAAGAAGCTACTGGCTTTTGCCAGAGAAACATCATCTTGGAGCAGCTGAAAGATACTGAGCCTATCCACATGGCCAGGAGGGCTGGCTGAACAACCCCAACAGTGAGGAGAATAGACTAAAGTGTGATCTTGGAATAGTATTAGTAGTTTAGCATGCGTTTATATCTTTTATTTGCTTGTGGTAACTCCTGACTCCTTTATTAAATGATTGTGCATTGATTTGCTATAGACTAACAAAACCATACTCTACTCAATAAACTAGCGTTCGTTTTATCTAAAGTTGTGTGGACTTTCAAGAGTGTGAATCAGAGAGGCTGGGCCAATCCATTTCATTGTCAAATGGATGGACAGAGGTCTATGAGCATACAGTGGTTGGGGGAAGGGCCTCCCTCTCTGCAGAATGGGAGTTCCTGGTGAGGTGTCTGGGGTGTTTGCTTGGAGACCATCCCTCGAGTAGCCAGAAGGCGCACACCCACTACCTACGACTGATTACACGCAGGGGGGTGGTATGGCCTGACTCAGGAGTGAGTGGTCACCTGGCAAAGCAGGGTAAGTCAGGGTTCAGGAGTAGAGATTGGACCAGATTCTAGAAGTAACCTGTCACACCCTCACTGAAAGTTAGCGGAGGTTTTTGGTTGGTCCTCTCCCCAAAGAGAGGCAATGGGTAGAGGATAAATCAGGATCCGGAGCTGACAGTCTCCAGGGTCAATGGGGAGAGGCCAATGCTCCAAGTCAGCCTGATTCACAGGGGAGGCAGGCCAATGAGGGAATTAGGTGCCCGAGGTCCATGCTCTGCGTGAGCTGGAACTGCCTGAGCCAGAGAAAGGCAAAGCTAAGGGGAGAGCAGCCTGGGCTGAGTTGGAGACAAAGCAGGGCCAGACCGCCGTAGTTTTCCCAGTACTGAGGGAGAACCCCAAGCTGTGACAGATGCCTGAGTAAAGATCTAGGGTCTATTTCAAGGCAGCCTCCATGTGCGTGAGGGCAGCACGGCATCAGCATACCGAAGCTCCTGGTGACCTTCGTTTCAGAATGAAGGCACCACACTGAAGAGCTGAGACGCTCTATCCCAATTCCAGAAGAAAGGTGTCATAAATCGGAATCGAGATTAAGGCAAAACAGGTGGAGAAAAGGGTTGGGGCAATAACAGCCCTGCTTCACAATGGTGTGGAGGACGAAGGGATCCATCTCCAGCTTGTTACAGAAGATGGTGGTGGTCATTCCATCACAAAATAGCCTGAGTACACAAATGAATGTCAATGGACATTGTCAATGGACAAAACCTATACAGCACCTTCCATAATGCTTCATGGTGGATGGATTCCAATGCCTAAGTTAGGCCAATAAATACTGTAAAGAATGGCTGGTATTCTTCTCTACACTTCTCTTGGATCAGTCAT
Organism: Pelusios castaneus; assembly: GCA_007922175.1. Taxonomy (NCBI): domain Eukaryota; kingdom Metazoa; phylum Chordata; order Testudines; family Pelomedusidae; genus Pelusios; species Pelusios castaneus. The sequence continues at coordinate 220,666 of ML685878.1, forward strand.
GCAACAAAAATCATGTGGGTGATGCCCCAAGACAGTTTGAAACCACACTGGGATTCCTGAAGGACGTTTTCAGCAAGAGATGGTTCAAAGAGATGTGAGAAAGAATCTTCCCAGTAATAGAAAGGACGTCAGTGCAACATCTCGGTAATTCCCACCCATTAATTTGCTATTTTTCTTAAAAACGGTCACAATATTGGCATTCTTTAGGTCAGGTGGAATATCCTCATCAACCCAAATTCTAACAAGAACTTGATGAAATGCAGGTTGTTGAAGTTGAAATGCACCATAAAATGAGAATCCAATTGGTCTCGTTTCATTGTCCAAGGGGAGTAGAGGTCTTGTGAAGATAAAGTGAATAAAAACCTCAGGATTTTTTCAAATGCAATTCAAAATTAATTAGCTGCATTCTAATAGTCGCAAATTGCACCAGAGTTCATGAGCTGGCTCCACATGTCCACAGACAAAAGGCTAAAGCATATCAGCAATGTGTGTGTCCTGCTGTGGTTTGCTGCTTTTATTTTAAATGGCAGAGTTTGTTTACATATAACCTGTTACTTGTCAGGGACTTTTTTAAACTCTGCATTCACCTTAAAGATCCCAACTTGTGCAATGTCCGTGTTAGATATGAAGCGAACATAACAGTGCTCACTCATGCCTCACTAACCAACTCCCGTTACCTCTCAACTCTGTTTACTGCCCCTCACTGAGTCCTCTGGCAAGTAAGTTTCCCCACCTCCTGAGAGTAAAATGAGCTCACTCTTCCTTCCGTATCCTCGCCTGTTACACACGCAAAGCCTGCATTCTCCTCTTAGACTGTGTGTTTACATAACTTTGTACTTGTATCTGTTGTCACATAGGAAGATTTGGCATCTTCACAAAATAAAACCGTGTAGGATGTGAATGATTTACAAAGTGTACTAGTACCTAATTAGTCTCTCCTGCCTAATGAGTGCTCTATGCCTTCCCCAATGAAAACACCACATGTGGCCCTCAACTTGTGGACATCACACACCCACTTACGCTAGACAGCAATCCTCACTCAGCTCATGGGCACAACTCTCCTGTACTGTGATCAGTGTCCTTCCCTAGAAGGCCATCACTTTCCCAGCACCCCCGTCCCTCTTTGATCTGCCCCACGTCCCATAATGGGATGCTGATTTAGACCTAATCCTGGTACTGCAGCTTTGCCCACAGACATTGGCTTCCTTTGTGCTGCAAAGCAAAATATGGGCTGCGAATCAGGGTGCAAAGGACCACAGGGGAGCCAGAGAGAGACAAATACCCTCAGTGTCCTGGCTAACAACCCCCTCTCACTAGAACCCGTTTGCATGGCTCAGCACAAAACATGCCCAGTCACGACTCTTCCAGTCCCTAACTCAGGGAATCCCAAACTACAGCCTATGGGCCACATCCAGTCTGCCAATACTTTCTGACTGGCTTGCTCCTCCACCCAGCCCCGGCCCTTCCCCCCACCCCTCTCCCACATGGCTCCAGCATGCTGCTCTGCCTCCTGGCCCCACTCCTTCCCTCTCCCCCCCCAACATGGATGGGCCCCACCTATCTGGTCCATCATAAGACCAAACCTGGGGGATGTGGCCTTTGCAGCTGAAAGTGTGGGGACCCTGCTCTAACGCTTCACCAGGGGAAAACCATAGCTACTCAATACAGGCACTAGAAAATCTAAGTAGTAAGTACTTTAAGTGGATCAAATACATTTTGATTTAATATGAGTGTAGTTTATTTATCAACTTTAAAAAAGACTTATGTAAATCTGCAAATTGCTAAATTCAGCGGAATCAATGGACTAGAGTAGACAATTGATCTGGTCTGTGAGTTTCACACTCCACATGCAGTTTAACAAAGGAAAGTCATTATTTATTGGCTGCTTCATTATATCCAGAGATCCCATCAAATTAAACTATGCCCCTCTACACTGCTCCTCCTCCCACCCCCCCCAGCATACCACCAAAGAGATGCCAATTTCTAAAAATACCTAAAAGCTTTTTTGTCCTGCAGCCATTTCTCATTTGGGCTGGTGGCATAGAAACCAGCTGAAGTTATTTAATACCTCACAACAGAGGCCATAAATAATAATAGGCTACAAAACCTAAAACACGTGGTTCTGAACAACTGTAACCTTCAACGGCCATAGCTAATGGGAACTAGAGCGGTTGGAAAGGGATGTTTCCATGAAATGGGCTTTCTGGCCTTTTTTATAAGGTTGATTTTCTCAAAGGTCTTCTCCCGGACTATTCTCCTCGAGCAACACCCTTGTCCACCCATTGACGGATTCTTGAGTATCTGGTCCATTCAGGTGCCCCTCCGCAGGCCAAGTGGAGAAGTTTTTATGGAGACTTGTGGGGGGACAGGCATGTTCGTGCAGCTTTTGGACCCTGGAACTTCGAGGGTGTCTGGTGTTTGACTGAGTCTCTGTAACAGACTCACATTTGGCCGCTCTGTGGGGAGTAAGTTGTTTCATGAAATCTCTAACAACTCTGGTCTCCTGACACCTGAAGAAGCGCTGGTGGATAATGAAGGAAGGCACGCCAGAGCCTTGGTCTGAAAAACGGTTGCTGTATTTGTGGTGTGAGGGGGAAGTATGTGGTAAAGCCTCTCTTGGAAGATTCACACTCCGATTAACCTTAAAGAGTTAGGCTCTTCGAGTGACGATTCAAGGGCTTCCACTGCTTGGTGGGGCACAGAAAATCACTCGCTGGATCCAGTCCCACCACATGCCATCCGCAGCAACAAGGCACTCAAACACGGCTGCCTGTTCCTATCTTGCCATGTTTTTACAGCTCCTAAATAATTAAGCAGCACCTGTTTTGCATGTAGAATAGCGTGTGCTTGTCAGGGATGGTTATAAAAATTCCAAGCAGCTTTTCAAAGCACTTTTCAGTCATAAAATGCATTCTGTATTTCTGTGGATAACATTTCCTGGGTTTTACTTCTACACTGGAGGAATAAGACTGCCTGGGTTGAAGGCAGGGCCACTCCACACTTGATTAACAGAATAGCACCAAAGCTCGGAACAAGCAGCGTGCCAACACACTCTGTGCATTAATAAAACCAGACTGAAATTTGGATGTATAATTTAAGTCTCTCCAGTTTAACACAGATGCAGCTCCCCTCATCTCAAAGGTTTGTAAAGAAAGGGCTTTTCAGAAACAGGCCTCCCCATTGCCTCTCCACTATAACGCTGCTATCCTGGAGGGACAATACAGCAGTCATTCTTATGTTAGACTGTGTCTAACTGGAGGAGAGAGACCAGCCTCTCTCCTCCCTCTTTTCCTTCCTAGCAGGGTCAGGAGAGAGCCCTTTGACCTCGGTGCCTCTCCTGTTGAGGCTGGCGCACTCCTCACTCATGGCATCGTGCTGGACCCAGGACCCCTTGAACTCGTGGGACACAGGGCTTCCTCCATCAGAAGGAGCTTCAGTCTATGCTTTCTGCCCTTCTGCGAGAGACGGGGGTGGGTAATCCGCTCCCTAATGGAGGGCTATCTAAACTATTTATTATGCAAACTAAACTATCTCTACAATGCAACAAGCACTAAATGGGCACTAAAGCTAACACTAAGCTACGGGGAAAGCTGCTAGTGAGCAGATGTTCCAGCGACTGTCAGGGCCGTAAGAAGGACTGGGGAGGGTAGGGTCCTTATATAAAGCAGCACCACTCCAGGGGGCTCCACAGCTGACCCTACGAATCTAGGGGAAAAAATCTCCGGCAAACCGTGCACACAGCGTGCGCACACCTCTCATGGAATGGACAGGAGCAATCACTCGAAGAAGAAGAAGAAGAAGAAGAAGAAGAAGAAGAAGAAGAAGAAGAAGCGGCCCCTGCTGCCTTCTGAATATGTAATCACTGAGAAGCCCACAATCTCTGCTTTCCAACGACACCAAGCTTGAGTGAATATTCCCAGAGGCTGCAGAGACTTAAGTTATTTAAAGCTGTTTTAATCCACAAAACCTTCATGACCCCTCTTAGATCCCATCCTAGGGTCCCAGAATAACACCCCGGCCTGCTAGTGATTGTGTTGTGAAGGAAGGATGCTGCAATGGGAAAAGTGTGCAGAGTTAGAGCTGGGAGGGCAGGGACTGAGTGAATGTCCAGGGCGGGTGGGATGGAAGGGAGAACCTGAGATTGCTCTGGTAAACAGGCAGAAAATGTGGGGAAGTTTGGGGTTTTGTTATATGGTATGAGGACAATTCCTTTCAAGTGACTGTGTGTATTTGGAAAAGACTGGAATGCTCAGTGGAGGAGTTCATTAAAATTAATGCCCATCAGTCTATCCAATTTTACAAGTGTGAGAGACAGGGTGGGAGGAACCGTAATAGGCTAAAGCCTTGGGCAAAGGGCCTGACAGACCCGTGCTGCACACAACTAATATCCCAGGAGTAAAACCTAAAGCACAGATCATTACTTGTGCACCTGTGACTTTGGGTAGGAATGCAGCCAAACCCACACAGCTGAGCTAGAGTGGTGATGTTACCTGCAAAAGCAATGTTAGAGCAGATTTGCAGATTTCTCTCTCTCCCCTTTTAAGTCTCACAAGATCTCATGCGATAAATAATCTGTTAGTCTTTAAAAGTGCCCCAGGACTCTGCTGAAGATCTAAGAGGACTGTTAGTTTCAATCCAGCCTGGATATTTTATCAACTATGTTACATAAAACTAGAAATAAAATAAATATATTAAATCGGATTATAATTGGCGGATCCCAGGTGTAACCTTTTACCATTGGCCAGCTACAGTCAGCGCTCCAGGGCGCCAGAGCTGTCTTGTGGGTGTTATAAATTCTATTTAACCTGCCAGCACAAAACTAAGGTTAGCCAAAACCCTAGCGTTTCATGGGTTTTTTTTTTTAAAATCAATATTTTCCTTCCTAATGCAGCATCTGACCGCAGAAGCCTGGGGCTACATCTTACATTAGACATTTGGTTCTTATTTAGTTTAGAGAAGAATTACCTCAGTCAATCACTTCTACTCAAAATATGACAGCATGTGAAAACGAAAGAGAGAAAGTTATACAAAGAGAACCTTATTTGTTCAGACTTGGAAGGAAAACAGACTCTAGCACATAAAAAGACAAGAACAAAGCTAAACACTTGCTAACATTTGTGCAAACACAGACATTCACACAGAGTGTGGCCGGTGTACATGCAGAAGCCACAGGTGGCTATTCTGAGTCCTGCATCTCCAGGACCTCAGGCAGTGGTAGGTCGAGACAACGATGGTGGAAGCTTAACAGCTCCTCTCTGGCAGCCTAAGACCTCGCTTGTTACAATGCTTTCATTCATGGCATGTTCCTCTGACCCTTTAGGAAAATCTCAGCACTTGGGCTTCAAAACACTTTATCTGAAGATGTTCTAGGACTTGGGGGATGCTCTGCCCTCTGCCCCTAAAGAATGTGCCAAATACTTAACATGTTTGGAGTGACAGACTGGATGTGTGGTGGGTGGCTTGGGCAATTAACACACAACCTGGCTTCAATAACGTACTTGGAGCCATTCCTTTAACTTCAAGCTCTTGTGCTGTCACTGAATAGAATGTATTGACGTGATTCTTAGTCATCTCACACCCACCCCAAACCTGGCCACCCAGACCCCCCTGAACAACGTCGGTTCACCAGCAAAAAGACAGCAGAGTGCAGCACCCGAGTGTGGCATCTGTCCTACGGGTGCAGCGTAACATTCCAATATATGTTTGTGTCCATGGGTTGATAATCAAGTCCACTGAGAGTGCCCTGAGAGAGCTCTGTTTTTCCAACGGACATGGTAAATATGCTCAATGATCAAAATATCAGATTCCTGATTTATGGAGGTTAGCAGCTGTATACAGCTGCTGACATGCTTCACCCCAGTAGGCACCAGTTCTGTCTACAAAAAGCACCCTGTACTCTGCCCCTCAAATATCTCATGCTCTTTACACTTTACGCAAGGCATTAGCAGCTTCTCAGCCATAACTGTTGGTAAAACAAACGTATCAGAGCCATTTCACACATCCTTCTTCACCTCCCTTAATATCCACACATCCTGTTGATCGTGGACTGCTCCATCTTTGCAGCCACGTGTTCTCTGGCTAACATCAAAATGCCTATATATGAAAAGTGGAAAAAAACCAACCGTATATTCTGCGCTCTTACCATTGCCCATTGCCTGGCTTTGATCCTCATTTGATTATAGTTACGCTCTTCAGCATACAGGGCACTCATGAACGAGCCAATGGATGTTCCTCCGATCATATCAACTGGGATGCCTGCTTCCATCAGGGCCCTGATAATCCCCACCTGGGAGCACCCCCTGTGTCAGAGGAAAAAAACAAAACAATTAGAGAAGCAGAGTGGCTAAAGGAAAATACAAACCATTATCCTTCAGAGGAGAAAACAGTTAGAAAAGAACATTTTCTGTGCATTATACAAACCATCTGACACTGTATGAAACACAGACATTAGAAATGGATTAAGCACCAATCTTTGTCCATACTCTCACCAGCATAGAATTACACACTGCAATTTCAAGTGCTTTGCCCAGTCTAGTTTTAAATAAGCTAGGTGATGAAGCGTGTGCCACTTCCCTTGGGAGACTCTTTTACCATCTATAAATCTCACAATTGGACAAACTTCCTGTGCTCAATTTGACCCCTTTCCTGTCACTGTCTCTTGGATCACTTTATAGAAATCCTCTCCCTCCTTATAAGAACATAGGAAAGGCCAAACTGGATCAGACTAATGGTCCATCTAGTCCAGAGGCATTACGCCTTCTTTCTGATTTTTGAGAAACCCACCTCTCCTTTACCATCATCCAACCCCCTTTTAACAAAAATTCAATTCATAATTGTACAATTAAAAATAACCACAAATAGGTTTTCTTGTCACAAAAATGTTCACTATAAAAATTTCACAGCCTTGCGCCCTCCCCCCCCCTTGGATTTTCATCACGCCCCCCGAGGGGGACATGTTCCCCAGTTTGGGAACCACTGATCTAGTCCAATATCCTCTCTTTCGACGGAGCTAATGTCAGGTACTTCAGAGGGAATGAATAGAACAGGTAATCTTCAAGTGAACCATCCAGTCAGCCATTCATAGCCTCTGGGAAAGAGCAATCTGTGCCTGTCCTGACTAAAAGCCATTGATACAGCTATTCTCCATAAACTTATCTAATTCTCTTTAGAAGCCCATTACACTCCTGGTAAGAAGTTTCACAGGTGACTGTGGATTGTGTGAAGAAATATTTGCTTTTGTTTGTTTTAAACCTGCTGCCTATTAATTTCATTTGGTGAATCTTAGTTTTTGTGTTATGAGAAGGAGTAAATAAATTCCTGATTTACTTTCTGCACACCAGCTGTGATTTTCTAGCCGGGAATTGTATCCTCACCTACTCATCTATCTCCCAAGCTGAAAAGTCCCAGTCTTATTAATCTCTCCTTATCATGGGATGCACATCTGTGCACCCCTAGGGCATGATCTATGTAACTTTAATGTTCAGTTTTGCTATGTAATTGTGTGATTTGGTGCCAAATATACTATACAAGGTTCCTTTGTGAATACTCACAACATATTCTACATAATTACCATGGTGCCATGTCCCCTGCAGCAACATGTGTGTACAGATGTGAAGCATGTTACAAGGTTCAGACTCTCAGGACTATCTCTAGCACAGAGGCTGGAGAATTACATGACAAAGGGAATGCAAACGCTCTCCCTGTCCCATTGATTATCCTCCACCACCAAGTTTCTGTGATGCCTATTAGATCAATATCCTCATTTAATACGAGGCACTCAAGTTCACAATCTTAGTATTTTGACTTCTAGCATTTGTATATAATAATGTAAAAAAAAAATTGCCTGCCATTATGTGATGTAATTGAATGGGACTCTCATTTGACTGGTTCTCATCAGATCTGACCTATATTTTATCCTCTTCCATCCTTTCCTCCTCACTAGAATATGGAGAATCTCCATTAACAGATCCTTCTTTAAGAAATGTCTCTGTCCAAACCATGTGCTTCTCCACACCAGTTAGTTTTCCTTCAGCCCTTAGTTTAAAAACTGCTCTATGACTTTTTTAATTTTACCTGCCAGCAATCCAGGTCCATTATGACTCAGGTGGAGCCCATCGTACCTGTATAGGCTTCCCCTTTTCCAAAAGGTTCCCCAATTTCTAATAAATCTAAACCTCTCCCCCTACACCATCATCTGATCCACACATTGAGACTCTACAGTTCTGCCTTTCTGGCCCTGCGTGCAGAACTGAAAACATATCAGAATATGCTACCGAGGAGGCCCTAGATATAGCACCCTAAATTTGGCTTCCAAGACCTCTCTCCTGTCCTTTCCTATGTCACTGGTACCTACATGAACCACCCCTTGACGTTTACATCCTACAAGTAGTTCAAACAATGTCAGATCTGCCTTGGGTGTCATTTGGCCAAGCTACACAGCTGGAGGGGAGTGCCCCTCAGGGAGCCGGCCCTGGGCCGGGAGGCAGAGGTGGCCGCCTGTTGGGGAAGGGGGGGGGACCCGACTCCAGCCGCGGAGGCTGAGGCCGCCTGCGGGTGGGAGGCAGGGCCGGGCCGGGAGGCCGAGGCCACCGGGGGGGGGGGCGTGGCACCGGCTCCGGTCCCAGAGGCCGCCTGCGGCAGGGAGCCGGCCGTGGGGGGCAGGCTGGCCCAGAGGCTGGGCCCCACGTGCTCTGCCTGTTCCACCCTGGGCCCGCTCCGCCCCGTTGCCTTCGGCTTGCTGCCAAAGGGAGCAGGCCGGCCGGAGGAGGAGGGGCTGAGGCGCACGGGCCCCGCACTGCCCTGCTGGGAGTGGGACAGTGCAGGGCCCACGTAACCGTGGGGCCCGGGGCAATCGCCCCGTTCACTCCCCCCAGGGACAGCCCTGACTGCGGCACAGGACACTCATTACAGTGAGAGGAGCAGTTTTTCCATTGGTGTAGTTAATCCAGCTCTCCAGCAGGCACTAGCTAGATCAACGGAAAAATTCTTCCATCCGCCGTGTGCTTACGCTGGGAGTTAGGTCAGCTTAACTACGCTGCTCAGGATTCTTCACACCCGAGTGACAAAGGCGAGACGAGCTAATGTCTTAGCGTAGACCTGGCCTACTTTAATTCCCCCCAACACTGCGCAGTGGAACGTTTGAGACAGAGTTATGGGGGTGAAAACGGCTGCCGTGCAGTCACTAGACAGACACTCTTGGAACCAAGGGAAGCACCTCATCCTTTCGGTGCTTCTCTCTGAGTTCTCCTCCCCGCTCATCCACCACCGCCCCTTCTTGCCTGGAACAAAGCAGAGGACTCTAGCTATGGTCTCCCCATCGCCAGAGGATCCGATCTGTTTTAAAACTCTGAAGGGTGGCTGCCTTCAGGACCTGCTCTTCACGGTGTCTCAAGTGGAAGATGCTGTCATAGGGAACTTGCTACCTACTTACGTCTACAGCATTTGGGGAGTCACTCTGATATGTTAATAAAGTATCTTCAAGTTCTTCCTTCACAATGGGTGTTTTTAGAATGACCAATACTTGGCTCTAGTCTGTTTTCCCTCCTTCCAACCCTTCTGCTTTTCCCTTTATAATCTGAGTGAGGGTCTGCATAAAGGGTATGTCTACACTGGCAATTTAGGTCGATTTAAGAAATTCCTTAAGTCGACTTAATGAAAACTTAAGTCAACTTAGTAAGAACTGCCGGTGAGGTCGACCTAACCCTTAAGTCGACTCCTTAGGTCGACTTAAGCACATGGACATGGATTAACCCTTAAATTGACTTTATTAAGTCGATTTAAGGGCAGTTAGGTTGACTTACTAAAGTCCACGTTCAGGGTAACCACTGTGTTAAGTCAACTTCATAAGGTTGACGTTAAGTCGACCTTATTAAGTAGACTTAACAAAGTCGACCTAACTGTTTCTAATGTAGACATAGCCAAAGAGGTGGGATTTGGTTTTATTTTTACCACTCTGGATTTCTTTTTATTCTCTTCTATGATACCCTGGGCCTCCTGGAGCCATATAAAGGACATCATTATTATTTCTATGAGGTAGTATCTTTTACTGGACCAACTTCTGTTGGTGAGAGACAAGCTTTTGAGCCAGACAGAATTCTTTGTCCGTCCTGGGGAGAAGAGCTCTGTGTAAGCTCCAAAGCTTGGGTTTCAACACCAGAAGCTGGTCCAGTGAAAGATATGACCTCACCCCCTTTGTGTCTCTGATATCCTAGGGCTAGTACGGCTTTCACACCCCCACATACATATTATTTCTATGGACAAGCTATCTCACCTTTGCACCCCCCCACACACAATGAATACGACTTATTTTTACACAGAAATTATACATTTAGTTAACCACCCCAGTAGAGAGGGTCAGGGGCACCTGCTTTGAAGAAAGGGCCTGTAAAAGAAAATGACGGGGATGGTTCTGTTCCTTCAAAGGAAACTGCCTACAGACACTCATGCTGAACCATGCTTTATTCACAAGAGACTGATCGGACGATGTTTCTGCATCCCAACCTCCCAGAGTGAAAGGCCTGGATGCAGCTTCGCTATCGCATTTATTTATTTAAATCACATTAATCTTTTCACCAGCTAGTCAGAGCTGATTCTTCCAAACCTACACTCCATATAAGCCAGGGCAGCCTGCCAAAGCAAACGGCATGTGCTCTGTTCACTAACAGCTAGCAGTTCCCCATCATCTATAAACCCGGAGAAGGCGTCTGCATGTTGTGACAGAATAGTAAAAATTCAAGTCTGGAGTAAGACCTCCTGCTAGATAACAACCACCACCGTGATGAAACAAAGCACCGGGCAGCACAACAGAAATGGCACACGTCTTGTGCATCAGGCATTTTTGCATGGGATCCTTATTTGTTTCATAGCAACACTCACAATGGCACATAGCAACTTACGCATGCAACGTGCCAACTGTGCAGAAACGCAGGTAACTTGTTCCAGCCCTGCACACACCCGCAGCAGCAGGAATGCATTAGAAAAGTCTAACTCTCAGAGGCCTGAACAGCCAGTACTCCCATCAAGACCAGTGCATGTTTTGTATCTCTTGAAACCAGGCCAGGAGTGCTTGAGATAGATGTTGAGGGTGAGCTGTGTTGAAAAAGGAACCACACAACTCTCAGACAGCTGTCCTTTTCATCAAAGCCATTTACAAGGGCACACTTCAATCGTGTTTTTCCTCTATCTACGCCACATTCTCCCCCACCAAATAAAAGCTCTCCCCTTCTCCCTCTCCTGTATGTGTTAAGCATCTGCAGGATTATTCCAAAGGAATTCCTCTGGTTGCGAGAGGAAACGGGTCTAAGTGGTTAGCACGAAGAAGCCAGGAAAAGACTTGTTGATTCCATCTTCAGCTCCCCCCAGACTAACTGTCAGTCTTGAACAAGTCAAGTGATTAAATCGCTCTGGGCTTCCGTTTCCCTGGAAAGGGAGTGCATCCTATTTCACGTGCCTTCCGCTTGGGGCTGATGTGTGCAAAGTGCTTGAAGGGCATCAAATAAATGGTGTTACACGCTGGAAGTGCAGCATATTATTTGTTCCCCAGTAATCATCACAAATAGGGTACACTTCATTTTGGGGAAGGAATGTGGTCTGGGGGCAGAGGAGCAGGATAAAGGTATGTTCCCCTGTATTCTCAGGGCAGGCCTGCCTCGCCCCAAAACATACCACCTCAGCCACTGGCTTTGAATTTGGAGTTTTACAAATGGCGGATCAACATGGCGCTTACTCTGCCTTTCTGGCAAAAGGTCTTGCAGAAAAATTCCTGGTCACAAATCAGTCCTTTCCCTTAGTCCCCGGAGGTAAATGTCCTCGTATTTGCGGTAGGCTTTTAGTACATGAAGTAAAAGCTTCACTGGCAAAAGGAAAAAAATTCTTTAGAGACAAGCACACGTGTATGCTACACTCATGCCCAGTCACAGTACAATTAAGTTACGGCTCACTAGAAAAATGAGCAAATAGAACAGGACATCTCAGATTAATCTGTCAGCAGGAATAGAGACTCCTCTGTGCGAAGGTCAGAAAACCAAAGGGAAACAAAATAAATACAAAACAGATCCTGCACGTTAAGATTTTCTTCTCCTTAAATTACATTTAAACTTCAATAGGCTGTTTGTTCTCTGTCAGCATAAAGGACAATAAAATCATACAGGACAGCATATGCTGAGCAGAAGGGTCATCGCTTTACACAATGCCTCTGGGTCTGGACATAGCATGGCAGAGATGAGCAATCTAATGTATTAACTTCTAAAGCCCATTTCAATTTCAGAAGGGAAGAGACATTATAATCTGGAATTTGTTCTCCTCTGCTAGACTCAACCAGATGAAACAAGCAGGTCTGCTTCCTTTCAAATACGCATTTAAGCACAAAAGCCATCCTGTACTGCCTCTGCTACACAGAGTTCTCAAGGTAATTAGATGAGAGAGAATATACTGAATGGGATATTGCCCAAGAGAGACTAAAAGGGGCTATCCCTATGGCCTAAGTATCTTGATTAAATGTCTCCCACAACCTTACAAACTTTGGCCATGTAAATGAGAAAAGTAACAAACAATAATTTTGCCTCTTTTAGCTTCTTTAATCTAAGAATCCGCAAAGCACTTTGCAAACTTTCATTGGGCCCCACTCATCCTTGGGAGGCAGGCACAAATGAAGAGCCCTCTTCTCCCATTAAAGAGTGTTCCTGGAAAAAGCAGTAACCGCTCTGGGAAAAGAGCTCTGGCCACCACATCAGTGCACAGCTAATTAGTCAGCGTTGTGTATTGAAAATACTGCATGACTGTTTTATCACAGCAGCAGCGGACTAAGAGTAATAAATATAGGGAGCCCTGTGCCCGAAGGCTGTAATATTTTTTTTTCCACATCTTGCCAGTTTCTCAGGGCACATGCATTGTACAGAAACAAAGATACAAAATTAGGATAACAAGCTGATTAAGTAGAGGCAGCTATAATGCACCTTTCCATAGTCTGTAAGATAATGCAGTATGCTGCTACCAGCACCTAGTATAAAGAGGAGGTTACTTACCTGTAACTGAAGGCTCTTCGGGATGTGTGGTCCCTAGCTGTATTCCAATACAGATTATGCATGTGCCTGGAGTCAGAGAATTTGAAAGTAGTGTTTGTTGGTCCACACACGTGCCCTGGTTTGCCTTGTGCTCCTGAAGAGGCTACAAAGGGCAGGGTGAACCGATTATCTCATTAGTTCCTTCTCCACTATGAATCAGATAAGATCCAAAAGAGAGGAGGAGGAGGACGACTGGTGGCAGAATACATATAGGGACCACACATCTTGAGGAACCTCCAGTTACAGGGAATCTCGTCCCCTTCTTTGAGTGACAGTCCCTATTGTATTCCACTGGGAATAATTGACTGTATCGGTGGACAGTGCAAGGATGAGGACAGTAGGGTCAAGTGGAGAACTGCAGTCCCGAATGCGGCATCAGCAGCCAAATCGTGTGCCAGAGTGTAGAATGTCTTGCAAATGTGCGGCTGGAGCTCCATGTACCTGCTTTACAGATGTCTGGAAGGAATACATCCTGAAGAAAGACTACAGCCCCATGGAGTGGGAAGGGTTGAGAGTTGATAGAGTGATACAACCAGATATCCATCTGTAAATTATCTGTGTGGATATGCTTTGACCTCTGAGTCTTTTTGCTATAACAACAAACTCCCTCATGCACTTTCTGACTCGTCTCTGCAGGTAAAAGGCCATCGCTTGGCAAACATCTGCAGACATGTATGGTTTTGAGAAGAACACAAGTAAGTGAACAGACTGGTGATGGTGAAATTCCAAAACCATCTTAGGGATACAGTTGGGCTGTAGGTGTAAAGAATCTTTATCTTTGTGAAGTACAGCGGATGGAGCGTGTGCCATCATTGCTCCAAGGTCACCAACCCTCCTAGCCCATGTGATAGCTATGGCTATCTCCATGAAATACTTACACAGGTGAAGAGCCCATCCCTCGTGGGTACGGCTGGGGAAGGACTGATAAATGCTGAGCCTCTCCCAAGCAGGTAAGGCAGCGTTGGTGGTCACTGTGACCAAGAAGGATAGCAGGTAGAAGGCACAGGGTTTGAAGCCTGGACTTCTGGGCATAGTCCAGTACCTGAATAGGGGACTGAAGGGAAAGGTTGGGGGGACCCCAACAGCCTAAACTAATTCTAAAACTGTCAAAACTATTAAATTTAGTAAAGGGCAGGAAGTAACACCCATTTACAGCTGAAACACAACCGTTTTCAGAAACCATGTCAGAACTGAGGACAGTGACGGTTCCATGCGGCAACGAGAAAGAACTGAAGAGGCGGGCAGCCTACCCTGCCCTTTCTCGTGGCAGTCGGGAGTACAAGGCGAGCCGGGCACGTGCACAGAGCAGCAAACACAAACGTGAAGCTCTCTGACTCCAGACGTGCGGTGTCCATGCATAACTCCCAGTGGAAACCACAGAGACCATCATTTGAAGAAGAATCTGGCATTTCAGAGATAAAGGGATTTGGTCTCTATACATGCTTTACTCAAACACTCTGTAGCAATTTCATTCCACAGCTCTGTGTTCCCATCTCTACATGACAGAGCAACTGACGGAGAGAGAAACCAAGCAAACGACCTGTCGGGCCGTGACAGGGACTCCCAAGGAGGCAGCATGCAGACTGCCTATGCGCATCCTCCTCCACTCCCATGCCTATTGCCACGTACTCTTCCCTGTCTATTGTCAGGTACCTTTCCCCACGTCTATTACCATTTCCTGTCATAAAACGCCCCCTTCTGATTGGCTATTAGCACATACCCTTTCCCATTTACTGTCATAAAGTGCCCCCTTCTGATTG
>ML685878.1:235496-288508 GCA_007922175.1 Pelusios castaneus
AGTGCCCCCTTCTGATTGGCTATTCCCACATACCCTTTCCCATCTCTGGTCACAAGCCCCCTTCCCGGCCGTCTGTTACCACATACCCTCCCCCGTCTCCTGTCACGTACCCTTTCTACTCCCTCCGGTTGCTCTTTATCGTATACGTTCCCCCTCCCCTAACCCTTTTGCCATGTGTGAAATTGTGTAGAAGTTCTTGGAAAATCAGTGCAAATTAGTATATAAGCAATTGCCGTGTTACTTCCGTTTTGAAGCTGATACTGTTTTGTTCAGTGTTCCCGGTACCGATACTGTAAATAAATCTCTTCAGGGTTGTCTCTATGTCTGATCCTTTTGCAGGGACCTTTCCAACTTTACAAACCCAAACAGAACCAGAAATTGTATTTCTATTACCTCAATGACGGTATCTTAAGGCTTATACGGCTGCACTCAACATATACAAATCCGATTTGAAATCCAATCGCTCTTCTGTGCCTTAGTTCCTCGATGATAAGATTGCTTCCCAGCTTTCATTACCTGAGACCAGCTTCCTGTATAATGTTTATCTTGTGAAGTCCACTGATCAAGCTATGTCGCTCGAAGAATGAAGAATGCTCCCGAGGAGGCACTGCTTGGAGGGAATGTAGGAAAGACCTTCTCACCCGCCTTAGCCTTGCTTCCCAGTCACACCCTCTGGGCCACAGTGGCTCCAGGCTGTCCCAGTTCACAGACAAACAGGGTGTCCTCCAACCCTGACCCGGGCATAAGAAGAGACCCATAGAGAGCCTGTCATAGCTGCCTTACAGCCCCCACAGCAGGGGGAGAGTGGGACATGGGCCCAAAGACTCTCC
The DNA here is from genome assembly GCA_007922175.1 of Pelusios castaneus. Classification (NCBI taxonomy): domain Eukaryota; kingdom Metazoa; phylum Chordata; order Testudines; family Pelomedusidae; genus Pelusios; species Pelusios castaneus. Next base: position 236,327 of record ML685878.1, read on the forward strand.
CCAACCCTGCAGGGTGCTGCTGGTGGGGGAGAGAGGAGGAGTGGGACGTGGGCCCACAGCTCCCTCACAATGGTGTGCTGCCACTGATGGGAGGGGGGTCACCAATATAAGTATGGCCCCCTCGGGTGCCAGAGACCCCACAAATCTTATAGCCCTGGGCCCACAAGGGTGCTAATCTGGCCCTCATCTCAGACTTGATTCAAAAAGTGCCTTTCTTTGTACAAAAGCCAACGCAGTGTTTCAGTTGCTAGAGGCATGTGAAATCTTAAGAATGCATGTTCATCTGCAAAGTCTCCCATTTGCTGATTAGTTTAATTTCACTTGCATAGCAAAGCATCACCATTACCCAACATGAACTTACTGAGAGCTTAGTGGGGTAGAGTGGTACTCAGGACAGCCCAAATCAACCATGTCCATAAATTATTTTTTAAATTATCGAGACCTGGAGTTCTGCCACTTGACGTGTTCTGCAGGAACTCATGGCAGCTGGAAACTGTGAAATTGGTTCCAAAAGGTTCATCTTTACTATCTAGGCCATGTCAATCTTCCAAAGCCATGTCAAATGGAAGCTGACGGCTCAGCTGGACAAATGTCAGCTTGCCATTCTGCTGCACTAAGACAAACAGAACAAGCAACATCAATGCCTTCTACAAAGCCAGTCAGATCATTAACCCAGATTGATGATGCCAAACCACAAACAACAAATTACTGAATTGTTGTTTTAAAAGGTATTTTGTGCATACAGAGATCCACCTTCTGGCACAGCCTACTCAGTGATTTAGAATTCAAACACAGCAAGAGACAGGAAAACTGTCTCAAGCTGACAGCTGTCAAGAAGGCTGCATTCGAGGCAGAGCTCAGAATCAGGTGCATAAATAAAGTTAATGAACCTCAACATTCAGATAATACTCCAGGGGAAAGTCCTTGAATTACCTGAAGAAATCATAGCTAGAATGCTACACTGTGAAAAGGGATTTAGGGTCTGAAACCTTTACTAATAGTGTGAGGGCTTCTCTCTCCCCCAGTCAAGAGGCTCAATTAACACGAGTTAACATTAAAATCAAATGATCTTGTTTTTAGCACTCCGGAGCTTTGTCTAAACAGAAAGGAGAATCTATCCGGTCACACCCACTAACAGTACTATGGCTCTAAATGTACAGAGTGTAGCTGGAGCCATGACAGTCCCAGGATATTAGGTGGGTGAGGTAGTATCTTTTCCCGGACCAACTCATCTCTCTCCCCAACAGAAGCTGATCAATAAGAGCTATTGCCTCACCCACCTTGTCTCTTTAAACTAATTGTCAGTTTTGTGCTTTGGTTAATCGGCACAAATACAGTGGCTCAGGTCACTAAGAAGAGTCACAACAGAGAAGGAGCTGTGGGGTTTGAAAGATCAGAACAGCAGAATCAGGCTGGAGTCACATGGTGCTCAACAGACAACCACTAGGAACCAGTTTGTCTAATTACAGCAAGAATAAAGCTGGAACCCAAAAGTGACCACCTATGCTGCAATCTGGGCTAAGAAGGGGGGGCAGTGGGCAGTGGAGATCTAATAACCCACCCCAATTGCACAGCGAGTGACTTCTGCTGCGCCATGCTTCATCTATCACGATGAGTCAGGCAGAACAGCAGACACAGCCTCAGGCTGATAAAGGCAAAGATCAATCAAGAGTACCCAGGGAGGGCTAACCTGCCTCCTTTCCAAAATTACCAAAGCCAGAGCTGTGACTTGGAGTTTTCTTAGAAGAAAGGGATGGACTCATCAGGCATGTTACTTCTCGGCTTCATTTAATGGCTCTTAAAGCCTCTTCCATGCCCTTTTGACACATCTCTTTGCCAGCATGTATGGCCGATGACGCTCTCATACAATCCGCTATGCCGCTAACAATAGAAGAGGGAGGTTTCATTCTTTAATTCACAGACGGGATTGTTCCAGCTTCTTTGGTATTTGACAGTTTCCTGATAACCTTAAGAAATAACAAGTACTTACTTCCAAAGCTTGTTCACCCTATTATCAAATGCGGAAGCAGACACTCCTAAATATCACCTCGGTTTGAAATGAAATGATAACATCTTGGAGACAGAGTCAGTCACACAACCGATAAGCTGGTCCAACTCCGAAAGAGGAATACATTGACAAAGCTAACTGCTGTGACAGGGAGGCCTGGACACAGCTTTCAGCTCCACTCAGTAGAAACATTCATTTCAATTAGGGGCACAAACCCTGCACATTTCAAATTCTAACGAACAGTATCTCCACTGAATAATTCATTGCAATAATGTCTGCACTTAGAAAGCATTTCTCATATAAGTGCTGCACTTTGCAAAGGCTGACAACTTCCCACAGATCATGCATCTTCCCCATTTGACAGAAAGGAAAACTGAGGTACAGATGTTTTAATGACTTGCCCGGTATTGCATTAATCAGTGGGAAGAGAAAAAAAGAGAGACCAATTGTTCTGATGCCAAATCCCCTCCTTTAGACACTGCAAAGACGCCCTCAGCCAGAGCAGTTAAATACAGCACATGCACCATTGGCAGAGAGACTTTGAATTCTTTCTGGTTCTATGCTAAAAACTTTCACACGTGTAAAAAGGTCTCTGAATTTCTGTGGCAATTTTATGCAAAGCTAAATTATTGAGCCAGTGAACAAAACAGTTGTGTTTAAGTGCACAAATCAAAGAGCTAGTCTAAGGTTTACATTCTATTTTCAATACTGTCAGTTCCTCCATTACTTGACAATTTTTGATTGGATGCTCTGTCTGGAACAAAAGTTTCTCAACGTCAACGAGGGGGATCCTGCACTGTGCAATTTATAATCTAGGCAAGCAATACAGTGCAATCCCAAAATGTACCACACGATCTAAAGTGAGCTTTGTTGAAAAGCAGGACACATTTTTGTTTTAAAGTACATCAATAAAGACACTTCTTAGTGCAGAGGATTAGTAACAAAGGATATAATGGGGAAACTGTGCTTTCAGGAGGTATTTGGATTGTGGGACAGGGAAGAGCTGGTGGTCTAGGACAGAGATGGCCTGACAGATGCAAGGGACTACTAGGAAACTAGTGAGATGAGAGTGGGAGGGAGAAAGTTGTAAAGAGCCTGGTTAAGTAGCAGGCTTAGGCAGGAAGAAGGCAGCAGGTCTGTAGGCAAAAGGTGGGGTGATGCAGAGCCTTGAAAGGAAAGACAAGGAGTTTATGGCACAGAAAGAAATGGAATAAACAGAGGAGTGATTCAAAAAGCAACACTTAGGATGGGTAGCCGATTTACTTCCCACTACAAGTCATTGAGAATATGAGTACATTGAAGCACTCGGAGTTCCTTATTTCTAACTATGCAAATCTCTCATTAGAATCAGCTAGCGCCCCAGAGGGCTAGAGTGTGGCATATTTCATCTTTAAATGAAATAACAAATTGTCGCTAGAGCGGAGCCTAAGAATCCCTGCTTTACTTCAGTCCCAAGTAAATTGGTTGAAATGATGACTTAAGATAGGATGTTATATAAAGCACCAGGATTAACACAGTGATAGGAACAGTTTCTGAAAAGAAAAAGTATAGTTCTGTTCTACGAGAATTACTTCAGCAGAACAACAGATACAGCAGAAGTGGCTGATCATTGAGAAGGACCGTGAAAAAACCATGATAAGTCCTTCAAAAGAGGTTATGAAAAAAACCAACGAAGTTGTTACATGGTGAGATATAAAGCTTTCTCATGGATTAAAAACTGGCTGAGAATCTGACAAGAAGAAAGGAGAAATGGACCATTTTCAAGATGGCAAAAGATGAACTAATAGGGCCCACGATTCTGTCCTAGGGCCGGTGTTCTGTGTATTTATTAAATACTGCGGCAAAGTCAGGCCAGATGGCTTTAGGAGGGTGATTGAGGGCAGGTTTTTGTCAGCCCTAGGATGCTGAAGGCCCTGTTCCCAGCAGGCAGAGGAGCAACAGCTGTGGGACAATTAGGGACACCTGGGCCCTGTTGAGGGCTGTTCCTGGTCCTATAAAAGACCCACCTCTACCAGCTCACAGTGTGGGAGTTTGGAGAAGAGAGGAAGCGAGGTGAAGGGAAGTAAAGTAGTATCAGAGAGGGTTAGAGGAAGGGAAGGGGGCTAGGCAAGGCTTGCCTCAGCTGCTGCAGCAGGGGCAGCAGAAAACTCCCCTTCCACAAAGACTGCAACATTTAGACCTCCCCAGAGGGAGAGCCTGGCCCCAGCCACGCCAATACCCCCCCACCAGAGGCTTCCTGCCCAGGGGGAGGACTGAGACAAGGGCGGTGGAGCCATGACCCTTACAGGGAGAAGTGGGCTTGCCAGGGAGGCTGACTTGCCACAGGCCCTACTACGCCAGGGGACCGGACATTAGGCGGCACGAGTTGGGGAGTACTCTGCCACAATACATACCAAAAAATGCTAAAAGACAGTTATTTAGATGGCAAAATCAAGTACTCAAAAGTTAGGAAATACAAGATTTATATTTGCCTGCAACCTTACTTCAGGCCCCTTACATGTCCCATGCACCCAATGAGCCAGGGGGTCCTGTGGGAAAAAACGGCCTGTGATCAGAGCATTAAAGACTATATTACGGGGGCCAAACTGAGGTTGCACATGTAAATCTGGCATCTCCTAACTTTGAGTGTCTGAATTTGCCACTTAAATGTTCTTTTAACCCGGACTTTTCTTTGTAATTCCCTAGGTTATTTTTTAAAAGGGCTAACTTTACAGGAGAAGCTGTTCGTTCAGAGTATGGATGGACAGCTCTATCCAGAAAGGAATTCGGCTTGGATACTGGGGATAACTCCTGCAAGCGCACTCTTGAAGGCAGAGAGATGCTGATGCTAACTGTCCCGTGATGCCCACACAGCATGGTTCCACTGAGAGGGAGGATTACACACAACTCCCTCATCTCCCTCACCGCACAACACAGCACAACGCCTTCATGACAGCTGTGACTCTGTCTGCTAACATGGCTGACAGACAGCAGTGCAAGGAGCTGGCGTGTCGTGTGGGGAGCATTTTGTGAAGAGACGTGCCCACTCCTTATCATGTACACCTCAGCTGAGTGCCCTCTACAAACGGGAGACTTTTCAATCCCTCCAGGTTTCAGGTGATTTTGCCACCCACAGGATATTCCTGCTGTCTTATTTTTTATTTTATTTTTAAAGCAGGCTGACCAGGATTTTCAGTATTGTTTTCTGTCCTCTTCTTTGGACAGCCTAATACTTTGCTTTCTTTACTGAGAGCTGCTGCACATGGAGCAGTGGGTTTCACTGGGAGCGTTGGATGCCAAATCTTTCCTCTGAGTGCTAAGGGAAACTGAGGCACAGATATACTATCTAAAACCGAGGGTAATGGTACTGCCCGGCTTTGTACAGAGCTTTGAGATCCATGGATGAAAGGCCCTAGCTCGGAGCTAGGGGATACTCATTATTTTATGTTATTTATTCAAATTATTCTTTCAAATGTCTTCATTTATCAGCGCTGAACTTCCTCTGCCATGGCACTGTGCACTCACCTACATTGTACTGCGATTCAGGAAGGCTTCCCCATTCAGAAGAGCTCTTACGATCTCCATGCTGTCCTGACTGGGGGCCTATGCTAGCTCTCTGTACAGTTCTCTAGCATGATTGTTCAACAGCCCAAAGGGGGACAAGCTGAGAGCTGGGTGGCCATCCCAATCCACTCCTAGCTCCCATCAGTCAAGTGTCTCCCAATCTGAGCATATATGTATCATGTGTTACCAGAAAAGCAGACTCATCAAATCTCCTGAGGATCCCCACAGAATAATAAACCGGGTCTTTGTCATTCCCAGATCATTAAAGACAGATTTACTGGGCCAAATTCAGCACTGGACTATCTTCATTAAAATCAAATCTTGTCATGATTTTCTTTAAATCTGTCTTTCGTCCTCTGCTACCAGTAAAATAACCTCCCAATCCAAAGCGCTACTCTCTGAATTGCCAAGCATTCCCAGGACACCTGCATACTAGCCTTTCATCCCCACATGGGCTCCTTTTGAACGGCGAATTTCGAATGGCTTTGCAGAGGCAGCTGTAAAAGCAAGGGACGGTGAGGCTGTGTGTGGGAAGAACAATGCTCCAAAGAACCGTTTATTGTGGGGGAAGGGAGGTGGGGTCTGAGTGTGTGTTACAGCGTTCAGTCTGTTATTACTCCGGAGACAGAACATGCATAGGGATATTTTATTGCTAAAAATAATAATAACCCCCACCTCCCTTCAAACACTACCAAGTTTCTCATCAAAATCAAGTTACCACTTTATGTGAAATGCTACAATTTCAGCAGTATCAGTGTGATTTGGGATATTTTTAGATGAAGAAGAGCAATAAAAGCTGTTTCTGCACTCCCTCTGTCATGACAAGCCGTGCAGATAATTACGGGGAGGGGGGCTTGAGGAAATCCTCCCAAACTGACTGTCACAGGAGAAGCCAGGCAAACATCCCAGATTACAGAACACAGAGTCGGTGTTACACTTCACCAGGCCCATGGCTTTAATAGGTGGCTGTCTTCATGTGTCCTGTGGCTGATGTGATGCATGCTCCCAGAATAAGGAAAGAAGATACTAAATGTATCAACTACAAAGACTAAGCAGATGTCTATGTAGCTTCTCTTGAAAGCAAATGTAAGAGGAAAGGACTTCAACCACAAGAAGCAGGTTAAAAATATCTGCTACACAGTGTCTCTGAAATTTTCTTGTCAGTGGAGACTTGCATCCAGAAACTTGCTTTAATGCACACGGCTGAAGTCTGAACTACTTACGAATCTTCAAAATAAAGAGTCCTATGAAGTCCAAAGCAGCTTTGCCTTGACTCACGGGGCAGAAAAGGAGATGGAATCACATTATCACAGTTTAAAATACAAGATGTGGTTTTCGTTGAACCACAGTTTAACTAACGATCCAATTAGACTCACACTCGAAGGTCAGAAGGGACCATTATGATCATCTAGTCTGGCCTCCTGCACAACCCAGCCACAGAACCTCACCCGCCCACTGCTGCAATAGACTCCTGACCTGAGACTGAGTCACTGAATTTCTCAAATGATTTAAAAATGTCAAGGTACAGAGAATCCATCAGCAAGTGACCCAGGATTTATGCCAATCTGACCTGGGGGAAAATTCCTGCCTAATCCCAAATATGGCGATCAGTTAAACCCTGAGCACGTGGGCAAGTCTCAACAGCCAGTCACCCAGAAAGAATTCTCCGTAATAACTCAGAGTCCACCCCATCTAACATCCCATCACAGGTCATTGGCATATTTACTGCTAGCAGTCAAAGATCCGTCAACTGCCAGATTCGGCTGTCCCATCATACCACCCCCTCTCTAACCTATCAAGCTCAGTTCTGAAGCCAGCTAGGTTTCTTGACCCACTGCTCCCTTTGGAAGGCTGTTCAAGAACTAAAATAGCATCCAAGTACCCTTCCATTTAAAACATTGCAGAGCCCATGTGCGTGCGCCAGCCTCGGATCCTGGAAGCAGTGCTGTGTGCTGTGGCATCAATGACCTCCACTTTCTCCATTCAGGAGATGAACTTTGTGGATTCCAGGGAAAGGAGACAGTGCAGCGCTTATCTCTAGTGTCTCCTGCATGCCTGTTTCAGAGACGCATTGGTGCTCAGGCTGTCCATACACCCTCTGGGAAGAGAGGAGGGCAGCCATCAGAAGAGGCTGAAAACAAGGAAACTGGTGTTTGTTTCAAGATAAAATCTAGAAGATTTGTAATGAGTTTAACAGCTTACTAGGAAGATAAGGACTGGAAAACAAGAGACTCGTTTCCAACAGCTTGGATTGTTTCAGAGATATCTTTTTTTTAAAAAATCAGCTCATCCCTTCTACAGCCCAGTCCTCTCCTGTCCTTGAAGCAGCACAATTTACTAATACAGCAAAGGGATGATACACGGGCCCTGGTGATGTTCCTGAACTCACACCGCCTTGTTAGCAATTCAAACGCAGCAGAATAAGAGTGAATTCATTTGGGTTTGTGAAAGGAGACAAAGGCACATCAACAAGCCTGTTCTCTCAAGTCTGCCTGCTGTTGCCAGTCTCCACTCTTCCAGACCATTAGGTGAGAGACAGCCAACAAAATAAGAACCCTAAAGAAAAAGCAAGAAAAGGAAAGGGAAAGGAACACAAGTCGAAAGAAGGAAAGGACAAGTTAAATCATATTTAGATAAGTTCCATGGATTCCAGGTTGGCAAGGCCTGATGAAGTTCATCCCATGGTGCTTAAGGAACCAGCTGAAGCAATTTCGGAACCAGAAGCATCTTCAAGAGTGGGACCAGAGTGTCCCAGAAGACTGGAGGAGGGCAAAGCTAATATCCATCTTTTCAAGAGGGAACTAAGAGGGCCCTGGAAACTACAGACCAGTCAATCTAACCTCCATGTCAGGAAGAATATTGAAAAGCTATTTACCAATCAGTTTGTAAGTCCTTACAGCAGGGCTTCCCAACCCGTGGGGCTTTTTCAATTGGCCCACACGACCCTGCAGCTGTCCGGGAGGTACTCGTTCCTGGCCCGGTCCCAGCAAGCAGCTAGCCGGGAGCCAGGCTGCGGCCTCTGGCCCCAGGCTCTCCCGTCCAGGTCTCGGTGCACAGCTGGGACCCGGGCTGCAGCCGCCCCCCTCGCCCCGACGGCGCGCAGGGACCCAGACTGGCCACCACTGTTTTTAAGAGTTTGATTTTTTTTTTTAATTTTTAAAATTTAAAGCTGGTTGGTTTGTTTTTTCAAAAAATAAAACTTAAAATTTGTTCTTCATTACATAAATGTTTTTACATTTTAAATAAATGTTTTTAATTAAAAATTATAGTAAATTTATAGTAAATTTAAGTAATTAAATTAATTCAAATTTGTTATTCATTTGTTTGAGTGGTGCATAACAAATCACAGCTTCAAAGAGAAACTACAGAACTGGAATTCATATGTAAATTTGATTCTGTTGCCTCAGGGTTAAGAAAGGACTACAGATTTTATTCTCTTACAACAGGTGATTTGACCTCACCTTTCTTTATGTGCTGTTCCCCAGTGTTTGAATCCCAACCCCTATTCTGATTTGCTGTTACAGCCTGACCTGATCCTGTGTCATACATCCTGTGTCATACATCCCTACATTTAATTTCCTCCCATTCTGTAAATTCCCCATCTTCAAAGCGTCTGACGAAGGGGATTTTCTCCCACAAAAGCTCATGCGATAAATAAATCTGTTAGTCTTTAAAAGTGCCCTAGGACTCCTTGTCTGTTTATAAGACTAATGATATTCTGATATTCTACAGTGGTGTAGAAAAACAAAATAGCACAAAACACAAGTGTTCTCCACCACCTAGCAAGAAATCCACCAGATTAAAATATCTAGCAGAATAAAACCTCTCCTTGACTCCCCATCGCCTTTGCTCTCCTCTTTCTCTCCTCTCAGTATCTCCATAGTACTCAAGAGCCTAGGTAGGATGACATTTAACATTTTAATAAACAAGGGAAATGAAACCACTTCAAATGAGAAACCTGTGTGGGTGAGCAAGACAGTGTTGTCTCAAACCGACACCCACAATCATAGTGTAGAGGGGCTGGCAGCCAGAACACCAGATGATCAATTAATGACCAATTAACCAAGCTGAAGTACAGGTGACGAAAAAATTCTAACTCTCATTATGCTGAATATTCCCTTCATGAACACTCTGGCCTACGGACAAAAGAATGATATTGCCAGGTCTTTCAACAGACACAAATTCTTAATGATTCCAATCTTCAACAATTTCCTGTTGCATAAGGTGCGGGAGTGCACGGGTGCAGGTCGAGTCTCAATAAAATGAAGCTCAGGCCTTCCTGAACTAGAGGAATCTGGAACTCTCCTCTGATGCACGCCTGTGTCTGTGCCGAGAGGGAGTTTCCAGAAAGAACAGAATGATTTTGTAAGAAACCGCACACGCACACGCAGGTAGTAATCTTTTTCTAACAGCCCATCTGACATTGGCCAGAATTCTAAAGGGAGGAACTCTATGTGGGTGACTGGATGGTGAGACTGGAATATGTCTGCCCCGTTCTGTCCCTTCTGTTAAACAAAACCTCTCACAAGCAGAGCTCTGAATACTATAACAGGGTGGCCAAGCTGTGGCTTACAAGCCTCGTGTGGCTCTTTTATGGTTGAAGTGTGATTCCTGGAACCCCATCCCGTTCTCTGCCTACCAGGGTGGTGGGGCTAGACGCTTCTGCCCAGTGGGGAGCAGAGGTCCTGGAGCTTCAGCCCCCCAAGGCTAGAATCCTGCCCCGGAAGGTGCCTGCCCTGTGCGGCAGGAGCCCCAAGCTCTGGCAAATTGCCTTATGTGGCTTACGTTTGGCCACCCATGTATTAGAAACGGCAGCATAATTTCCCATTAGGTATGAGTCTTGCCTTGCTGCCAGATTTTTTTTCACTAATGGGTTTGGAGGGTTTTGAAATGCTGTGAGCATTTTCCTAAAATAAGGCTTCATGCAGGGGCCCTTGTCCCTGCCACCCTGTGTCACGCAGATTGAGTTACCCCAGGAGGCGGTGGAATCTCAATCCTTAGAGGTTTTTAAGGCCTGGCTTGACAAAGCCCTGTCTGAGGCCATGTGTTCACCGAAAATGCTGTGTCAATCCCCCAAAGATCGATGCAGCGGGATCGATTGAGTGGCCAGTGTGGACCCGCCCAATCAACCCCGGAAGTGCTTTCCTATCAATTCAGTAACTCCACCCCTCCAAGAGGACAACAGATCTGTTAGTCTTTAGAAGTGCCACAGGACTCTGTTGTCTTTCTATAATAGACTAACACGGCTCCCCCTTTGGAATTTGCCTCCATGAGGAGTAATTCTTCATCAATGGGAGAGCCCCTCATGTTGAAAGCCAAGTAAAGACACTACGGTAAGTAAGAGGAACTAAGTTGATGGGAGATGCGCATTCTGCGGCATGCAGATTGCGTATCTCATCGACTTAGCCCCGCAGTGGAGACTAGACCTGAGATGATTTAGTTGGGGTTGGTCTTGCTAGATACCTCCTGCTGGGGTCCTTTCCTTCCCTAATCTTTATGATTCTATGATATGTGAGTAGCAAGCCCCATGGAAAAGAGAATGCTCCCTTTGGAAGAAGCTGAAACATTTGCAATTCCTGTTAAATGAATCCACACTTGCACTCGTGAAGATGGCATCTCCTCAGAGTCTCCCCATGTCCGCATCCTCTTATGCTCACCAGAATATAAGAATGGCCAACGGTCCACTAGCCCACTATCCTGTCAGAGGCAGATGATTCACGTATATGTGCAGGAAGGGCTGAGTCAGCACCTGCCCCATGATTCACAGGACAAGTGTGATTTTTCAGAATGTCTCTCACCCTGCAGGATCAATTCAGATTACAGTCTGATGACAATGGTGCTTTGCATCTGGTATCTCGTAGCAACGTAATATGTTACGAACACTGCCGCCAGTCAGCCTCATCAGAGTACCCAGAATAACAGTCTAGACTTACCTGGCTCCACCACCGCCAAGGACTAGGGCCACAGCATTCCCAGTCAAAACACGGGCTAGTCGAGAGAAATCAGAGTGACGGTCGGGTGGTTTCTGAAATGCGCGTTCATACATTTCTATCTGCAGGAAAGGGAGAGAAGGGGACGGACGCTGTAAGGAGAGTTTGGAACGTGATTTCTCACTCGTGCAATGCACCATTGGGGGTAGGCAGAGAGCTAGATTGAAGCTTGCACTGGACCAGCAGCCCAGTCATTACTAGTTTCCTGTTTTATCTCGACTGAAGTGAAGGTCTGACTATAGCAGGAGTCGTTTTCACCTAGCTACCACAGTGTGATGCTCTCTTCAGGGCAGTCCAGAACCACAAACCACCACGTTACCCCTGTGCCTCAGGAAGAGGGAGCGGTGCTGGAGATCAGTGTGTGTGTCAACTCCCCAGCGCTCCAGCCCGTCTAACCCTGCCTTGGGGGGAACAATCAGGACCTCCCATTCCTGAGTGCCCCAGACATCTTCCTGCCACGTTCAGTGCCTCTCACAAGACTCACAGAAATGATTACGTTCGCTGCCCCCAAAGAGACACACCGGTCTGCAGCTCAGTGAAGCTAATACATTTATTAACAAAGAACAGAGACTTTCAGTGGCACTGAGCAAGAGACAGGCCTGCCTGTAAACAAAGCAGCATGAAACATGCTCTCCGATGCCTAAGACAAACTTTCACAAGCTACAACCTTTGCCTGAGCAGCTTTCTCACTGACATCCAGCCACCAGCGTCTCCCGCCCTTTGGCCAGAAGATCCACCGTTCACAGAATTAGAGGGTGCTGTCCCCGCTATTCCCTAAATGATGGGCAACTAGAATATCTTTCGGCTCCCCTTATATTTCCCCAAAGTCTACTATCTTTCTCAAGAGCCAGGAAGACTTCCTGGGGATACAGACTCCCTTCCCCAGCATCCACATGAACCTGATTTCTGTTTGTTAACTTGACTGCCTTGCGGCTGTTATACGGCACTGGGCAGGTGAACCTTTCTCAGTTCCTCCTCTACCACAAAGCCACACAGCAGAGGACTCTGGGAAGGAGAGGGGACACATCTCGAAGGACCACAGGTACTGCACAAGATGAGTAAGCAGCGTTCCCGTGGGTGCTCCACTCTAGCAGACTACAGAGTAGTTTCCTCTGAGGTAGAGGAGACTTCGAAGCTGAGTCCAGTTCCAAAGGAAGCACAGTCAAGCCAAACACAGTATCAGCAGCAGTGATCAGTGACTGTCTGAGGAGACCACTAGTAGCAGCTTTACATATTTCAGTAAGAGGCACTTAATAAAATGAAGAGTTTTGAATACTGCAAAATTTGTAGCAAGAATTAATGCAGACTGATATCCACCTGGGATGTCTTTGATTAGCAACTGCACAACCTTTTGATCTGTCTGCTAGTCAGACAAAACTTGTGGGTCTTTCTGGAGAGATTTGTCCTATCCAGACAAGGCCAGGGCTCTTCTGTGTTTTAGGGCATGTGGCAGTGCCTCCTGGTTATCGAGATGCAGTCTGGGGTAAAAGACAGGTAGGTAAATGGGTTGGTTAATGTGAAACTGGAGAGAAACTTTGGGTAAAAATTTTGGGTGGGGTTGCAGTGTGACCTTGTCCGTAAAAGTACTGTAAAGGGGGACATGCCATCAGGGCTCCTATTTTTCCAACTTGATATGATAGCTATCAGGAATACCGTCCTAAATGATAAATGACACAGTAAGCAGGTACCAACAGGTTCCAACGGTGGTCCTGTGAGGCAGACATCTAAGGACTAGAGTGAGGTTCCAAACAGGAGTAGGACACTGGACGGGGATGTAGAAGTTTCCAAGTCCTCTGAGGAATCCTGCTGTGGTTGGGTGGGCAAAGATGGAATGGCCATCTATTGTGGGGAAGCGGGGTAGAAGAAAGCCAGGGTGGTTGCCTGGGGGACTCTTACGGAGCTATGGAGAGTCCAGTATATCCAGCAACAATGAGGCCATCAATGCCCTATGTCTGAGGTCACAGTGCCAGACAAATATCATCCATTTCTCAGGGTATGTGTGTGAGTGGACTGCTTCCTGCTGTGTCATAGAACTCTTCTAACGTCCTCTGAGCAGGCTGCCTCTAATCCCGTCAACCAACCACCATGCTTTGAAACAAAGCACTGAAAGGTTGGAGTGAAGGATCTTCTTGCTTTCCTGGAAGAGAAAATGAGGTGTGGTAGAATCAGTGCAGAGTGAGAGCATGGAGGGTGATCAGAGAGCCAACGGCCGGATGAATCAGGTAAGAAATGACATTTGCCTGGGCCAGAATGGAACTACTAGGGATGACTCTGCTTGTGACATTCTTTATTATGAGCATAACTTTGGCTATTAGAGGAGTTGATGAGAAGATGTACAAGACAGCTGACAAAAAAGGAAGGTGAAAAACACCTCTTTGACCAAAACAGGGAACACTTCTCGTTTAATTTTGAGCTGACCAAGTCTACCAGAAGAGTGTCCCATTGATGGGCTATGCGGCGTAATATGCTAGGGTCTATTTCCCTCTTGTGAAGAAGTGCCGGATGATTGCTTCCATGGTCACGTTATGAACCCTTAGGAGATAGGCCACTGTGATGACGACCCAGTTGGGTGTGCACCAATTCCAAGCTTCACGGCCTCAGTGCAGAGAGAAGGGAATCTTGCTCCTCCATCGTCAGTGATGTAAAACATGCATGATATATTATTCATCATGATCTGTACGTGTTTGTCACTGATTAGCGGCAGAAACTGGAGACAGGCATATCTGAACACTCTGAGTTCCAGTAGGTTGATGTGGCTCTTGCAACATCCACTTACCCATGGCCATGTGTCTGGAAGCATTCCCCATCTTAGCAAAAAGGTGTTGATTGTTATGACAACCCTTGGATGAAGATACGCAAATGTGACTCCTGTGCACACATTGTCATGGTCTTTCCAGCAGATGAGGGATTGTTTTATGCAGGTAGGTTATGAAAAGAAGCATATTTAAACTGAGTCTGCTTGGTGAATAAACCATTCTGAGCCATCCTTGAAGGCAGAGCATTTAACTGGAGCCCTGCATGTTCTGTGACAAAGGCGCTGGCTGCCATGTGCCCAAGCAACTGAACATTGTTCTTGCCTGGAATTTTGGGGCTCAGCCAAATGGTGCTGGCGATGTTGAAGAGGGCCACAAACGTGTGTGGAGTAAGGTAGGCTCTTGCTGTTACCAAATCAAGATGTACGCCTTTTGCCCAGGAGTCAAAGTGGACTTTTGGATGTTCAGTTGCGGACTCCATTCAAGGAAGAGATCAGTAGCCTCGGAAGTTGCCTGAGACATCAGTTCCAGGGAGTGGCCTTTCAGCAGCCAACTGTCCGGGTAAGAGAATTCTAAGATAGCAGTGAAGCTCTGCAGGAAAGGTATTAGCAACATGACTTCAAAAAGATCCTCGGGTCAGACAACAAACCAAAGGGAAACACTTGGCATTGAAAGTGGTCCTGGCCGGCAGTGAAATGTAGCAATCATACGAGAGATGGGCGAGAACCTGCCACCTCACAGGTACCTCCCTGGAAAGTAGATGGTGATTGACTGATTGGAGACGCTGATGACTTTGATTTTTTTGAGGTACATTTTCTACCTGGTGACCCTTTGAGGAATCACGAAAGGAGTTTTGTGTCTTCCTCTGAGATGCCCTGGAAGCAGGCGGCTATGATACTTTGAAGGCAGCAGATTTATGTGTAAGAGCATCCCTTGACCTGGACCAGAAGCTGGGTGTAGAGAGCTCTCCATCATAAGGAAACAAAAAGTTTTCATCTACCCGTTTTTCCTAGCTCTTGATTTCAGCACCAGACAGACGTAGCTCTTTTGGACTATGTGCAATTCTCCAAGGAAACAGTTGCAGCGCGAGTGCCCGTTGTTTACCGGGATCACCTCCTGGCATAACAGACAATGTTTGAAGTTAGGAGAACAAGACATAACCTTCCAGTGAACAAGAACTTCTAGCTAGTATCCATCTAGTGTAACATGAATGATGGGGAAAGAATCTCTTTTTACTATGAAGCTTAAAGCAATTCTACTACTTACTAATGAATTAGACTAATGGTAAGAGTGGCTAACAGAATAAGAAACAAGGAAAAGTTGAGGAAATCTCAATGGACAACAGCCAGGGCTTGGTCTCAGGCTGAGGCAGCTGAGAAAGAAAGAGGCTGCTTTACCCACACAGTGCTATATAACAACGGCATGGGACACAAAGCATGAGCAGAACAGACACTCCACTACGAAATCTCTGATCAAAGGTGCTAGCAAATCTACAGGGGCACTAGTCGAATACGAACAGAAGCTTTCACTCCTGCGTCAACACTTTCCCTCCCACCAGAAGAGAAGAACTTAAACACCTGATAAAAATGTGTGGTACATCTGTTTTACAGAATAATGAGCACTTGGAAGGTCCTGCCAAACACCTTCAACGCTGGGCTGATAAGCCAACAAAACAGCTCTCTACACATTAATTACTGAGCTTAGTAAGATTATTGAGTTTCTTCCTGATGAGATGGCAAGATGGAAACAGCAGCAAATGATGCCTCCATAAACTGCATTTCGGATTCATAAGCTAAAGGAGGAGAAGGCAAAAAAAATGGCAGATGCGGAGAGCAATAAACACAGTCATGATGTCGCTATGATATTAAGTGTCCGGGATTTAGCGCAAGCGACAATTTTAATGCCAGCGCTGTCAGCAGTCACACTTAGGAGGAGGAAAGGACCACAGGAATGTTAGGACTGACATCTGAGGGGTGGGTTGTCTCCTGGAAGATCAAAACCGTTCATATTGCAGGTGTCAAAGAAACTCACAAATCACCAGCAGGAGGCTGTAATTTACACAGCTAGAAATAATGAATGTTCTTTTTAAAAATATAAGCATATTGAAGTCTGCACATTTATTTCCTTTTAAGAACATTTACACTTCGGCTTTCATGCTGACCAATGCATGTCACATTGGGCCACTGACAGTGCACAGTCATAACTGAAGACAACTAATTTACAGACAACACCCAAATATTTCTCTTCTTCATTGGCATGTTCTCCAAACTCTTACAGATGCAGGTGAACCTACAGAAAAATGTGTGAGGCTTCTCACAAGACCCAACTGTGATATGCTGCACCCCTCCGCATACCTCTGTAATGTGATTTGTGTATCTTTCCTGTTCACCTTGCAATGTACCTGTGTACTGTCTAATACAAAGTATGTCATGTACGGTGGTTTTGGAATGCGCTACATTATTGTTATGGTAGCATGTGTCCTACATCAGGCCTGTGTACAGACATGTAACATGTCCTCAGGTGTATTTCATACAGCTCAAGTGGGGGCAGGCAATCAGAGCTGCACTCACACACCCAGTGAAGGCATGCATAAAAAACCAATGCAAAGAAAGTGCCTTGGATCAAGGGGGAAGAGTCACCTGATTGCAAGACAGGGTTTTGAAAAGAGAAAAAGACATACCTGGTTTGAGCTTCTGCTCTGGACTATGTCTTCTAAGCAACATCCAGGCCTGATACCTACCCAGAGAGCATCATCTGGCTAAAACCATCATAGCCAGGCCTGTGTGGTGAGCTGAACATGACTGTAGCAGTGGTCCTAGTTTAAAATGCAAATTATCTTTTATTTGATTGTGATTATCTCCTTGACTGATACATGATCTGATTTTACATTGATTTGACATATACTCACTAAAAATCATGTTTTAATCAATAAATTTATGATCATTTTATCTAAAGCAGTGCAGATTTTGGAAAGAATGTAACTGTAAACGCCTGGCAGCAAAAACTAACACACATCAGTTTCTATGTTAAATTGACGGACCAGTATAAACGAGCTTGCAAGGCCCAGGGGGTAGGCACTGAACGTTGTGAAATGGAAGTTCCTGGAGTTGCATCTGGGGGTTGGGGGTGCTTGCTGGGGGACCATCCCGTGAGTGGCTAGTGAGAGTCACTTCCACTGCCTGAAAGACTGATTACATGATGGAGGCTGCCATGAACTGACTCAGCAGTGGGAATTGACACAGTAAGGCCAGGTAAGTTGGGGCCCTGGAGTGGAGAACTGGGGGGCACAGAAGCACACCAGTCCAGATTGCAGGAGGGGAACATCTCACCAACCAAGGAGCAACAGATAAGGGGGACTGTCTATGGCCCCAATGCTCAGAAGATGCTACATGGCTCTTAGCATGATTGCAATGTCTGGGTCATCCTTTGACCCTGTAGTTTGCAAGTATCTTATCAGCAGAAGGGCACTAAAGAAAATTCGAAGGTATAACTCCAGATGATTGTCTCAAGCACTCATTTGTCCATGATGGAGTTCTTCCATGCCAGCTAGGAGGAGGAGTCAGTCAATAGTATAAGAGAACTATCTTATGGCACCAAATAGTCACGGAGATACTACAGAACCAATGAGCCTGAACTCTTGTGTTTGGAGAATGAACTACTTGCCTTGGATGTCTACAGTCCCAATTCTGAACCAGGGAGGATGACAATCTGTTGCATAGGTGGCCATACAATGAGTCCAGTATCTCAGAGCATCTAGAGATGTAGATACTACCAACAAAGAACCAATGAAGGATTGTGAGAAGAGAGTATAATTTTATACTCTAATTTATAATTTGAGGGTGACAAGGCAATAACTGCTTTGAAAAACACTATGATTAGGATAGTTGAAGAGAGACACTTAATGCCTGACAGTAGCATCCTACCACTACTTGTATTTTCTGACCCATAAATATCTGTTTACCCCTCAAAAAAATGTCCTCCTCTTCAGCATATATAGTCTCTCAACCTCTGTGGTAGGCTGATTTCTTCTTGGGCACCATGACAACCAGCATAACCTGGAACATCTTTTCTGTATATACATCAAGATTTCTTCCATAGCTTCCACTTTGCTTTAATTACACTTTCCTCCACTATGTTCCAAAGAACATTGCTGCTTCTGCAGAGCTTTGAGGGAAACACCTGCTGGCAGGTGCCACAATCTCCTTTCATCCCACCTGGAGAACAAACGCTCTTATGACCTTTGATCAAAGTTTGCCATGTATCAGAGGAAATGGATCTTTCCCTTTGCTTCTGAGTCAGATCTATCCTGATGAGGGGCAGAAGCTCTCCATCTTTGAGGGAAGAGGACAAACACTACTGAGGGCGGTTGTCCTCTTCCTATACTCAGGATCTGGAGATGAGAAGTGATACTATGACTTATTTCAGAGTGGCTGCAGCAGCCAGAACCTGACAGGTTCCTAAGGGCCTGCACACAACATGAGAAGTGAGTGTCGGTAGCAAGTGACCAGAGCTGAAGGTCTCTAGTCAAATCCCAGACTGCTGTCCCTAGGAGGTCACAAATCAGTTAAATTCGAGTGTAATCTTAATACCGGAAAAGCCCATGAATAGACAAAATGGACTGAATTACCCTCCAGCTAACATTAAGGCAGTTGCATTTTGCACCGTACAGAATTAGGGATTTCCCTCACTCATTGCCCATGGCCTCTATCCTCAGAACAGGGGGACTTAGTTACTCCCTACGTCACGTTTGTCATTCCTTGCACCCATCGCGCTTGAGATACAGAAAGGATGTGAACTCCCAATGCCCTTAGGTAAGGGTCATTTCAGAAGGTGCAGAAGGCCTCTTTCCTTTCTAGACTAAGGAGCCTCTTTCTAGCCTCTTCTTCCTTGGTCACATTAAGCTCCCAGTGGAACAAAGAATGGGGGTGTCTCTGCTATGGGATAGCAGGAGCAAATTAGAAATGTGCCTCACTCAGATCTGATCACACAAGTGGAAACTCATTTCCATTAAAGTCATAAAGATGCAGAAGGAAAGACTCTCTGCCATATTCCCTACCTCTGGACTGGATTCTCTGGTCAGAAATACATGGGGAGGCCCTAAAGACCCCTGATGGGAACAGTTTCCTTCTGTCTCCAGACCCCACAGAGGAGAGCACAACCTCCCATATAAAGAGTTGGCAAGCGAGAGACCGGAGGTAAGACAATTCCCAAGAGTACCATATAGAAAAGGAAGAGGGTGTGTGTTTGAGGGAGAGAAATTGGAACCAAAGGACAAGAAGCCACAAACATCTCATCCCTCCTGCCTAGTCACGGCTTACAGATGATGCCAGGTCTCCTATACACAAGGCACGTGTAGGCACAAAGAGAATTGGCTTTGCCGGTATCACCAATGAGATCACTAAACAAATTGAGCAGGATTTTCGTTTTCTTTTCAGTGTAATAAACAGAGTGTAGCCCACAAACCGTTTCCGCCAATGTTTCAAAACAAACCAACACTGAAGCACATTAGTCTCTCTGGTGCTTAAAAAGGGGACCTAGATCAATAAGTAATCTCAAGGGACGGCTTGCCAGCCAAACACAGAGCGATGATAGTAGTTTGCTACATTTTTCATCTATGACCAGGGACCCTGAGGCGAAAGGATATGGCCAGAATGAAAGGCACATAACCCATGTTTAACTATTAAGGAGAGGTGCAGAACACCAAGTGCTCCCAGTGAAATCCGTGGGATAGAACTGACCCTTAAAAGCACAGCTAACTAGCACTCCCAGCAGTTTATCCACTTTACATACGGAGTCATTTCTCTGCAACTTCAACTAGGCAGAATCCTGGGACATACAGCCAAGCCTGACAAACTTCACATGGATGTCGTTTACAATTGTTCTGACATTTCGTTACAAATTCCACGAGCTCCAGGTTCTGTAAGAGAAACAGCTACTAGGCCTTCACTGCAGTCAGACGGCCAGCAGCTCTGACTCCCTGTTTAACAAGGCTCCCTCTTCCACTGAGCGGAGAATACACAATTGCACTGCGTGAGAAGACGTACTGTGCAACTTCTTGGGAAAGAAAGCTGCGACATTCCTTCTTCCGTCTACCCACACCCCTAAAAACTCTAAAGAATCCCAAAATGAACAGAAAAGGAAGTATCAAATGTTGAACTCAACCTCAAAAGAAAATGCAACTTACCAGTGGAAAGACTCAGTCTTGTATTCCACAAACAGGTCAGTCAATGTATGCAGGATTTCAGCCCACTTTGCTCTCCGTGAGCACTCAGAGCATTCTGATAACACCCAAGGCTTGTAACAGAGTGTGCTGAGTCCAGAGCTGATGCATCACCCCACCACCAGCCTCTATGAATTGGGACCAACGGAAAGTCAGGTAGCTGGCAGAGGAGGCCCGCTACCTGAATAGAGGTGCAGCTGAAGGGCTAATCGGGGGGAGCACCCTAGCAGCTAGGACTATATGAGCTGGCAGGATGGTAGTGCTCGGGGAGAAGAGGGAACCTGAAGGAAGGCTGAAGAAGGCAGGACTAGATGCTGCTAGCATGGTTCTCTTCCCTAGAGGCAAGCAGGGAGGGCTGGCTAAGGCCTGTAAATAGGTGTAAACAGCACCCCAGGTTGTGGTCGGCCAGAAGAACACAAGAAAACGTGGTGGTGAAGGCGAGCCGGGAAAGCTGTGCTCTGCCATTAAGACATGAAAGGACTCAGGGGCACCATCCCATGACAGGCTGCTTAACAGCTATACTTATTCATCGGCTCCAACAGATCTCGGCTCCTACATATATCCTAAAGGCGCTGGAAGCCAAGGATCTCTGTGACGAATTAGGTCCTTGATTAGCGGAGACAATGTCCTGGTAATAGCCTTCCCAACTGCAGGTCAGTCTGCTGTAGTGACATTGTCCCAGGTTTTCTTTAATGAACAGCAAACATGGTGCTGGTACCCAGAGTGCTGACAGAGGGCAGGCATTTCTTACCAGCTTGGGCAGGCTCCTCCGGGAGAAGACTCGACGGGGACAGCGGAGGTGCAGATGAGCTGAGCACCAGCTTCTCATGTTGAGCCACTCCACAGTTCGGCAAGGGAGGGGCCCATCCTCTTTATGTAGCAGGATAAGTTGCTTCTGGGCTCGCACGGCTGTGCTCTCCAGCATCCGTTCCAGCTGAAGCACATTCAACATACAAAGGCAATCAGTTATTCACTCCTACAGCGCCACTCTGACTGAATACGGAGCGCTATACATTTCACACAGTGCTACAGATATATACAGAGACTGCACATGAGAGTTTGCCCAAACTCCCAGGAGTTCAATGAAACTTCTGGGGCTTAGACTTCCATTGACCCTGGTTTCTGAATACACTTCTTTGGTTTTTGCTGGCATCATGTCACAGATCATTGGTAACATCAACACTCAGAAGGCAAAACGAATGGGACATAAAGCAGCTCACAGCCTCTCATAATACAGAATTTCTGCTTTGAGATAAACCAGATTCTGGCTGTAATGTAAGGAATTCCTTCGAGCAGAAACAGCTTTGCAAGTTTTCTAAGAACAGTCTGGTGTTATGACTGAAGCCGCATTAAAGAGGTTAAAACCTTCATTAAATGCAACAGGTGGGAGGTAAATTCTGTTTTTTTAAAAATGATGATGCACATTTCTCAGAAGTTTGATTGCATTATTTTATGCCTAGACAAAACTAATCCAGTAAAACCAGGAACAGGGCAGATTTAGCTCCTCGATTACACAATAGGTCGCTCTGCCATTTTGTCCCCACCCTGAGATAAGGAGGACACTCTGCACCTCTCCAACAGTGGGTTCCTGTTCTCCCAGCCCTACTATGAGGATGCAGTCGGCCTGTCGGATACAGCGCTGTGTCCAAGGAGTAAGAGTGCTGTCAGACTGGTACAGCACAATACGGTGAATATCTTCCTGCTGCCCCAGCCAGCTAGATAGCCGGTATTCATGGATACTGGAGGACACAAACAAACAAAACGATTACCAGAAATTCACAGCGGGAAGCATTGGGCCAGATTGGAGAACTGAGCTTAGAAAGGAAACGTGGGATCTATAATCGAAAGCTGGGGTCACTCAAACTTTTTTTAAAAGTGGGACATGTCTAACAACTGAAATATAACGTAATTAGAATACTCTTTTAAAAAACAAAAAACCCCACTGCCTTCCTAATCATGGGCAGGGGAAATCTGTTCCCCCACTCACTGCACCACTGCTAGAAACCCAGCTGCTCAGCTCCACTGTCATCTTGGCATGGGAATAGCCAATCTGCAAAATGTAGAATCCAAAACAAACCTTCCTGCATCCTCCAAGTCAAACCTGACTCACACTTCACATATGAGTAATAACATAAGAACAGTTCCAAAGGGGTCGCCGTGTTAGTCTGGGTCAGACCAATGGTCTGCCTAGCCCAGTAGCCTGTCTTTCAACAATGGCCAGTGCCAGGTGCTTCAGAGGAATGAACAGAACCAGTAATCATCGAGTGATCCATTCAGTCACCCAGTCCCAGCTCTGGGCAAACACCAATCCCTGCCAACTAGTCTCTATGCATTTATCTAGTTCCTTTTTTAACCTCATTATAACGTTGGCCTTCACAACATCCTTTGGCAAGGAGTTCCACAGGTTGCCTGTGTGTGGTGTAAAGCAGTGGTTTTCAAGCTTTTCTTCTTGGGACCCAGTTGAAAAGTTTATGCCCGGGACCCAACAGTTACATCTTGAAGCAATGCATTCCAGTTTTTTAACAGTGGCAGCAGGAGGTGCCACGATCCAGTACCTGAGGGTCTGCGACCCAGTAATGGGTCCGAACCCATGGTTTGAAAACCACTGGTTTAAAGAAATACTTCCCTTTGTCCATTTTAAACCTGCAGCCTACTAATTTCACTTCATTTCAAGATATTCGTTCCCTTAGCACTCCCACACAGCCAAGCATTGCTCCTGAAGCCCTTCTCTCCCCTTGGCTACCTCTCAGGATGCTGTTGGTAAAGCTGAACTCTAGCCATTGCCCAAATCTAAAAGTGCCTATTCCTGGGGTGACGGCCCAAGAGTGTGCATGCTTGGAATGAAATGCCACCAGCAACGCACTCTTCTGTAACCGGATTTTCGACGAGGGAGGGAGGAAGGTTGGCAGGGTTAATAGGGCTGGGAGAGGAGGTGAAGCCAGAGCCCTGGTAGAAGGAAGGACAAACAGGAACATTTATAAATTCATAAATCAGCATCGAAACAACTTCCACGGTTTCTGGGCTTGGCCACACTCATAACAAATCCCGGATACTAAACTAAGCTAGTCACCGTAGGCTCTGCAGACAAGCAGCACTGTTCCGCTTTACTCTTGTGAACTAGCAGGATATTGCCACTTCTAGGGGGCCGGCGCTCAAAACCAAAGTTGGGTTAATGGGTCCAGTTGTAATGAGCTTTTAGTAAAGTTATTATTTTCGAGTCAGATAAGTGCCGGGTTCCAGGCTCTGGATAAGGACATTCCCTACCCTATGCAATACTGGAAATGAAACTATTTGAGCAGAGTATCTAAGTGAAAAGAAAGCCTAACATATCTGCAAGTGGTAAGCCGAGAAGTCCCTCATATCTGGGTTTGGTCTACATTTCATCTAACATTTCCACCTTCTCCTATCCATTATTTTCTTGCTATTTGTTCCATTAAATACTCACATACTAAAGAACCAGGTTATGGCTCTGCCTAATATCAATCAGACATTTCAGGACATCTTTACAAATGAATGCAAAACATCCACTCATTCAAGGTGTAGGAAAATTAACCTGACAGCTATTTCAAAACGTAGGCTTGACAAGTGAAAAGTGAGAGTTTACGGAAAATAAAGTTTAAGAAAAAGAACCTAGCTCTATTTTAAAAGGTTGTTATGCCTGCTCTTTTATTGGGGGGAAGAATATGTATCTTGGCAAACAGTGCTACATTCCCCATGCAGAGTGTGTGACTTTCAGACCAGTGCATGTTGGGCCTTGCTCGGTCAGGAGTGGGTGGGTCAAGGGAAGCGGGTACCTGTCCAGCGCAGCAGAACCAAGCCGCTGTTTGATATTATCACTGGTGAGCAGCAAAGCAGGACCTAGGAGAATAAAAAATTGTCATACGTGAAGACTGTAGTCTGGCTGCCAACACGTCTTTCAGAGAAACCAGAAGAAAGCACACTGCTTTACCAGAATGCGGCATGAATACACGTTCTTTCAAGATCCTGAGGGCCAACAGCACAGACTAGGTTATTGCAGAACAGAAGAGTTGGCTCCTGCGAACAGTTCTAACAAAGCACTTTCATATTAACCTGCATTGATTCCCTTCCATAAATTCCCCGCGCCCCATAGCTTCGCTAATGCACCTCACTCCTGAATACAGCTGACCAGGAAAGTCTGAACAAAACAGTTTTTCCATCTGAAAACACAATTGTCGATACAGAAACTTTTTGCAGCAACATACCAGTTTAATTTATATTGGGACTAGAAAAGGATGAAATTTCTGGTCAAAATGAGAGAATACAGAGCAAGAAAACCTGTCTTAGTCAGTCCTGGGATTTGAACCAGGGATTTGATCCCACATCCCAGCTAAGTGCCTTAACCATCAGCTAAACCTATTGACTGTTCCACGGTGGATCACTCACTCAAAATACGTCTCTCATCTTGGAACAGGACATGTCTCAAGATCTCAAAACCTTTTCTGTGGAGGGAAATAGTTTTGCTGGCCAATCTTGCCACTTATTACAGTCCTAAACATAACAAGGAATAGCGGTTTCTACTGCAGCCATATTTAGACTCCTAGGCTATGTCTACACTTGCTAAAATTAGTTCGAATTAGTTAGTTCGAACTAACTAAATAGAACTAATTTTAGTTAGTTCGAATTAGCTTAATTCGCACTAGCACGGACACACTGGAATGTTAGTTCGAACTAAGTAAGCACTTGCTTAGTTCGAATTAGCGATCCCCATTCATTTCAATGGCCGGTTAATTCGAACTAAGAAATTACTTCAAATTAACATGGCCACATTGGCTAATTCGAACTAGTTGGTTCGAATTAACCCCTTAGTTTGAATACCCTGTTCGAACGTATTAGTTCGAATTAAGGAAGCCCTTCACTTTCAGTAGGCCAGTGATTTTTATGACGTAAACAAAAACATTCAGCAGATATGTGGAATAAAACATCAAACCCCCTTTTTCAGTCTGGAAACCCTGATTTCAAAAAACAACAAGCTAAAATCATCAATCCTTTGAACCACTTCGCCCGTCAGACATATACCCGCCACTGGCACTGGACTCTCCCTCTCCTCAGATGGACTTCTAAAGATTTCCATAAGTCTTTCCTGCATTCAACCCCAATAAGGCTTTATTTCAAAGTCAGCACCCTCCAAATACAAAAAGACAATGCACAACCCTTCACAACAGGTCAGTACCGCTCCTAAATTCAGCTATGGATTAAACTAAGGTCTCAAACACACACAGTGAAAACCACCATTATTCCACTGAAGCAACATATAATGAACAGGGTTTTTTTTCTTGCTGCCATTTTATTGAATATTTTATTGGCTGCTCTGCTTTATTAGTTGCAATAAGTGTCATAAGCACCTATGTTTTTTTCCACTGGCAACTACACCTAGACACACAAGATACAAAAGAGAAATTCAAGGAATCAATCTCATGCTAGAAAGATCCTCTCATATACTCAAAGAGACATTTGCTAAAATTTAGCAAAAACATGAAATAAAAATCCTACTGTACTAACATTTCCCCATTGTAATAACTCATTTTACTCTGAATGTAAGAACAGAATCTATTAATAAAATAATAAGCCATTTCAAATTAGATGCAATTCCTTAAAGCATTCAAAGCTGGAAACCAGGGACAGGTGAATTTAATTCTGGTTCTGCCACAGTTTGTTATATGGCCTTAGACAAGTCCAGCCTCTCCAGATAGCCCATGGAAACCATTTGACGGTAAGAAAATGTTACGGTTACACAGCTAGCCGCTCGAAAGATGGGAAATGACAACGGTAAAGTAGATGCACCTCCTTAGCCCTTTCTCTTCTAGCTTTAAGTCTGTATGATGCAGTCCTGTTATCACATTTATATTACAGCAGTGCCTAGAAGGGCCTACTGGGTGTGTGATCAGGTTTACAGCTCTCTCACTAAAACTATAGGGTCATGGAGCGCCATTGGCCCAAAAAGTACCCGCCCCTCCACACCATGCTCCAAAACAGGCTTAACATAGGACTTTGGCAATCAAGCAGGGGAGGAATGGCAATGGTTCTCTCGTACCGGTCTGCTGGACGGATGCCTCCTGACAATGTTAATGGAGAATTACTCCATCCGGTGGCCTGTGCTTTGTCCTTTCATGGTCTTTCTTAGCCTGGCTCCAGGATCTCAGCCCTCTGGCCGAGTCCTCCACCAGGTCCCCCTTCCAGGGTAAGGTCCAGTGCGGGCTGCCCCACTTTGTGTCAGTGGCCAATGGCGGTCTGAGGAAGGCAGGGAGGGACCCGAGCCAGCCCATTTCTCTGGGCCCCAGGCTAGGGACCCTAAGCATTGCTCCTCGGCACCACCTCAACCCTCAACACAGCACAACAGGTCCCCTGGGTCATGTTCTCACCAACACCCCGGTACCTTCTTTCCCCTTTTACAGGGACTGTGCTCCAGCCAACCTCTGGCGGCCACAGGGAGCTGTCCTTGGTTCTGTCCCCTGCAGCCAAGCTGACAGTCTCCTTCGCTGGCCCTGATTGGCTCTGCAGCCACTTCTTCCCATTGGCCACTCTCTTCTCGGGGCTTTTAATCCCATCCCATACTGGAGCGGGGAAACTACCCTGCTAGAGAATGCACTAGAGGTGGTCTGCAGCAATGAGCCAGCAAGTATCTTCTGGGACAGATGAATCCCCAGGGGCAGGGCCTGGACAGTGGGGAAAAGCTGATCTGGTAGCTAGGGGTCTTACTTCTTTTTTGCTCCCCTTCTTTCTGACAAGAGGGAATCACTGGACACTGGGATGGGAGCTGGGAAACCCTGACTGATTGCTCTGTGGGGAGGGAAGGAGAAGGCTGTGACCATGTCTCAAACTGAGAAGCACACAGGGAAGGTAAGAAGTGGGTCTCCAGGGTAGTCAGGTCTGGGGTATCAGCAAGAGAGGATTAAAACAGTCCTCACCCCTTTCCCCTTTGGCCATTGGGAAGGGCCCAGATCCCCTTACCCTTCCTTCCACCCCTTCTCTGACTAGGAGAACCTAAAGGACACACTGTAACTCAGCCTCCAGGTGGCCCAACAAGGCCACCCTAGGACTCTGGGGACTGCTGAGATGCATCTGCAACTTGCCCACTAGGCCTGTGGGACCTTAAGTGAACTCAACTACAGAGTCCCAATGTGCCTGAGTACTAAGAGTTAGCATTGGAACCGTTTAAAAAATGTGGTCAACTGACCAGTCAAAAATGGTCAAATATTTTAAAGCATTAATTTATTCAACCACTAACAAAATAAATAAAATGTTATGGTCTCCAATAAACATAACTGTAGATACTTATGCTTAATTCCAAAACAACCTACTTAACAGCGTTGTTTTAACTCAGAAAACTGCAGAATACAATGAAATGACACTAAAAATGCTAGCATGTGACTGTTACTCAAAACTGAACAATTACAAAATGAAAACAATTAAATGAAAAGAGAAATAAAGCAAACACATAGCAACTATCAAAGACAATAGTGGTTTTTAAATGCAGTTATGCTCGGTAGCCATTATACCAACTCTCCAAACAGTTTAATGGCTGTGCAATTGCTCTCTTTGTGTTGGGGGAGAAGATTTAACAACTGTGAACCCTCCTCTCCATCTCCCATTCCCTTCGGAGGTAATTTCTGTATGACTGTCTAGTCGGTTTAGCTTGTGAACTCTTTGGGGCAGAGGCCACGTCCTTTAACTTGATTAACGTGCTTTTGTAAGCAGTCCTGTACACTGCTGGCCCAGTAGAACAATAAAGATGTACATGCAATGTTCATTCTAGAAGATTCCATCCGATCAAGATGCTCAGCTTGCAACCAGTTCACCTTTTTCTGAGCAGCTCGCATTAGCATGTAGTAAACTGAGCAATCAAGACATTTCATGAGGTTTGCTATCATGGTGCAATCACAAAGTTGGGCTGCAGCCTATGTAAGAGCATTTTTTGCTGGAATATTTGACAATATTTGACTGTAGTCAAATAATTGACATTTGACCAGTCAATTGACCGGTTTGCCATGCTTATGCTAGACATTGTAAGAGCCAGCCCTTACCTCAAAGTGTTTACTGAGAATCTAAATATACAAGAGAAAGTAACCATCCTCCTCCTCCTCTTACAGATGGGAAAATGAGAAGCAGAAAGATTAAATGACTCACCCAAAAATCACACAAGGAGATTGTAACAGGATCTGGAATTCAGTGCTTATTGTCTAAGTTCCGCTCCAGTTCCTTAATCACCAGGCCTTCTTCCACTGTTGTGTGAAACTGCTTAGCTGGGCACACTGGCCACATGGTTCAGATGTACTCTGGCCTGCAGCAGAGAGGAGGCACTGGGGCTGTGCTGGCACAGCTATGGACCAGCCACAGAAATCAACCAGGAGATAAGACGAGGCACAGGATCGGCAGCAGTGCCACGTGAAAGTGAAGGAACTGCGGCAGGCACATCGGAAGATCAGGGAGGCCCAAAGTGATCCAGTGCCATGTCATAGACCTGGCACTTACAAAGAGCTCTATGTGTGGAGACCCCACACTCACCCTGCTGACCACTGTGGGTACCTCCCAGAAGCCTGAATCAGTGGACCCTGCCGTGAACAGCAAGAACAAAGCAGAGAATAGGGGACATGTTACCAGAGGAGCTCCAGCTGTACCATAAATCAGGACCAGTTTGAGACTCCACTACAGTCCAGGCAGTCCCAAGAGTGGAGCGTGGCAAGTCCAGTGCAGGAAGATCCTCAGGTAAGTGTGTAAATGAATCCCCCACTACAATGATGTGCTGATAAAACTTCCCAGGAGGTACTCCACAAACTGTCGCAAACGATCCCAGGGATGCAGCCTTATTTCTTCCTCTGCAGCAGCCATTGATAACCTTGGCAGGCAGCACCATAGTAACCAGACTAGAGCAAACTGGTCCAAGCAGCTCCCGGACGGCAGCTGTCCGCTTAGTGCCCCTGTCACTCTCAGGATTGAGGTGTCCGCTAAACTTAGCACCGTCTGTAAAAATGGGGCCAGTGGTTCTGCGCCCGGTCAAGCTGTTGTGTAGGAGTTCACAAATGAGAGTACCAACCTCAGGAAAAACAAACAAGGAGTCTGGTGGCACTTCTAAAGACTAACGAGTTTATTTATCGCATGAGCTTTCCTGGGAGAAAATCCCCCTTCGTCAGACACTGGATGATGGGGAACTTAGAATGGGAGCAAAATATGATCTGGTCAGACTAAGAGCAAATCAAAGCAGTTTTTAGATGCAAACAGTGGATTACAGCAATTAGCAGTGAGGTGGGTGGGGGACGAGTAAGCAAAATTACCTGTTGAATGGGAAAAGAACCTCAGGGCAAACTGTTGAGGGCCAGACAACAAACCTCAAATTGTCTGAGATCTACCCTTAGATTTCACCAACCAATTATCATCAAGTGTAAACTCCTCAAGCACGATACCAGCCTTAACATGGCGTCCCAGACAGTGCCCTCGGTACTCTGTTATCTTGCTACCCAGATCAGCTTATTTTTGTGACAGGTGTTCCCTTACATGCGGTATCACAGTAATATTCAGGTTACTTTCAGTCCAAAAGAAGCAGCCACTTTCCTCAGGTCAGTTGCACTTTAGATCTCACATCAAAGTTCATGCTTGTAGTCAATCCTATAATAAACTATCTAAAGATTTATTATAGAAGAAAAGGAAACAAGGAAATTATCTACAAGGTTAATGCAGATAAACATATACCCCCAAATGAATTCCATTCTTAGGTTTCAAAAACTAGCAGGAGCTTCTATGAGTGTGTTCTATATGTTCTTTAGGGCCGATGCAGGCTAAGCACTGGGAATCTTCTTCTTATGCCTAGTAATCCTTGCCCTCCAGATCCCAAGCTGCATAAAGATATAGTTCTCCTTGTTAGGGACTTTATACTCTTCCCTCCTTCTGCACTGAGCTGCAATGTTTGCTGATAGGAAGAATTCACTTCAAGACTCATCTTCACAGTGGGGGAGAAAGTAGACAACAAAGTCTTTTGTCCTCTAATCTTCCACACTAGTCCATATGGCATCAATTGGCCTTTCTTGTTGGGCAGGACATAACACCCTCTGTTGGAGACAAGCATTTTGTACTGTGATGCTGCCCGCTTGGGGTAGCCACCTGAAAATGTCAAGATCAGGGCAGGCTGCTAATGAGAGCAAATTCTCTCACTACTGATGCGTGATGCTGAAGACAGCCTTCCTAATCAGTAAATGAGCAATGCTTCTGATCCCCCACACTGGTTATCAAAAGGCTAAAACAAAATATACTCAGCCCTCTTTACTTCATTTCAGTCTCTGGCTCCCAGTTAGACACTGGATCAAGTAAAGAGATAAGTTACTTAAAACTCCAAAAAGGTTCTCCTGACCCCAATGGATCAGCCACATAGCAGATCAGTGTAAGTTTGCTTCTTACCCAAAATACCACACTGCCAGCCGATCCTTTAGTAACTAAAACGAAAAGTTTATTTTAAAAAGGAAAGAAAAACGATAAGAGAAATGTTACAGGGTTAAAATAATTGCATACATACATACATACAATCTGAAAGTCCACATACATCAGGTTTGCAGTCCTTTGATTCACAGCTTCCGTTGTTAGAAATCCAATCCAGAGAAATGAAGACCATTCTAATTCTCCCAGGATGATTCCAGGCTAGTGCTGGGATCTCAATCCTGCAGTCCAAACTTTGCCTGAGAAACTCATTGGAGCAGTGCCAAATGCACTACACTAATAAAAAATGCACAGCAGGCACCATACATTCAGTATATTGAGAGTATCACACTCCTAGATATACAGCAAGCACCACACAATTCCTAACAGGTTCCAAAACAGCAGAGGCAGGTAGAGCATGTACACTGCAACACTTCACTGTGCTCACTGGTAAAATACTCTTTCAAAGCCTCCTCAAGCCGTACAGCTGCATGTTGAATTTTTCTAATAGTCTTTGTGTCTGGGCGTTGAAACAAAGCAGGTAGCACCTGCATCCCACTGGCAACTTTTCCCTCTTTGCTCTAAAGATATTATGCAAGATACACTGGTTTTTTGTTTTTTTTTCCCCACTGACATCCAATCTTGTGCATAAACACCACCAGTGACCTTTCAGTCTACCGAAAGCACATTCAACTGGCATTCTGCAGCTGCTGAACTGGTCCTGTTGAGATGGCTTGAGCACAGTTTCATGACGCAGGGGCGTAAGTGGTAGGCTCACTACGGGCATTTCGATAACACCAATGGTAAGCCACTGGTTGGGGGAAAAGTCCCTCTTTGCAGCTTTCTGTACGCCATGCTGGTCCCACGACCCTCGAAAGACAAGATGGTTGAGGTCATAGCTTTTATTGGACCACTTGTGTTGATGAGAGACAAGCTTGCAAGTTTATACAGGTCCTCTTCTTGAGGCTGTTTTCTGAACCGTTCTGTATTCGGATAGATGCAAGGGTCCTGCACCATCCCAGGAAAGCCAACACTGATGTCAGTGAAGTGTCTCCGGTGACCCACCAACACTTGCATCACCGTAGAAAAGTAACTCTCTCTGTTGACATACTCCATGTGCCCTTTGTTGCCCCACTGCAGTTTGTGAAGCCCACTGTTTCTCCATATGTCCCGCACATTGCTAAGAATCACAGTCCTGTATAGCAGGAGATGCTCAATGGCCCTACACACTTGCACATCAACAGCCTCACAGTGGATTTTCCAATTCCAAAATGATTTTCCATTGATCGGTAGCAATCCGGATTGCAAGTTTCCACAATGCGATCACCACTCACTTCCATCACTGCAGCTCTCATTCTGGTGTCCCTGCACTGGAGGCCTGGGGTGAGATCCAGGAATGGGGCCTTATGCCTTATCCTACGGCTCTGCAGCCAGTGCTTGTTCCTCAGGGCCCAAAGCAGCAGCTCCTCTGTGACCACCACCCCCAACCGTAACTTGGTTCTCGCAGTCCCACAGCAAACTGTTGTGCAAGAAATCATCACATTTCCCACTAATTCGGTTCCTGTGGCTTTGCTAATGCCAGAGGATCATGCATCTTGGGCTTGCAAGACTAACGAGAGCAATGCAGAGCTGTGCAGGCTCCTGGCTTCTGTCAGAGTTTGTGGACAGTGAGGAGGGCTTAGCAGGTTATTGGGATTTTTTTTTTTTTTTTTTTAAAGTCATGAAAATTATGGGATAGAGATGGCATTATGGGATGGAAAAAGTCACATGCTGGGAAGTCGACCCCTTGCTCTCAGTCATCTCTTCGTGACTCATTTCTGTCCGATTGTGCATTACCAAAAATTCCCAACAAACAGTGCACTGGACAGTGGTGAGCTGCATGCTGGGATACCGACTCATGGTACATCGCACTGTACAATGACACAAGCACCCTTGGGGAGTACACATAGTACGAACTCAAGAAGCCATGTATTCACACATACAACTGTTTGAATTTACTCTGTGACCCACCCTTCTCCGTATTTATAGATTTACTGCTAACATGCTACATTTTTCAGTTTGTGCATCTGAGGAAGTGGGTTATGCCCACATTAGCTCATGCGATAAATACATTTGTTAGTCTTTAAAAGTGCCACCAGACTCCTTGTTTGTTCTCACTGTAGTAACGGTCCAATACAGGATTATTAACGGGCTTCTGAATACACACAATTCTCCCTCTCTCCCTCCTACTGCACATAAGGCCTATGGTATATATTTTAATAATTTAGTGTGCAACCATGCTATGAACTTCATCATCACTCCTCTCTGTGTCAATTAAGGGGATAAGGCAGTCATATAGGCAGCAAATATAGCTGCAAAATCTGATAGCATTCATCTGCAATTTTTTTTCTATCACACACACACACACACACACACACACACACACACACACACACACACACACACACACACACACACACAAACTTTTCACTACTACCCTATATTGTGTATGAGTCATGAAAAATAACTTTCACGGGCCAAGTCTGGTACATATTTCACAGTTCAAGATACTCCATACATGAATCAAAAGTTGCAGGAAAAAAACCATATGGTATTTGAAAAACGGTAAGAGAATGTAAATCAAAACTGTGCGATAAAGTTAAGTTTGCACATGCAGGCTTAATACTCTTTCAAGTAGAACAGATATAGAACTTCCTAGGCTATTTTTCTGAAAGGAAATAATTCTATTATTTAGATCTATTTGTCTAGGCATCCAATTTGCCCTGTGCCATGCACTTTAGAAGATTCATGGGGGAGAGTCCCTTTCCTGTGAGCCACAGGAACAGTGTGCAATGAAGAAAGGAGCTTTGGCTTCATCTACACTTGTTAACTTAAGTCGACTTAGCATGTCTACACTTAAATTTTAAGTCGACTTTGGGGGGACCCTACAAAGTCAACGTACAGCGTCCACACTGGACGCCTAGGTTGACTTCTAGGGGCTAGGTGGACCTGGGACAGGTCCACGGTGGCAGGGGGGGCACCCCTTGCCCAATGCCAGGGGGCTCAGCCTTTGCCCCATTGGACCTGGATACAATGGGGCAAAGGGGGACAGGGACCCTGGCAGGGCATAGGGGCAGGGTGGTCAGGGCTCTGCCCTGCCCTTTGGGGGGGCATACCAGGCTCCCCCTGTGCCAGACCCCCTCGCAGGGAGGGCAGTGGGGAAGTCCTGGAGAGCCCTAAGTCGACTTAGAGTCGACCTACGGCTACTCCATGTCTACACTGGCTTAAGTCGACTTTCTAAAGTCGACTTAAGCCAAAAGTCGACTTAAAACTAGGTTTTATAAAGTCAACTTAACTTTTCCTTGTCGACTTAAGGAGCTGCTTAAGTCGACTTAAGGAAAGTGTAGTGTAGACGCAGAGTAAATTAAGTCGACAATTTACAAGTGTAGACGCACCTTTTGAGTCTTTCCTCAGCTGCAGTGAGCTAGCTTTCTGAGCCCATAAGTCGCCAATAACTCCAGTGGACATTATCTTAGCCCAGACACATCTTTACAAGCTGTGCTGTGTCAGAGACTCAGTTCAGGCATGCATCTGGGGAGCATTTCACAAAGAGGCTACAAAAATAGAAAACCCAATAATAATAGGAAATTTCTACTAGCCCCATACTGACTGGGTACATCATCTCAAGATAAACTACAGAGATAACATTTCTAGACACCATTAATGACTGTTCCTTGGAGCAACTACTCCTGGAACCCACACAGGGAAAGACAATTCTTGATTTAGTCAAAGTGGAGCACTGGATCTGATCCAAGAGGTGAGAAGAGGGTTACTCACTTTGTGCAGTAACTGAGGTTCTTCGAGATGTGTCCCCCTGTGGGTGCTCCACTCCAGGTGATGCATGTCCTCAATCGGAGATTCGGCCAGCAGTGATTGCTTGGGTTGAACATGTGCCATCCTTGTCTCGCAGTGCCATCAGTACCCTTATTGGTGTGCATGACCCAGGCCCCTCTGTTCCTTCTCTACCATAGAACAGTAATGTTTGACTCCGAAGGAAGGTGGGACACATATCTCAAAGAACCTCAGTTACTGAATAAGATGAATAACCCGCTCTTCTTCTTCAAGTGGTGTCCCTGGGAGCTCTCTACTACAGGTGACTATCGAACAGTGCCCTCAATTGGAGGAGGAAACTTGGGCGTTGTTAGTATAAACAGAGGATATGACAGAGAGTCCGACTGATGTTTGATCAATGGCGTAGTGTTTTGTGAAGATATGGGTTGATGCCCAGGTAGATGCTTTGCATATTTCGCTGATGGGAATATTATGTAAGAATGCTGTGGATATAGCAATTCATCTAGCTGAATGTGCCCTGATCTACTGCACTGGCAATATTCCTGACTGCGTGTAACGTATGTGTATGCAGCTGGAAATCCACTTGGATGCTCACTGGTAAGCGGTTTATACCTTTTATTTGATAATGGTCACTCCTGACTCATTTATATTATGATTCTGCCTTGATTGGCCATTTTCTCACTTGAAATTGTACTCTGATCAATACACCAGTGTTCGTTTTATCTAAAGCTGTGTGGTCTTTAGAGGGTGTGGATGTGGAAGGCTGGGAATGATCCACTTCTTTCTTAAGTGGTCGGACTTGAGATGAGGGTGACTGGGGGTGGATCCCAATCTCTGTAAGACAGTGGCTCCTGGGGTAGTATCTGGGGCTGGGAGTACTAACTTGGAGATCAATGGCTGTGTGGCTAGTGGATTTACACCCACTACCTGGGACCAATTACACGCTGGTGGCTGGTGTGGACTGACTCAGGTGTGAGTGGTCACCTGGCAGGTTCAGGAGTGGAGCTTTGGAGGTTACACCGGCACACTAGACCAGATGTGGGGAGCACCCCGTCAGACTTGGCATGCTGATATGATTGTCACTAAAAATGTTACCTTCGTGGACATGTGCAATAATGAACAAGGTTCAAACGGCGGCTTAATAATGGTCTGTAGCAGTGCTTCCCAACCTTTGTTCTGTGGACCATTGGTGCTCCCTGAGGGACTGAAGGCGATCCGTGGAGAAAAGAAAAGATAATGTAATAATAAAATAACCCAGTGTACCTCTTATGTACCATATTCCATGTTACATTATTATTTGCTTCACAAACATCCTTATGTAACATAACATTCTCTTGACGTCCATGAAACAACCTCAGCCTTCTCATTAGGTAAGTGTTCTCTTTTTCCAGTTGGTCGGCCTACTACAGGTAATCGTACTGTGACGAGTGCAATATGTTTGGGAGTGAGCATAATAAATTATTAGCAATAGCTGTGTTTTTAGTACCCCTTGATATAGAAGTTTGACTCCCATCAGCCATGTTAAAATGTTTTTAAAGGCTTGCTTACATTGTGGTCTGTAAAAGCTTTCAATGACTATATAGCGGTCTACATAAAGGAAAAGGTTGGGAACCACTGGTCTGTTGGATTAAATTAAGATCCCAAGAAGATGTACGTCTGGGAAGATATTTTGTATACCAGTCATGAACCATTTTACAATTGGATGTGCAAAAATTGCAGTGTCATCAGTTAGATCATGGAAGGTGGTGATGGCTGCTAGGTGAACTTTGCGCTAATCGATAAAGCTGATTCTTTGATTTCCAAGAGATAGCATCAATTCCCACTATATTAAACCGTTTAACTGATTAACCATACCTATATTGATACCATAAGGAGAATCTATGCCATTTTCACAGGTAAGTTCTCTTCGTGGAGCACTTTCTGCTATTCAGTAAAATATATCTTACAGGTCCTGAGTATTATAATCAGTTTGCTAGAACCAGTTAGGAGCCACACTGTGAGATGTAACTTTTTCAGGTTCGGATGTTGTATGTGTCCGTTGTTCTGGGAGAGCCCCTCATTGATTTGTGGAATGGCAACTGGTGCACTGATTGACTTGAGTCTGAGGTAAGCGAACCATGGTTGTCTGAGCCTTTCCCTCATCCTTGCGTATTTTGTATCTGGTTTTGGCTATCGTGGGGATAGGTAGGAATGCATAAAGGAGACCTGCGTTCCAATTGATAAGGAGTGCTTCCTCCATGGGACGTACGCCGAGGCCTGCCCTGGACCAGAAGTAGTGACACTTGTGATTGCTTGCTGTCACTAACAGATTGACTGTGGGATAACCCCACTGGCCAGAGCTGTCCTGAAGCTCTGTGTTGTATAGTTCCCAGTAGGGATTGTCACCAAAGTGTCTGCTCAGGTTGTCTGCAGTCGCATTCTGGGTACCAGGTAAGTATGTTGCTGAAATGTGGATGTTGTGGATCAGTGCCAAAGTCTCACTGCCTCTGAGCATAGGGAATTGGATCTTGCTCCCCTCGGTGATTTATGTAAAACACACACACCATGTTGTCTGTCATTATCTTTACAGTTTTACCCTGTATTAGCGGTGGGAAGTGTAGACAGGCATTGCGGACAGTACATAGCTCCTGTAGGTTTATGTGCACTTTCATTTCCTGGGGCAACCACTTCCCGTGGAGGTGCAGATGGCGAGCTCCCATGTGATCTGTGAAGAAGTGGTGAAGAAGAGTGGTGATGAGGTGTTATCCTGCCCATCGTCTGAGGCAGGTCTCAAAGACCTCTCCAGGAGTCTAAGCTTGAGGAGGAGGTCCCCGTCATGCCTGCCTCTGGCTTTCAGGTTCTTGCAGTGGCCTCATTTCTGGGCAACATGCCTTTCACTGAGACAGCTGGTACACATGAGAGTGGGCTTCTGAAGCCACCATAGTGTGCTTGCATGACACAGAATCTGAAGCCAAGGGAGCCTGGCATGATATCACTAGTAACTAAAGGGGCAGTCTTAGGGAAAAGGGGAAAAAAAATTAAATATGGAAGGAATAAAGTAAATTAGTCTAAATTATGGGGGAAACTGATTAACTTTAGTGGAACAAAAAGATAGGTGTTAAACGTTTCGAGAGTGGGCCAAAGTACTGTGATGAGCTCCGTCTTAGACCACAGGCAGTTGAGATGGATCTGAGGGGCCCAGGTCCCCCACACCAAAAAGGGCACCAATGGTGCTGGGAGACGGGGACGGTCCATCAGCAAACCAGGCCGGCACTATCTCCAATTAAGGACGCATGGATGCGCCAACATCTGGAGTGGATCATGCACAGAGACACTACTCGAAGAAGAACTTAGCTGAACTGTTCAGTAACTGTTCAATAACGTCTCTACTGTGTGTAGTTACATTTAGCACCCTCGTAGGGGAAATTAGCAAAGAAACCCAACAACTTCAAAGAAAGGGAACTACACAAAAATGAGCAGGCTAGTTAAGTGGAAATTAAAAGGAACTGTTACAAGGGTGAAATGCCTGTAAACTTGCATGGAAACTATTTAAAACACCATAACAGAACCTCAAACTACATGTAGACTCCAAATTTAAAAAAACTAACAGAAAGAAGACCAAAAAAACCCTCACCATTGCTCAATAATAAGGTAAATAAGGCAGTTAGAAGCAAAATGCATCCTTTAAAAATTGGAAGTCGAATCTGACGAAGGAAAATAGAAAGGAGCCAAAAAACTCTGGCAAGTCAAATGTAAAAATACAATAAAGCAGCCAGAAAAGGAATTGAAGAGCAACTAAGGGGGTAAGAGGAAGGTCCACTCTTGGATCGGTAGCTGGATAAAAGATAGGAAACAAAAGGTAAAAATTAATGGTCAGTTTTCACAATGCAAAGAGGTCAATAGCTGGGTCCACCAAGGACCTGTACAGGGATCTGTATGTGTTCAACATATTCATAAATAAAAAAAAATTGGATATATTGGAATTGGAAAAGTTATAGAGAAGGGCAACAAAAATGATTAGGGGCATGAGATGGCTTCCATAAGAGGAGAGATTTAAAAAATTGGGACTATGCAGCTTGGAAAAGAGATGACTAAGAAGGGATATGATAGAGGTCTATAAAATCATGACTGGTGTGGAGAGAGGAAGTGTTATTTATCCCTTCACATAACACACTATGAGCCATCCAGTGACATTTTAATACGGATTTTAATTAAAGCATGTCTAAAACTAACCTAGGTTCAGAAATAGTAAATTCCCCCACTGATGACTAAAATATCCCTTTAATTAGCTTTATCAACCATAACAAGATGCATCGAACAAAGCGGCTTTTTCTTTATCAAAACATGTTGAACAGAACACTCCACCTCTTTAAATACCACCAACCACAAAGGTGTACAAACTGTCAATCTCTCCTCCTATGATTAACTGACCAGTGACTTTTCCTTTGCTCTCCTTTAACGTATTTTCTCCATTAATGAAAATTAAATACATTATAATTAAAAAATTAAAGATTTTAAACAAATGTGCAATAAAATTAATTTTCAAGCTCTTATGATTTTGCCACTTGAGAATTGATATTAAAAGAGCCTTTACTTAAGAAAAGCTAGGATTAGTGTCTCAAATACTCAAGGGAGATAAAATAAAGATATTGCCTCTGACTCTAAAAGCTGACTGCAGGACCAGCCCACTCTGAAAAACACAGGCCACAAAGCAACACCGCATCGGACAGGGTGCAGATAGAGAGAGGAGACTAACAGTTAAGATGAGCTTTGTCATGATGTAACCGAAGGCTGCACGATTATGAAAGAGACAGGTGAAGCCGATACACAAAACACAATGAGGTGCAAGTATTAGAGGGTCTTGCACAACACAATAAACCTGTCATTTAACCAAGGACAAGACTTTTCACCAATGAAAATTACATGTAGACTGAAAAACTGAGGTGGAAGAAGGGAAACTCAGGAGAACTCTTCCATGCAAAGAGAGTAAACGCTGGAATAAGTTACTGAAAAAGAAGTTGCAGAAAACCACAATGGCATTACTGGAGGCTAAAGGGGATGACTTTTAAAAAGCAGGGAGTTGGGCTGGAAGCCAGGCATGCAGCATGTGACTGTCATTCACTCTTATTTTGAAATGTAGTCAAATCACATGAAGGCCTCCATCTATAATCACCAACGGCTTTACCGTGCGACTGTGCTCCGTCACTAGACCGCAGGAGAGGAACGTTTACACCACCTGACATCACCAAATGCCAGTCACAACCCTGAGGGACCTATCTGTCTCTAGGCCCAATCCTTATGCAGTAAAGGAGATGGAACTTGGCCCTATTTAGCTGAGCTGGGGATTCCCCTTCTAGACATTCAGCTGGCCACATTTACCACTGCACTAACCTGCACCAGGACCACGCTGAGAATCAGTGAGCCATAACCAGTTTCCTGGTACTCACCCTTACTTCACCAACCTGAAACATAATTATAAAAGCTATATTCCACTGCCTTTAAACGAAACAAAAACAAACAGAAGACACATTAAAGAAAGCTTTCTTCATCCTCCTGAAGTGCACAAGCAAACTGAGTAAAAAGAGCTACAAACCCAGCTCCTAGAACAAAAGCTCAAGTGATTTCTTCCCTTTGGTGCTTCAGATCCATTTTAATAACATCCCTTCCAAGGAAAGAGAGAAAGTCAGCCTGAATTACCTCCAGTTGGACAACAACTGCACAAGAGTCCACATGCTACATGGCACAAACTGTGTACAAATGTAGGCATCCTCCTGCATTTAATTATACTCCAATTACACCACCCAGAAACAAAGAATGACCGATTGTCGTTACAAACTGCAGAAACGCAGTATCTCAGAACAACGGGGGCTATTTCACTGGAGTCTGCCTTCTGGGCTCTGCGGGGAAAACAGCAGTTTGGTCTCAAGCAGCTGCATACCTCAGCCCATGAAAACCACTCTGGTAAGCAGTGGACTAAGGAAGGTGCTGCCAGATCAAATGGCAAGGGTTGTCTGTTTCTCTTCGTTTCATTTGAGAGAAGGCAAACTTAGCTTACAGTTTAATTTTTTTAGTGGTCCAAAATCCATATTTATTCTGATTGTATTGAAAATTATTGTGCTTCATGGGAGTCCAGGATCGAGTTTAAGTGGTTCAAATTTGGGATTATCTAGGCAAAGGTTCCTGACATACAATCTCCCCCGTGCACATGACGAAAGTGTTAGGGCTCTTATAACATTTTGGGGTACATCTGGGGCTCAAACTACGGCTCTGATCCTCCCTAAACTAAAGTCACCTGTTCAGAATGGAGCCCATAGTGTGTCCAGCACCCAACGCCCTCTTGGATAAGCGGTATTTTCAAAAATGTTTTAAGATATTCAGAGTAGAAGTTGGATCTCAATTTAGCTCAAGTCAAGCCGATGAGCTAGAATAAGTCATCTGCACATGTGCGGTAGGACTGGCTCTGATACAGCCCAGACAATCCGCAGGCAGCCCACGGTTCCATGCGATGGCCACTGAACCCGAGTGAGCAGCATTCATGCACCCCAGGTTTGAGTCCTGCCTTGGCAGCCTCCTGAGAACCCATGTTGTGCACATTCCTCATGCTCAGCCTGCACTGTGCAGGAGTGCCTTCTGGGAAATATCGCCCTGCAAGCAAAGCTTCTGGCTTAAGAGTGGATCATTCAAAGTGACCTAGAATCCACAGACAGAGTCAGTGTGTGTTGAAAATTGCTAATCTTCATCAGGGCCAGAATTAGGGGTGCAAGTTTCAGTTCATTAGATTTAGGGGTTCCTCGAATACAGCTCCCCAATAAGGAGCTGCTTTTACTATGCAAGTTGCTCTGATACCTACATACCCAAGGAGACTGTCTTGTAAAATGGCATAGCACAAGAGAGGTTGGGAGAGTCTGTGGCTCAAAGCTGGAGTGATTTGATCAAAGCGTTACCAATGCAGGGGCCCGCACATCAGGTGCTTCTTTTAATTTTCATCCATGCACACTGCAAAATTATCTTGACTATTGGTATGTCACCACAGGGGCAGGGCTACACTTCTTGATGCAAATTTGGAGTACTATGGTCCTCAGATGCATCTCCCTCAATGAGGAGCTCTTTTTAATTCAGTCTGCTCTATGTAGACGTTCAAAATCCCTTGTCATTTTTTTTTTTTTATAACCAATATTTATTCAGTGAGGTCGGCCAAAGATAAATCCCCTCCCCTCGCTGTTATGAAAGGTTGTCTACTGGCCAGCCGCATTTCAGATAAACTTCAAATGCATTCAGTAATGTTGCATTGCAGTAGTGAAATTATTTCTATGGAAAGCTCCTTGAGAGCATACAGCATTTGGAGGAAAGGGCCTTGTTGCTTCATAAATACATCTTCACCACTGCTCTGGACACATGCAGTGGAAAAAAAACCAGCAGAAAATTAGGGTACAATGACTATGTAGTCATCCCTCCTCCAGAAAAAGCCATATACACCCAGATGTGGCATAATCCACTGGCCTCACACTCCTCTCTCCTTACATTCACTTGTGTCTTAAACAGAGCTGAAACATTCCACC
The DNA here is from genome assembly GCA_007922175.1 of Pelusios castaneus. Lineage (NCBI taxonomy): Eukaryota > Metazoa > Chordata > Testudines > Pelomedusidae > Pelusios > Pelusios castaneus. The sequence continues at coordinate 278,632 of ML685878.1, forward strand.
GCTAAGCACGTTGTACCCACCCCGGCAGCTCTTCTTGGTGCAACGAATGACTTCAGGCACCAAGCTCACCTGTAGACCATTCGAACTAACCAATCTAGTTTCCCTCCCCTCCTGATGCTCCCCTGCAACGAGTCACCATTCCAGCCCTTCAAACAGCGAAGCGTGCCCTGTCCATGGCTCGGTGTTAAAATGGCAGCTCATTTGCAGTGTTGGCAAAATGAGAGCTGCAGAAGCTGTGTTAAATGAAAGCTTTGGATTTTGCCTGACCTGCTAATAAGACCAGACACTATTGTAAAAATAGCTGAGTTGCATTGCACGTGATGTTAGCACAGAGAAAGCCATCTGGTCCCAAACCTATCCTGAGAAGTAGTGGCTTCCTCCTGTGATGCGTAAGTCAAACTCCCTACAGGACCAAACCTGGGGCTGACCAATATTTAAATCAGTATACATTTAGGGTGACCAGACATCCCTGTTTTCTGGGGACAGTCATCAATTGAGATGCTGTGCCCCAGGCAAACAATGTCCCTAGTTCCTGAAATTCATTTCTGAACATCCTTACTTTTAATTTCTCACATTGATTAATATATCTGATCCATAAATGCATTGGCGAGAAATATCCAAAATGTTTCTATTAGCAGCTATAGGTAATAATGAGCTACAATATAGATGGTACAGCTCTATTGCAGTTGCCATAGCTACAACACTGACAGGATGTCATGTGACATAGAAGGCACACGAGAGTTTAGATTCAGTGTAAAGTGAAAATGGTGTTCTTGAAAAAGCATAAATGCTGTTTCTACAACCAGTTTCCAAAGGATTTTCCATATTTACGACTAACCAGAAAAGAAACTTCTGTATTATGTTCAATAGGCCAGTCGGCATTCTCCATTTCAAGTAGAGACAGAACATTTATAAAAGAACACAAAAGTCCCACTATAGATAAATCTGTTCTTATGGCATGTGCTAGTCCAAGTTCAATTGCCAATTTTCCCCCCAAAGTTGAACAAACTCAGAGTGAGAATGACTTTCTTTGTGAGAAGGAATATATGCATATCACACTCTCAGAAATAATCAGTCTTAGTCCAAAGGACTGTACTTCCGATTTAAATAAAAAATTCAGCAACCCAATGTTCTTATGTGAATGGACAAAGTCTGAAGCAAGAGTTGCAAATGTTTTTGCTCCATGGGCAAACGATGAACTAACTGATGACTGGAAAGAGGGTGACTATGTTGATGCATCAAAGCACAGACATGTAAAATCGCTTCCTGCCTTACTTCGCTGTTTCAAGGCGGATGAAGGCCATTTCTGTGTGCAAACTAAGTTTGTGGATTCTGTTGCACTTAAAGGAAAGATGTCTGAACATACTGTAGCTCAGAAAATAAATGTTCTGACTAAGAATGAAATTGAAAATAAGGTTGTGACATTCTCAGCAGATGATGTAAACACAAACTTTGGCAGCCTATACAAGTGCGAATGAGAAAATTTGCACACCAAAAGTAAAGATGAACTTAAAAAGGGAAGTTCCAAAACTTGCCCACATATCTGCACAACAGACACCTTCACAGGACCTAATCAAGCCAGCTACTCCATCCAGAGCTCATTCACCTACTCATCCACCAATGTGATTTATGCCATCATATGCCAGAAATGCCACCCACCCCTCACCCCCCGCCCACCTTATATAATGGACAAACAGGGCAGTCTCTGCGCAAAAGAATAAAAGGACACAAGTCTGACATCAGATATAACATTCAAAAACCAATCGGGGAACACTTCAATCTCCCTGCTCAGTCCATTGACTACTTGTTAATAGCGGTGCTCAAACAAATGAATAACAAATCACAGCTTCAAAAAGAAACTGAAGAATTGAAACTTATATGCAAATTTGACACGGTTGCCTCAGGGGATTACGGATTTCATTCTCACAGGTGATTTGACCTCACCTTCCTCTATATGCTGTTCCCCAGTGTTTGAATCTAAACAACTGCTTTGATTTGCCGTAAGGCCTTGTACACACGATCAGTTTATCGCACATTAACAATCATTACCGCGCGATCCCAACAACGGCGTACACACATGCAATAGGGCTGTTGCGCGTTAACTGCCTTGTTGTAGCGCAATACAAAAACCACCTCGACGAGGGTGGTAGCAGTTAACGCGGAACAGCTGTTGCGCCTTTCCACTCGTGTGTACGCTTACCGCGCAATGATTGGCCTCCGGAAGTGTCCCAGCATTCCAAAGTCGTCCTCTCTGGTCTTCCTCCCACCCGCTCTGTGGCCGTGACGAAACAGTCCCCGCCCTGATCAGATTCCCGGGATTTTCGAATTTCTCGTCTGTTTCACTTCCTGTTCTCTTCCTGGTGGAGTGGAGTGCAGCTCTGATCATCAGTAGCAATGGCGGCCTGTCGTAGAAGACGCGCACGCCTTTGGAGCACGGCAGGACCTGATCAGCATCTGGGGAGAGTCCGCTGTGCAGGCGCAGCTACGCGGCAGCAGGCGAAATTATGATACATTTGGCATAATTTCTCGGGCCATGTCAGAGAGAGGTTATGATAGAGACACTGTGCAGTGCAGATCAAAGGTGAAGGAGCTAAGAATAACCTATCACTGAGCGAAGGAGGCAAACCGCCGTTCTGGATAAGCGCCTGCTACATGCAGGTACTATAAAGAGATAGAAGCCATCCTCAGTGGGGACCCCACAACCACTGCAAAGAGTCCCGTGGACACATCGGCCCCCCCTCATCCAGTGAATGCCAGACCCGAGCAGGATGAGGACGTGATCGAGGAGGAGGAGGAGATGGAGGATGACCTGGAGGAAAGCGCAACAGCGTGTAGCCAGGAGCTCTTCTGCACCCCCACTGAAACGTCCACCCAAGACATGAATTGCAGCGTGTCCTCTGAGGCGGCAGAGGGGGGTTCCGGTAAGTATGTCTTTCGCGCAGCTATGGCTCCTGCTAAAATATCATTGTCCGGGGCGGGGGTGCTTGCTGTCTCAGTCCCCGCTGTGCACGCTCTTTACTCTACATTCATTAGAAGTCCATCAACACAAGCAGTGATTGTCAAAAAATCATCTGTATTTAGGTCAGTAAAGGTTTCCTCGATGTACCTCCAGAGCCTACTACTCAAGTTAGATGGGAGAGCGTTTGTGTCTATGCTCCCAAAGACGGATACTCTGCCTCGCCAGCTGCAAAGCACAGCCCTGGGAACCATGGCAGCACACAGTGTAGCAGCATATGGTCCTGGCTTGCAACCGGTGGCATGTAGGATATGTATTCTAGCTGGCAGGGGCACTCTGAGGAGAGAGATATCGGGTTCCATCTGTGTGCCCTGTGCAGAATCTTAGCCCCCAGTAAACTTTCTATTAGGACGTACCTTGTCCGCTTCAGCGAAGCCTAGGATGTTGACTGCCCTGCACCTTCCAGTGGAATGTGCTACTGGAAGGTTACATTGGTTATCTAGGCTCTGTGTTAACAACAGCTTTATTATTTTTTTTTTTTTTAAGATTTGACATTCAGAAGGCCAGTGTCTACCCCAGCTGACCGCATGAGAAACATTCGGTGGCGTGCTCGAAGAAACAGGGAGGATATGTTTCAGGACCTGCTGAAAACAGCACAAGAATCCGCGAGGGAGAATCGAGCCTGGAGAGAGGAATCCCAAGAGAGGAGGCAGAAACACAGGGACGAACTGATAAGCGTGATGAAGGAGCAAACAGAACTGCTCAAGAGCATGATTGCTTTGCAGACCCACGCGATTAATGTACGGGCTCCACTCAATACAATTCAGCCGTGTCTGCCTCCCACACCCCGTAGTCCTTCAAAGAATTTCTTTGAAGGCCACCAGTCCCCCTGGTACACTGCAACATCCAGTCCCCACCAGAGCTACTTTTTAGAGACCCGCAGCTACACCCACCTGTAACCACCTCCCCCTTTAGGTTTTAATAAAAACAGTGACAAATAATTTGAAGAGTGGCTTTATTTGTACACATTGAAAATCTCATAAGGTGCACCTGATGTGTCCTGGAAGTTAACTAGGGGAGGGCATCATTGAAATGGTCCCTGAGTGCCTCCCTTATGCGAGCAGCTTCTCCTTGGGCCCCCCTAATACTCCTAGTGGCTGGCTGCTCATATGCTTCCTCAAGGTGCTGTGCCTCCATAGCCCACCCCGGGGAAAACTTTTCTCCCCTACTTTCACAAATGTTATGAAGGACACAGCACGACGCAATCACAGCAGGGATGTTGTCCTCCGCCAAGTCCAGCCTCCCATACAAACAGCGCCAGCGCCCTTTTAAACGGCCGAAGGCACACTCCACAGTCATTCTGCAGCAGCTCAATCTGTAATTGAACCGCTCCTTGCTGCGATCTAGGTTCCCGGTGTACGGCTTCATGAGCCATGGCATCAGTGGGTATATGCTGGGTCTCCGAGGATGACTATGGGCATCTCCACATCCCCCACAGTAATTTTTTGATCTGGGAAGAAGGAATCCCCTTGCAGCTTCCGGTACAGACCAGTGTTCCTGAAAATGCGGGCATCATGCACCTTTCCCGACCACCCAGCATTGATGTCCGTAAAACGCCCCTTGTGATCCACGAGTGCTTGCAGCACCATGGAGAAGTAGCCCTTCCTGTTGATGTACTCGGTCGTGAGATGGTCTGGAGCCAAAATCGGGATGTGTGTGCCGTCTATGGCTCCCCCACAGTTAGGGAATCCCATGGCAGCAAAGCCGTCCACAATCTCACGAACATTGCCCAACGTCACCCTCCTCCGTAGCAGAACGCAATTGATGGTTCGGCAGACTTGTGAGAGGGCTAATCTGACGGTGGACCTCCCGACTCAAAAAGTGGTTTGCAACCGACTGGTAGCAGTCAGGAGTTGCCATCTTCCAGACAGCAATCGCAACACGCTTCTCCACGGTTAGGGCTGACCTCATGTTGGTGTCTTTACGTCGCAGGGCAGGGGCCAACTCTGAACACAGTTCCAGAAAGGTTGATTTCCTCATTTGAAAGTTTTGTACCCACTGCTTGTCATCCCACAGCTGCATAACAATGCGATCCCACCACTCGGTGCTCGTCTCTCGCGACCAGAAACGGCGTTGCACCGTGTTCAGATAATCGGTGAAGGAGCTGAGCAACGCGGTGCTGTTGCTCTGCATGGCATCGATCAGCCCCTGCTCCTCAGTGTCCTCATCTGACTCGGAGCTCATTGCGTACTGAGCAACCAGCCGAGATGTATTTAGAATGCTGAAGGTGACAGTGGAGATCAGAGCAGGATCCATGCTGTCACTGTTGTGATTGCTCGCAAGTAGTGCGTCACTGCACTGTTGAAAATAGGCATGAGTTGCTATTGGCAATGAGGAAGACGCAAGGGGAACACAGTGCACCACGGGAAACAGAGTTTACACATGGCGTTTTGCGTTCCTTTCCTTCATCCCATGATTCCAAGCGCAGATTGAGGGAAAATTGAACTGTGGGATAGGTGCCCAGAATTCATTGCGCTACACCGCGATATTGCAAAGAATTCTGTTGCGTTACAAGGAGCGACGAGTGTACACGCTCTCCCGCAATAAAGGTCACGTGTTTTTTATAACACAATTGCCATGTTGCGCTTTAATCTGATCGTGTGTACATAGCCCAAGAGACTGTCCTGATCCTATGACTTAAATGCAGGGAAGTGTATTTCCCTCCCATTCAGTAAATTCCCCATCTTCAAGCGTCTGACAAAGTGGGATTTTGTCCCATGAAAGCTCCTGCGATAAATATATCTGTTAGTCTTTAAAAGGTCCCCAGACCTCCTTGTTTGTTAAAAGGGGAAGTGATGGTCCTTGAATGCCCTGCCCACATCCTGCAAGGAATACACTCCTGGTTGATGATGTGAAAGTGTTCCCATTCAGATTACTGGATATTTTCATGTATTCACTATTTGCTTGGAAAGACTGAAAAGATTTTGAGAGTATGTGGGGCAAGAACGTGGGAATATACTGGGTCACACTGATGCTAGATGGCTGTTGATGCTACGTGCTTTAGAGAGGATCCTTCAGAGTTTATGAGAATATGTCTGCACTACACAATTAAGCCTCCTTAGTCAATCCACAGCTACCGCAGTAACAAAAGCAGCGATTGACATCCACACCATGCTCCTTCCGTCAGCAGTACACATCCTCCCAGGAGCACTCCCACAGACTGAAGTGGGGCACTGACTATCTGCGCTCTAAGTCTGGTGCAGGGTGTGTGGTGTCAGCCCCAAGAATGGCCTCCTACCAGACTCACAGCTCAGGCTGTCAGCTCCAGGGTGGAGTGGGAGGCTCCAGGCTGTCAGCCCGACCAGCAGGGCTGATAGCCAAGAGGTGATGCAAGTAACAGTGTCTACATGTTCCAAAGGGGTGGCCGTGTTAGTCTAGTTCAGCAAAACAAACCAGGAGTCCTGCAGCACTTTTAAAGACTAACAAATGTATTTATCGCATGAGCTTTCAGGGGAGAAAATTCCACTTCCTCAGACGCTTGAAGTCCTCATCTTCAAGCGTCTGATGAAGTGGGATTTTCTCTCATGAAAGTTCATGCAATAAATAGATTTGTTAGTCTTTAAAAGAGCCACCAGTGTCTACACAGATGCTGCAATGCCTAACTCCATCAAACTAAATGTTCTGAAGTTGATGTGGCGGTCAACATACATCGACAAGAATACCATTCTAGTGGAGACGCTTGAAGCTGACCTAGCTCTGTTGTTTAGATCAGGCCTGAGTCACTGAAGTCATTTTTCTTGTCAAAGGAAAAGTGCCCAGCAGTTTTTCATAAAATATTTGAAAACCCACGTACCGAACTCCGGCTTATTTTTATCCATGAAAACATGACACTTCTCATAACATGATCGAAACACTTCAGGGAGATGACCACTGTGCAGCTGAGTCAGCTGATTCCTTAAACAATCTTGAAAAGAAGCTGCTTATAAAATATGGATAAGAATTTGAGCCTGTTTTACTGAGAATAGTACTCAGAGAAGAGGTGGGGATCAGGATACGTCAGTACTCTCTCGGTGTTTCAAGATCTTTCTTCGATACAGCCATAAAATACATATGTGAATGGAGACAGCATACAGATGATGTGAGAGATCTGAAGTTTCCGTTTTTAAAGAAAGCTCCTCTAATATTAGAGATTGAAACTGCAGCAGTTACTGCAGAAGAAATGCCCAAATATGATGAGGATGTACTTTAGGATGAAGCAAGTCTGTTAAATGAATTTGGGGCAGGAAAACTGTGAATGAGACGACACCCCTACAATGATGACAGGATGTGACAGATGGGATGAAGTAATCAAGCATTTCAGGGGACCCTCAGTACCACATGTAAATATTAAAAGCCTGGCAGAACTGACCCTGTGCCTGCCTGGCAGTAACGAAGGTGTTTTCTGTCATGAATGAGCTGTGGTCAGCCGAAAAGTCCAGGTTTGAAACTGTGAAAACCATTCTCTCTGTCAAAACAATCTTCACTTTGCCCTGTCTTGAGCTCTTCAAACAAACTAAAGACCATTAAAATTCTAAAACAGATACACTCATCAGAGAAATACCGTTGTTCATTCAGTGAGCTTCTCCAGTGTTTCCTGCATCAGGAATACTGTGATTACAATTTCTTCCACATGTCCAGGGCAGGAGTTTTCATCTACAAATGATTTCCATCTCCTAGACATTTTGGGGGACCCATGAAATTGAGAAGGACATTTTTTTTCCCAAGACAGTAAAACTTGTCTTAGCAACTACCTCTGAGGAGAAACTACCTGTCCCAAGTGACTACTTGCTGCGGCCACAGGAAGTTTTCCCCCTCATCTATAGGGTTTATCCAGATGATGCCTCTCGGCATGCACTCAGATGGTGAATTCTTTGGGGCAGAGACTGTTTTATACAGAAACCAGTACAATAGGGACCTGATCTCTTATTAGAGCCTCTGAGTAGTATTGCAATACAAGCAGTAAATCAAGAATTAGTATTATTATAGAACTAAAGCATTCCATTAGTGATCTACAGGATGTGATCAGCAAAAACATTTGAGCTACTCTGCCCCCCTCCATCACACCATCGAACACCCCTCCAACAGAACACTTCCATCTCAGGCGAAGAGAACAAGAAGTTCTGCTTTATTCATGGTTGCAGAGAACCCTGGGGCCTCGACCCAGCGACGTAATCAATGCCTCACTCCCGATGTGGCACAGAGGAGCACAGCGCTAAGTAACAATGGGGAAATCACTGAAGTTGATCCCAGCTATAATTTGCAATCAGGTAGTCTATTGAACAGAGAAACGTTTTGTTTATTTTTTCAGACCAAACAAGTCTGTAGAAAGGTGGCCACATATGACCCACTGGATGGGCACCTCCTGATGATAGTCTTGGGGAACAGCTCGAGTGACCACCCCATCTGGTAGCCTGTGCTCCGTCTCTCTCACGATAACACTCTGTCTTTAGTCCAGACCTCATCCCTCCAGGCAAGTCCTCTCCAGTTTCCACACACACACCCTCCCCCCCGCCTTTCGATGTTCAATCTAGCGTTAGCCAGCCCACTTTGCCTCCGTGGCCGCCACCGGTCCTTTCCCCACCCACCAGTGGCCTGCGGGCGGTAGGAGGGATCCAGACCCATACACTTCTCCAGACCCCAGTCCAGGAACCCTACACGCCCCGCCTGAGCACTGCCTCACCCCTCCACTCCAGTTCAGCACACAATTCATCAGGTCCCCAGGCCATACCCATGTCTCCCCAGGTACCTTTCACCATTGTATCAAGGTCTGCGTTCCAGCCGAACCTTGGCAGCATCCCAGTGAGCTGTCCATGGTCCTGGCTCCCGCACCCTGGCTGACAGCACACTGTCAACACAGGCCAAAGGAAGATGCCCCAGAGGGGGCTGCAGCCCTATTATATACTGGGCTCCCAGACTCTGATTGGCCCTGCAGCTGCCTGCTCCCACTGGCTATTCCCTTTCTCCCTGGGTTTTTAACACCTTCCACTCTGGAGCAGGGGAACTACCCCACTCCAAAGTGATACTGATGAACAGCATCAAATGTGGACAAAGGAACCAGAGGTCATAGATATCAAATGAGCCTGTTCTCATCTGCTCGGGCATCATCTTACCATTTCAATGTACTGCTATATAACTATTCACCTTCAGCAGCCCAGTTCTACAGCCCGACAGTTACCTAACTTTTCAGAATTTGCTTACATCTCCAGTCTGCTCCCATTTTAACAACTGTGCCTCAATCATACTGGGAGTAGCTGCTGTTTACTTATTTCCTTGTTCTGACTAAGAGGGAGAAGAAAAACAGTTTAGACACATGCACAATGGTAATTATTCTAAAGTATTTCAAGTGCACCAGAATGAATCAGCACAATTATTAAAAATTGCCAAGTTTCATTTAAAGGGTCGCTTTCAAGATAGCGATCTTACTTTTAAAAACCTTTATTTCCTTTTCTGTGCCCTTCGTAACATTTTCTCTGTTTATGCAGGGTGTTTCTTTTGCATTTTCTGGCTTGGGCAATAGTTCTTTGCATTCCTAGTGTACCTTTCACCAGCGTCTTTCCACTGGCACGTAGAAAAGAAAATTGGCTCACAATTGGCTGAGTTCTATTATAGTTTAATGACAAGTCAGCTAAATTTCTGACTATTTCCTTAGAGGCAAATCCTTTGGGCTAAAGCAATGCCAACCAAGCACATTGTACCTGCTAATGAGTGCCCCCTAACTGGCTCACAGATGGATCATTTCTTTTTGAAGTTCCAACTTCATTTCTGCTTCATATTTAAGTTTCAAAATATTTATACTTTGAAATTCACATCTACAGTAATCGGAAAGATTGCTGTCTGTGTGTGTGTGTGTGTGTGTGTGTGTGTGTGTGTGTGTGTGTGTGT
>ML685878.1:288518-346588 GCA_007922175.1 Pelusios castaneus
GTGTGTGTGTGTGTGTGTGTGTGTGTGTGTGTGTGTGTGTGTGTGTGATTTGTAAGGATCTCTCAGGCTTAGGAACAAGTGCTGGTCATCTTGTTGACACCTGGGAACACACCCCTTCCCATGGCACCAAAAAGGAAAAAGAAGGTAACGGGGACAAAGGTTTGTGTAAACTGAAAATTCTTCATCACTACCACGCTCAGGGACAGACTGATTTTAGTCCCAGTTTGCCACTACTTTTCTGCATGACCGTGGCTGAGTCGCTGCCCCATCTTTGCTGGGGTTCCCCATCACTGAGGAGTGTATCAGAGCTGTTAGTTATTGCTGGACTGAATCCCAACATTTTCTGAAAACCAAAGAAGTGAACTGAAATTTCGATAACACTGGAGGATTTACTATGAACTCGGTTGGTTTTTTAAATGGGGATGGGGGGCACAAATCACTCTCTATCACTAATTTTGTCACTGGAGTGCACCATCAATAACTTAGCTCAGGTCACCACAAGCATAGTTCAGCTCCGTGCCAACTAAAGAAGAGAGAAATCATTTACAATTACATTTTATAAAAGGGAAAACTGCTTCTACAGAATCTGAGACGATATCTCTTCTCTCCTGGGTGGATTAAAATCCCTCAAAACCAGAAAATGTATGAGAAGTGGATTAAATATCGTACCCTCGTGGGGTTTTAATCTTTACAGAACAACCATAGCTTCAGAGTATTGGAGGCTTGAATAAACAATACCAAAAATTGATGAATGGATAATTTCAGTTTCAGTAAACTAAAAATCTGGTCACCGACTGCGTTCGAACTATGCCGAGCCTGTGTTTACGGCACTTTACCCTCCTCCCATTCCGGCTGTATGTTTCATTCTTGCAACGACTTCTTCATTTGAAGTCCTTGTCAAACAGTACTGCTGCTCAAGCAACAAGCAAAAAGAATAACAGGGAAAAGTCAGATGGTCACAAAGAAAAACCTGCTCCCTTCATTATGGTAGGCTCACAACGTGAGCAGCCATTTTGTTTCCAGAATAGGCAGTGTGGCCTATTTGGGGTTTTTTTTTAACATACTAAAGTTACCTGCATTTAGAATCCAGCTGTCATAAATAACAGCGAGATCGTATTTTAGAGAGGCCAACAGTTTACGTTTCAATCTACCTTCCATTTTGTCTTATTGCCACTCTCTCGCTAACCATTCTCAGAACACGGGTGCTCCCGAAAAGGTTATGATTAACATAGGGAATGACAATGGTTCTTGCCTTAACATTCCCAATAGCAGAGGACAAATACTTTTCACATTATAAAAGTTTTGAAGGAGTTCACTGTCAATATTTTTAATAAAGAATCTTAAGATTTAGCCACCTCTGACACCGGAGTAATGCTAACAATCCTTTACAATGCTAAGAAATTCACTCATGCTCACACATCTGCACACTGGACTGCACAAAGTTTTATGCTTGAAGAGATGATGAAGCCTAATAAACTGCCCAGCTTAACACTTCAGCACTTAATGTTTCATGCGTACAGAAGCCTGAGATGCTAACTGATAATGATCAATTTCTAGGCCATTTACCTTTCCAAGGATAAAAAAGCATCAGTGGTTCCATAAGGTCTGGAAAATGTACTCCTAGCATCATAGCAAAATGATATACTGTGCTTCAAACTAGCTCTCTGTACCCACATATTCACCACTTAGAGTTACAGAGTTTTGTACAAAGAATGCCTTGTAGGGTATCATATGAAAAGCCATGATTTGCAGTATCTCATCATTCTAGCAAATTATAGAGATTGTCATTATATATGGAGTTATGAGATTTTCGTATATGGTAGTTACTGAAATATGTTGAGGGTCTCAGAGATGCCCACAGCTAGCTCTCCAGTGGCAACAAGGGAGGTGTCTCACACCCAAACGAGAATCAAGCAACTGTCACCTGCCATTGACCAGTAGAGGACAGAAATCAAGAAACTGAGAATTCAGAAAGACAAAACTGGTCAAGCGCCACACACCAGGGCTGGCTGAAGTCTCTGACTCAGGTGGCAACTCAAGACAACTGTTGGTTGAGCCAATGTTTTTCCAGGCACATGAAGAAAGAGTACAACATAAGGGACAGGGGCCTCATGAGTCCACCTCTTTCCACATCCCCATACCTACTCTGAAGGCAACAAGAACATTTGGGAGAAATGACTTTGAACTGGGAAGATTGGTCCCAGGCTGAGCAGAGAATTTAGCCTGTGTCTTACAAACCATGGCTGCTTACAAAGCCTAGCGGAGTGCAGAAAACTGCTTGATTCCAATATTCTTAGTTTGATAAAGTTTAGAATTTAGACTGTGATTTTATTTCGGTGGTCTCCAGATAGCAAAACTGTTCATAGGTTTTAATGGCAACTACTGTTCAGGAGTTGATCACAATCGATCAGTTTGGGACCACTGTTTTATTTCATTTCTTACGTAACCAACTCTGCCCTCTACGCATAACACTTATAATCTATTTTTTGTAATTAATAAACTTATTTTAATGTCTTATCTTTATCAGTGAGTATGTCTAACGTGCTTGGGGAATCTGCTTAGTTTACAAAGGCTGGTGCATGTCCACTACCCTTTGACGAAGTGGTGAATCAATTAAGGAGTTTTCATTGTTCAAGAGACAAACGGTAACTCCCAAAACATTCAATAATAGGTTGGTAACTGTGGGACCAGGTGGGCTCCATGCTGATACTCGCTACGAACTTGCATTTTTCCTAGTTTAACTTCTCAGACAAATGAAAACTAACATGTTCAGACCTGAGAAGCCATATACAGGATTAGGAACCAGGTTGGCGAAAACAAATTAAGGCCAAGGGCAACCCTCAAGACTAAACCACCCTAACTGCCATACAGCCTACATGATAATCTGGAGTTACACATTCACAACACTGCACTTGGAAGGACACTAAGCCAAATGTACAGCAACTCCTGGGGCAGCCCCCAAATACAAAAGCTGATGCATCCGACCGGCTGAGTTCTTAATGCCCCTCAGCAATCTCAGGGCTTGTTCTGTACTGTGGAGTTCGTCTAATTACATTAAAATCAGGAGCAAAAGGAATAATTAAAAGAAGCCCTAATTACAGGTTTTAGAACCTTAGGAAAAGACTCATGATTTTTTAAAACAAATAAAATGCCCCCCTCTTGTACGATTTCCCTTCCAAGGCAGGCAGAAGTCTGCTCTATCGTGTCTAGCGACAGCCAGCCTGATTGATGCTTCCCTAGAGCGTTCTGCATTGCAGTAGCATACAGACAAGTTCTCACCAATAGCACTAAGCGCATGTTTCAGCTCCAGAGTAAAGGCGGTAAGTGGCACCTCCTCAGACACTGGCATGATCGCTACGGTAGAGAGGTTGCTGGCAGGGTTCCCAGCATCCCACTTGCTGCCAGAGGTGTGCAATCCAAGAGGATGACCTGCCAAAAAAAAGAGATGTAATTAGCCAGCCGGAAAGTTGCATTGCCCTCTTTATACCAGGTCTCCTTTTTCAATTGTCAGGCTAGTGGGAGATAATCATTCAATCTAGGCGATGCACCATACTATTTATGCCAAGGGGTTAGATTATAGACTATTCCATCCTAGACAGGGTGAATTTCCCATTACTGAAGGCGCAGGCTGGGGACAGAATCCAGACAATGTCAGGATTTACACATGGAGACTAGGTGAGAGGGGATGCATTGTCACTTAATCCTAGCTCCCCTGAGAGACCAGCAACGCTTGTCAACTTATCAGAGCTCAGCCCTGGCACAATGAATTTAGAAGATTGGTTTTCTCTTGATCTGGGAAAGAAGAACTCATTTAGTAAACAAAAATATCACAACCCACATCCATTGGTCAGGGAATCAACACACATTTTTTATTGTCTTCCCAATCAGGGAAAAAAACAAGCATCCAGGAGGTCATTTCAGAGATGCTCCACCTTAGCCTTTGAAATCTCCATTCCCCTTTCTTTTACCTTTTGCATTAGTGGTTGGAAATTCCAGACCTTGGAGGTAATGTGACGAGCGAGGGACCCTTTCCACAACAGGAAAGCCCTCTCACTCTTCACACTAATATCTGTATGTTCCTATTAGGAAGCTTTCTTGATGTCTGCATTAACATGAGCAAACAAGCACATTTTCCCACACCTTGCAATACTTTACCTCCTGGTATTCAACATGAAGAGTCCTACTTTATATAGGGTTGGCATTAGACTCACTGGGGTGCAGAGCAGACACTAAGGAGTGGGAACCCCATGCCAGCCTCCTTACCTGCTCACACGTTGGATTTTGGTTTTCTTAGTATCATACTCTGATCCTTACTACTGCTGCCACTCAGAGATCAGAATAATGCAATATAAAAAGAACGTTTAGGCTAGGAAAAAACAAATCAGAAGGCATTTCTTAAGGAGTAGGAAACATGACGAACTCATCCAAATCACTTGGAAGTGGACCTTCCTTCTTTTGAGGAGACAAAGACTTCAATTGTTTTTCAGAAGTCCAACTTGCACCAAATTTGGGGTTCAATTAAAGTCTAAGCCAGATTGTGCAGACAATCTGGTGACAATTTGGAGACATCACATCATAAATAATTCTTCATCTCTCTCCAGAAGCCATGGTTATGGTCAAAAAGAGAGACAATGCAGTGCTTAGGTACAGATCCAACAACTTTTCAGCGCAGATGTAGTTTTAGCATCTCCAGAGGCGAATTAGACACCCCTGCTGGCAAGGCATTTACAGCTGAACATATCATGAGATTCAAGTCATCAGAATCAATGTCACCCATTTCTTGTCCCAAATGTTTCCAACTTTCAGCTAATGTGTTTGCCTCTCACATAACCCTGGTGCTAAAAAGAAAACCAAACTGTAAAAAAAATCCAGCTGAGAAAACCTCTTGTTCAAGCTAGTCATGGCTGCATCAACCAGTGGGGGAAAAGAAATCTCTCTTTAACATTTCCTCTGCAGCGATGATTACGATCATTCAAATGATCATTCTTCCTTCGGCTTCTCTGTTCAGGAAATGTTATTTCAATCTCGTTTGGTCTGTGATTTCCCGTGCAAAGATGTGAGCTGAGTCAAACCCATTTTGTCTGAAATCTTGCAGACATGTTAACACTGCATTTGTTTCATTTTTAAGGGCTTCCATCCCTACAGAGGGCTCGGAAGGATTCTGCTTACGCAACTGATTTGAAACAAAAATCATGTCATACAACAATGCAAATTCTGAAGCGTCCTGAAGAGATCCATTGCGCAAGGCTCCATGCCTGTGCGGCTGCCACACCATCTCCTTTCTGAACGGCGTCATTTACGAGTGATTCACAGGCACAATGCACTTGGTTAAGTGACAATGAAGCACCTCCATACTGTCAATAAAAGACTCCCAGTGAGTGTCTAGCAACTATTAGACTGTAAACCAGGCAACATGCTATTTAAGTGTGGACCAGTGCTGAGTACAAGTTAAAAGAACAAGAACAGAGACAGCATTGATGAATTAGCAGCATCCAAGATGACCAAATTCAAGCTTTAACTGCTACAGCGTTTTTGTTCTGCGCTCTTTTTTGTACGCTTTCATCTTCTGTCCTTCATATTGCTTCCCTGGTCATGGCTTCATCCTCTGCAATCATAAATACTAGTTTTCAAGTTCTTGAGGGTCAAAAAACTATCACACGGCACCTCACTTCAACATCAAGGACTCCTGTAAAGTGGTCTGTAACAGAAGTACCAACAGATGGTTTACAATTAACAATGCAGAGTGGAAGTGACAATTGCTCTGTGTGGCTGCTCATGATAACACCAAAATATTTTGCATGATTAACTCTTTCAGCAATGGCATGAAGGATGTCCTTTCTCATTCTAGTAATCAATTCACGATAAAATATCTTGGCTGACGTAATGGTCGGCAGGTGGTCAAATGTCCACAGTTCAATCAGATCAAGGAAAATTTCCATTGCTGGGACCATGTCGTTTTTCTGTAGTGTCACGAAAACCCAGATTCCGCTCTGCCAAATGACGAACTATGCAAACAATTCTTGTTAGAACAACTCTCCAACTGTTCCTTTCCATGCAATTAACTCCATATAGACACTGTTAAGAGTTTTACAGCTACTGATCCCTGCTTTCAGATTCCACCATGCCTCCATGCTGCATAAACGGGCCTGTGAATGTTTGTGCTCTTTGGCTATGTCTACACTAGAAAAAGTTAGGTCGACTTTGTTAGGTCGACTTTAAGTCGACTTAAAGTGGTGTCCGTGGACGTGGACTAAGTCCACTTTGTTAAGTCGACATAACTGCCCTTAGGTCGACCTAATAAAGTGGACTTAATCGTCCACACTGTGCTTAGGTCGACCTAAGGAGTCGACTTAAGGGTTAGGTCGACCGACCTAGCAGTTCTTATTAAGTCAACTTAATGAAAGCCTGGTGTGGACAGGGACTAAGTTAGCTCGACATAACCCGACTTAAGTCGACCTATCTGTCCAGTGTGGACATAGCCCAAGAGACAAGAACAGAGGAGCACCCATGCACCAAAGCCATCCTTCAAAATCAAGTGATTGTGTTTTCCAAAAACAGCACACCAAAACACTTTCTCTGTGACACTGAATACAGAAGCCACGATCAGAGAATTTTCTCACCATTTTTAAGGTGACTGTAATAGTTCTCCTTTGTAAAGCGTTGGGGAATGACATGATTTTTTTTGAAAATTCAATATCTAGTATTTGTTTGGGACCTCTTTGGAGAAGTTCTCATCTCTGGTTGTCAGTTAATTTTCCTGGCCATAGTGCTGGGTCATCAGACAATAGATGAATGACCTCCAAGGACTCACCTCGCAGATCAGGGTCCTCAGATTTGGCCTGAATGTTGTCCAAGCTTCAGCTTGCTCCTCAAAATTCAAAGCTGAAGTCACAGTGGACAGAGTGTCAGAAATCAAACATTCCCCACTTTCTGCCTCTTGTAGAGTGAAGAACATGGTTAATTTAGTATATGCTCACAAGCGTTTGGCCTTTTCTTCAGAAGCCCATCGCAACTGGATTTTCCTCTGGTTCCAAGTTCATAGCAGTCTTTTGACCAGGAAGCAAAAGGAAGGCTGGGTGGGTCATCCATTTCATTCTACAACTCGGGCTCTTGATCGGGAACAGGTAATCATTAATAGACAGCCCTCGCCTCAGGGTGTAGCTTCAAAAGGCTAGGCTTTTTGCATAACCAGAACTGTGGCATTACCCACTCCCCAGGAAACCCATTTCATAAATCAATGCTTCTCAGGCATATTTCAAAATAGAGAGACAAGGTGGGTGAGGGAATATCTTTTACTAGACCAACCTCTGTTGGTGAAAGACCAAGTTTGAAGCCACACCAAGCTCTACTGCAGCTCTAGGAAAGGTACTCCCAGTGTCACAACAAAATGCAAGGCGGAACAGATTGTTTAGCATCAATCGTTAGCTCATATCCTAAGCGACCATTCAAGGTACAGACACAGTTATCACCTCTGCAGTCACTAGACAAAAACTGGGGATTAGTGGGTTACAGACTGTTGTCCTGAGCTGTAAGCCCATGATTTGGAGGCTGTTTACACTACCACTTACGGGAGTGTAATTTAGGTCACTCGGGGTGTCACTGTTCCACCCCTAGTTACACTACTGTAGTATTACAGTGTTCTGTCCACAGCAAAGCTGCTCCCGTTGGGGGCGGTTTTTCCAATGCCAACAGGAGAGCTCTCTCCCATCAGCAGACTGTTCTCACCAGAGGCTCTGCAGCAGATGTATCGGTGCAGCTGCACGGCTGAAGCGCTGTACGTTTAGACGTACCTTCAGTGTGTCTAGCAGCGTAATGAAGTTAGGCTCACCGTTGGAAAATGTAGTGCAGGTTTCCTTTGAGGATGGCTGCCTGGGGGTCAATGGCCACTCTCCGCGGAATGGACCCTTAGAACATGTGCTGACAACTTATACCAAACATTCTGTTCCCCCTTTGCTGTGATGCTGGGCATAGCTTTCCCAGCCCTGTAGAAGAGCTCTCTGTAAACTTAAAACTTGGGTCTCACCAACGGAAATTGGTCGCATAAAAGATATTACCTCTCCGCTCCATCTCTCTAATATCCTGAGAACAGCACAACTGCAACTCCACTGCACCCATGCCAAAACAGTCATTCGAACACTACATTCCCCCCAAAAAACAGAGTCCTGGGGCACTTTTAAAGACTAACACATTTGTTTATCGCATGAGCTTTCGTGGGAGAAAATCCCACTTCGTCAGACGCTTTGAAGATGGGAACTTACAGAATGGGAGGAAATTAAATGCAGGGAAGTGTATGACATAGGGTCAGGTCAGGCTATAACAGCAAATCAAAATGGGTGTTAGGATTCAAACACTGGGGAACAGCACATAGAGGAAGGGGAGGTCAAATCACCTGTTGTAATGAGAGAAAAATCCATAGTCCCTGTTTAACCCCAAGGCAACTGAGTCGAATTTACATATAAATTCGAGTTCTGCAGTTTCTCTTTGAAACTGTGATTTGTTATTCATCTGTTTCAGCACAGCTATTAACAAGTCATCAATGGAGTGAGCAGAGAAACTGAAGTTTCCCCTGTTGGTTTTTGAGTGTTGCAATTTCTGATGTCAGATGTGTGTCCATTTATTCTTTTGCACAGAGACTGTCCTGTTTGTCCAACATATAAGACAGCGGGGCATTTCTGGCACACGATGATGGATGAGCAGGTGAATGAGCCCTTGATGGAGTAGGTGGCTTGATTAGGTCCTGTGATGGTGTCTTCAGTGTAGATATGAGGGCAAAGTTGGCAGCGTGGTCTTTTGCAGGGATATGTTCCTGCTTTAATGTTTCTGTTGTTTGATCTGTAGTTGCTGGTGAGTATCTGTTTAAGGTTAGGGGCTGTCTGTAAGCAAGGAGAGGTCTCCCAAGGCTTGAGAGAGTGAGGGATCATCTTGTAGAATAGGCTGTAGATCTTTCATGATGTGATGAAGAGATCTGACTTGGGGGTTGTAGGTGGTGACCAATGGTGTTCTGTTGTTTTCTTTCTTGGGCTTCTCCTGTAGTAGTTGACTTCTGGGTACCCGTCTGGCTCTGTCAATCTGTTTCTTCACTTCTGCGGGTGGGTAGTGTAGTTTTAAGAATGCATGATAGAGATCCTGAAGGTGTCTGTCTCTGTCCAAAGGATCGGAGCAAATGTGGTTATATCTTAGGTTATATCTTGACTGTAGACAATGGATCGTGTGGGGTGTCTTGGATGAAAGCTCGAGGGATGTAGATAACTGTAGTGATCAGCAGGTTTTCGGTATAGGGAGGTCTTTTTGTGCCCATCACTAAACTGTACTGTAGTATCCAGAAAGTGGATCTCTTGTGTTGAGTGGTCCATGCTAAGTTTGATTGTGGAGTGGAAATTGTTGAAATCTCTATGGAAATATTTAAGGGCATCCTTACCATGGATCCAGATGATGAAGATGTCATCAATATAGAGAGTAAGTAAAGTAGAGGTGCTTTGGGATGTGACATGAGGAAGCCTTGTTCTAAGTCAGTCATAAAGATGTTGGCATATTGTGGGGCCATGCGGGTACCCATAGCAGTGCCGCTGACTTGAAGGTATAAATTATCTTCATATCTGAAATGGTTGTGGGTGAGTACAAAGTCACCAAGTTCAGCCACAAGTTTTGCTGTGGCATCATCTTGGATAGTTCTTCTAATGGCTTGTAATCCATCTTTGTGTGGGATGATGCCACATACAGTTCCACATAGGTAATTATTAGTTAAGTTACAAAAAGATGGGAATTAATACGATTATAGTAAGGTGGACAAGGAACTGGTTAAAGGAGAGGCTACAGCAGGTCATGCTGAAGGGTGAACTGTCAAGGTGGAGGGAGGTTACTAGGGGAGTTCCTCAGGGATCGGTCTTGGGACTGATCTTATTTAACTTTTCGTTACTGATGTTGGCACAAAAAGTGGGAATGTGCTAATTAAGTTTGCAGATGACACCAACTTGGAAGGTGTTGCAAATTCAGAGAAGAATCAGGATATCATACAGAACAATCTGGATGACCTTGTAAACTGGAGTATTAGGAATAGGATGAAATTTAATGGTAAGTGTACAGTCATGCCTTTAGGGACAAATACAATTTTTTCCTATAAGTTGGGGAGGCATGAGTTAGAAGGGACGGAGAAGGAACTGGGAGTACTGGTTGATCACAGGATGACTATGAGCTGCCAATGCGATGTGGCCGTAAAAAAAGCTAATGCGGTCCTAGGATGCATCAGAAGAGGTATATCGTATAGAGATAGGGAGGTGTTAGTACCGTTATACAAGGCACTGTTGAGACCTCATTTGGAATATTGTGTGCAGTTCTGGTCCCCCATGTTTAAAAAAGATGAATTCAAACTGGAACAGGTGCAGAGAAGGGCTACAAGGATGATCCACAGAATGGAAAACCTGCCTTATGACAGGAGACTTAAGGAGCTTGGCTTGTTTAGCCTAACCAAAAGAAGGTTGAGGGGGACATGATTGCGCTCTATAAATACATCAGAGGGATAAATACCAGCAAGGGAGAGCAATTATTTGAGTACAGCACTAATGTGGACATGAGAACAAATGGTTACAAACTGTTCATCAGGAAATTTAGGCTTGAAATTAAACGTAGGTTTCTAACCATCAGAGAAGTAAAGTTCTGGAATAGCCTTCCAAGGGGAGCTGTGGGGGCAAAAAACATAAGTGCCTTCAACCCTGAGCTTGATAAATGTATGGAGGGGATGGTACGATGGGACGGCCTAGTTTGGTAATTGACTGATCTTTGGCTACTGATGGTGGATATGCCAGTGGCCTAAGAAGAGAACCCACATCGGGTGGGTTCTGAGTTATTACAGAGAATTCTTTCTTGGTGACTGATTGCCTTATTTGGGTCAGGAAGGAATTTTCCCCCAGGGCAGATTAGTGAGGGCTCTGGGAGTTTTTCGCCTTCCTCTGTAGCATGAGGAATGGCTCACTTGCTGGTTGATTCTCTGTATCTTAAAGTCTTTAAATCATGATTTGAGGACTTTAATAACTCAGTCATTGGTCAGAGGCTTATTGTAGGAGTGGGTGGGCGAGGTTCTGTGGCCTGCATTGTGCGGGAGGTCAGACTAGATGATCATACCGGTCCCTTCTGACATTAGAGTCTATGAGTCTATTTAACTCAGAGGCCATAGGCTGCGTAATTTCACTCAGACCACCTCAAAGAGAGAGAAAAGGCCTCAACCTTTAAGGACAGGTACTGAAGAGCAAAAGATCTTCTGAAGCCTCCACCTATTGGTTCAAAGGGCATGAACAGAGGCCTCCAACAGGCAACAGGCAGGTGAACTCAAGGGGAAAAGACTAAGGACCCAAAGTAGGTGAAGATGCTTTCTTCCCAAGGTCTATGACCAGCCTTGCCGGCGGTTACAAGTTACCCCACAGCACAGATTCAGGCACATTCTGAATGTTGCAGCAGGTGAAGTTTTAGGCCCAAACTACTTTCATATTCCTTTCACCCAGAAGAGGTACCTACATGGGCCCAGAACTGAGTGAATTATTGATGCATAAGCACATCAGTTCCTGTAAAACAGCACTGATCCTTCAGAATCCAGTTTTGTAAATCAATTCTAGAAGAAAGATGGTCATAATCAGCCCAAACCCTTACATATGTACAACAGAGAACTTCCCCTACTGTCTCTGACATCCAATAGAGATTTTTTCCTTCCTGATCTTTTATATAGTCTATATTTTGTGGAACAAACATTCCAATGCAGGTACAGACAATGAATAAAAGTAATTGGCCAACAATGAGTGAAATTTACATTTTTAAGCCTGGATTTTTAGAATCAGCCTTTTTTGTTTTGCACTAAGCAAAATAATAAAAACCTCCCAATAATCTCTAATCTTACTCACTCTGCACATGTGGAACGTCAGCACTCTAGCAGAGAGAGTTCACCCATAGGAGGGAAGAGAATATGCTAGAGCGAAGATAAACATTAGTTTATCCTGTTTCTCTCTTGAAAAATGGTCATTTTTTCTTGCTACTTCTTCTTTATAATGAAAGTGTTCTTCAGCTATCACAACATCAAGGAAAGGAATGCAAGTGCACTGGTTCATTTCATCTCCTTTCAAGTCCTCTTGGGGGAAATTTACTTTTAGCACCAGATCCATTCCTTTTATCCTTTAGATTCTCTTGTCATTTTAACAAGGCTTGCATTCAACAAAGTGAAGTTTGCCTCCATTAAGTCTCTAGCTTATTTTTATTTTAAAAAAATGTGTCAGAGGAAATTACATTTTTTCACCTGACGTTTCTGCGTTTGCAGGGAAAACAGGCTTTAACCATTTTATGATCTTTATTTGTACACTTCTAAAAAAAACACAATAATGAAACAGACTTCTGAACAGTTGACAATGGATAAGAGTTACTATTTCTGTAAGAGGATGTGTTACGTTAGCCCATTTGGAATTCGTTGTTTCATGAATGTATGATGCAGTTTTTAAAAAGAATGACATCACAGTCCTAGGGAGCCCATCAACATCCCAAATTGCAAAGACCACAACAGACTTATCAGACCTTATGCACTCATTTCCCCCAATTCACCGTTGTCATAATCTGTATCTGTAATGTATCTAATGAAAACTGTAACACACTGGTCATTAATATTATTGCGTGATATATGGACGGGCACTGTATCAAGAATTAGAGATGAGTTCATGAAACGTGGATCTCTTAACCCTGGACAAAAGAGAAGCTGGAAACTAACAAGTTCCAAAAGGCTAGCCATCTTAGTTTAGCTCAGCAAAGCAAACAAGGAGTCCTGTGGCGGTTAAAAAAATTATTAACAAATAAACAAACAAATATGTTAGTCTTTAAAAGTGCCACAGGACTCCTTGTTTGCTTTTCTGGAAAGTAACAATAAATGATAAAGATTATAACTTGCGGAAATTAAGTTTTAATCACTTGTTTTGCTTTGCTTACCACCATGACTGTCTCTTCTAGTCCCACTTATTATCACTTAAACATCAGTTCTTTGCTAATAAACGTAACATTTCATTACAAAACCATCTCTGTGCCTATATTAAACTGAAGAGTAAAATCCTCAGCCAGACTAGCAAGTAGGTGCATGCTCTGTCTCTTTGGAGGTGGTAAACTTAACTTCCATAAGGGTCCAGTGAGAAGGACTGGACACTACAAAGGAGATGGCTTTGCGGAAAATTGGAACTGGATGTGCTGTTAGTATCACCCTGCAAGAAGTAACCAGGCTGGCAGAAGCATGGTTACCTGTTCCCCAAATTACAGATCAAAGGCCCAAGATGTATAAAGAACAAACTGACTTGCTCATGGGTTTGCTTAGAATCATAGAATCTTAGGGTTGGAAGGGTCCTCATGAGGTCATCAAGTCCAACCCCTGCTAAAAGCAGGACCACTCCCACTAAATTATCCCAGTCAAGGTTTTGTCTAACCGGGCCTTAAATGTTTCCAAAGATGGAGATTCCACCACCTCCCTAGTTCTGAGCAAAAGTTTCAATGAATTTGTAACCACAGAAAAACTCTACCAGAACCATTATTGGAAATGGAGAAGGGGGTCACCTCTGGGTAAGCTTATTAGCATGCATGTAGGTTCTTTTATTATTTTTAATATACTGCTTTCACATTAAGAATCAATGTACTTGCTTATAAAAAAACCTGTGCAGTAACTTGTAACTGTGGACAATTATAATTGTTCATAGCCTCTGAGGAGAAAGCTAAGATTAGAGAAAGGCTTGAGTTGGCAATCTGGGTTGCTAGGGAATAACAGTGTAGGCAGAGAACTGTGCAGCCTGGAAGAAGAGGAGACAGAAGCTGGAAGCCCTAGTGGGTGTCCTGGCTACTGCACAGAGGGAAAATATAGGTGCCGTTGCCCTGTATGGGGACAGAGGAACAATAGTCACGTCGTTTTTATGGAACACTATGGAAGATGGGCCAACATCTCCTCTACCCTTTGAGCAAATGTAACAGCTGATCAAAAGGCCATTTTCATAACTATATGCTATAGAAAGCAAGCTGATAGGGCTCAAAAGGAGGGCCCATTAATCCAGCTAAAACTATTTTAAAGTCCCAGGAAGGAGCTGGCTCCCAGACTGGGGATAACACCTGATTAAGGCCTTTAAGAAATCCACCAACTATAAGTGGGAAAGTATGGCCTGACCCTGAACGGGAGGATGATGAGCAGATATTGCTGTTAACAGTACAGATAAGACTGAGAACCCTGAATGCTTTAAGGACAGAAGATGGACCACAATAGAGAGAAGTATGGCTGGTAAGTGTAAAAGTAGGAGCTCATGTTGCCTAAATAGCACCCATGCACCAATACAGTTTGGGCTTCAGTTGAACCGTTTTGTCCGATGGTAGTTAACTAGCAGGATCCACAACATCAGATGTAATGAGGATGGGTCTGGATATAGGATTTCATCTTCATTCTGAGAGATCAAATCAGGTAAGACAGGTGATATGATTGGAGGTGGAGGTGACAGGTTCATTAGTCTGAGTGCCAGAACTGTCTGTCTGGGCTAACCTGGGGCTAGAATGATCATTATTGCTGAATCCTGCCAGAGTTTCCTTAGACCCTCAGCAGTAACATGACTGGCAGACAAGCATACAGTCAGTGCCCCCAGAGTCTAACTTGTGAGGAGAGTGCACAACATGAATTCTGGATTCAGACCCCCTCAGCCTGGCATCTCTTGTTCCAATCTGAACTGAAGATGTCTACTGCTATGGATCCTCACTTCCAGAAGAGGCTCTGCAGGATGAAGTAGTTCACAACCTATTCATGGTTATCGTGAACTGCCTATTGAACTGCTCCACCGGATCTTTTTGTAGTATGTGCAAACCTACGAGTGTCATTTGGTGATGAACGTACTAGCTACAAAGACTAACAGCTTCTTTGGAAAAGGGTGAAGATCACATTCCTCCCTGTCTGTTATCAGCAGGACTGTTAGTCTGCACAGCAGGGATAGAAAGGCTGTGCATACCAGAGGAATAGCCCTGACTGCTAGAATATCTGTGTGAAAATGAATCTCTCCAGGAGTTCAGAGGCCTTAGGTCTGAAGTGGTTTACGTAACCAACTGCAGAGTCATCTACCAACAACATATTGGTAGGTGGTGGTGAAAAGACAGTACTTCTTTGTATACCTGAAGAGGGCACGTCTTCCACCACTTGAAGATAAAAGTACTTTGGGGGGACCTATACCCTCATGTCTATGTGAGTTATTGTTAGATAAACTGATTTCAACCACCCTTTGTGTGGAGCTTGGTGATGTCTGACATACTATGTGACATCAACGCAGGAGCCAACATGTTCCAGAAATTACAGAGGGACAGAGTTGGCGAGAACCCCTTTTATTGGACCAACTTCTATCAGTGGAAGGTACAAGCTTTCAAGCAATATGGAGTTCTTCTTCAGGCCAAGTCTCAGCTTCCTTCCCCAGACCTCAAGAACAATGTTGCTTACCGCGACAGAAGCTGGTCCAATAAAAGATATGACCTCACCTACCTTGTCCTGGGACCAACACAGCGATGACGGCAACACCGCAGATCAGAAGACTGAGAATCATTTACAGATGTCTGCAGGTGAGCCTGGGACTGGCAGGTGAGGTCTATGCACTGGTGTTGGACAATTACTTGCTCATGTGGAATCCAGTAGCCATGCCATCATGAACTCTGTTCTCTGCATCGACAACAGCGGTTACTTATCTTGGAAGAGTCTGAGACCCAGTGGGATGAAAAAGTACCATGAGGTGAATGAAGTCTTTCACTGCCTGTGGTGACCTTCCTTGAATGAGATAATCTGAGAGGTACAGATATGCCTGAATCCTTTGCCTCTTTAGCCGAGTCACCATGGCTGCAAAGCACTGAACGAATACCCTTGCTGCTGTTAAAACACCAATGAGCAGGACTCTGTACTAGTACTGAGATGTTTCCATTTGGGACCTCAGGTAATTTCTGTGTGCAAGGTGACTCAATACCTGAAAGTATGCATCAACAGCAGTGAACCAGTCCTCCTCATCCCACTGCTACAGTTGCCATCCTGAATTTGAAATCATGGGCGAATTTGTTGCCAGCATCCTTTTCCCTTTGGGATCAGAAAATAGCACGAGAAAAAGCCCTTCCCTCGGAACTCAAGAGATTTAGATGAAGTGGGGGCCACCTTCTTGATTTAACAGCATGTCATGAGAGAGGTCCCTGAAGAGGAATGGGGAATGTGGGCACATTGATAGGAAGGGGCTGAAATGGAATGAACACCCCACGTTGATAATCTGTAAGACCCAGAAGGCTGAGGTTGATTCCCAATGTCTCCCAAAATGCCAAAAGGGGCGAGGAAGGGACAGTAGAAACCAGAGGTGTCAAACTCATTTGCAGTGGTGGGCCAGATTTGACTTAAATGTACTTCAAATGGGCTGTACATACCGTAAATCAAAATACTAGGGCACTCCCACGGCATCGCTGAGTGCTGGGTACGCAAAACTGTGCTCCACGATACCTCTCTCTGAGAGAGTGTGGACTTGCAGAGTGCAGACTTGCACCCCAGTGCTCCATGATGTCACAAGACCTGTACACTCTCGCAGCATTGTGGAGCACTGGGTATACAAGAGACACTCTCTCTGTGTGGTCCCAGAGAGCGCAGTCATGAGGGGATGGAAGAGGTTCGTGGGCTGCATGTTTGACACCCATGGAATAAACCCTCCAAAGGCTCTTGATGACAGCATCTAGTTTGCTGCTGTGAGGTGGACACAGAACGTGCAGGAGAAGATGAAGAGGCAGAGGGCTTTCTGTTTGGGAACTTCTGTTTCTTCCTCAGCAACTCTGAACTGACTTTTGTGGGCTACAATAGTATGAGGATAGCTCTTTGTTGAAAGCAAAAATCACTTTCTCCTAGGGCATCGGGTGTCGTCTCCCAGAGAACATCTCTCAAATCTTTCAGAGTGCAGGATTTCATTAGTTCTTGCACTGATTAGGTCACAACATGGAAATGGGAGGCCTCCAATTGTTGTCTGGACCTCCATGGGTTTCCTGAAGATTGTAACCACGGAGTTCTGCAAATGACAACTGAAGTGGCCGTTGATCAGGCTGTGGTTTCTGACTCAGCTAGTGCTGCCTGCAGGGAGGGATGAGCTACCACTGGTCTCTCAGATACAAGACTTCAGTCCCTGCCTATGTTCATGAGGGAATTTCTCCACAAGCTGCAAAGCTGGGTGCCAGTGAAGGCAGACTGTTTGACAGGAGAGCCCAATAATTTGCAGTGCACATCTGCAGATGTGACGGTGAATATTTCTTCCAGCCAGATAAATCCACTTTGTTCAGATTTTTGTCTGAGTCATTTAGTGCTCCCTGCTGCCTGGACTCATCATGCTCCACCATCACTACCAACGATCCTGGAAAGAGGTGAAATATTCAAGCCCCCGTAAAGGGACTTTTTCAAAGGCAGACGCCATAGACACTGGGATCTGCCCTAAACATGTTGCTAGTTCCAATAGCCCCTTGTTAATTGCCATGGCAACAATTCCAGACATGGAGGAATACAGGATGTGACATGTGACACCGATGCTCCTGAAATGTTTCAGCTGTTTCTGGCGGAGTGGAAGTGAAGGGCAGGACTGACCCATCTAATGAGGAAAAGGAGAGAGCTGCTAGATCAAGTGCTCTTCCATTAGCAGGTGTTATTCCTCACTTTTCTGTTTTTCCTGGGGGATGGCATCAGCCTGCCCCAGCTGCCCTCTTGTCTTGAGGGAAATCTAACCTTGGAGAGACAACTGAGGTAGCTTTCTTTGCTGGTTACACCCCCAGAGACTACAGAGTCTACGGCCAGGAGCTGGGATCAGTGAAGGTGGACACCTAGGAGAGTGCTCCCTGAGATCACGCAGGTCTATGCCTATAGTAATGGGGTCTAGACGCCATCAGTCCTGAAAGGGTGATGTGACCAGGACCGAGGTGAGTGGAGCAGGGAGGACTCCCTACTTGCTCATGGAGAAGAAAATGATGACTTCTCTCATGGTGGGGCTGCCCTAACTGCAGATGTAGAGTAAGCCTTGGTATCGTCCACCCTTGGAGCTGACTGGCTCTAACTGTACTGCTAACCCGTACGGTACAGGGCACTCTCACAGCTGAGGAGAGTAATGACAACGTGGGCTGTACGGTCAATGCAAGATTATTTGGTTCTGAAAATAACCTTGGTGCCAAGAAAGTCTGTGCCAGGAGTATCTGTTCTGCAGGGGTTGGCACCGGTCATTGGGGTCACTGGCTCCAGGCACACTGCTGTCAATAGAGAGAGGCTGGTACCAGGCAAAGCATGGGCTGCTGCCTGACACAGACAGCACCATCTGTGCTCAGTGAGTGCGTTTTGCCAGAGTATCACAGGGATCCAATTCAGACTCTGCACCACCTTTCAGATCTCTGCTTCCTCTTATGAGGTGTTAGATCTGTGCTCACTGTGGGGACTCAGCTCAGATTGCTGGGTGCAGGAGGCCTTGGATGTTCTGCCAGTCTCAGTGAATGAAATTTTATTGACCAGTGAGCTTGGAGTTCATCCACAGCTCACAAATGCTCTGACCAGGGAAGCCTGTGCTCAGGCACAGAAGGCCCCTTTCTTCTCTGGCTCTGACGCAGCTCTTATTGAGTTCTCCAGGAGAAAACACTGAAGACAGGCCTCTCGCCTTCTGGATCCTCCTGGAGGCATAAGAAAAGAAAAAAGAACTACACTAGACTATTACTGTACAACTCTACTAATAAAACGATCACACACACTCCTACTGCATGTACGCACGCAGAGCGCCCGTCTAGCTGCACAGCATGCGGACACGCAGATGGGCACAAGTTCCATCTCGCAGACACAGCTGGCCAGGACCCAGCGGACACTGCTGGCAAAAAGAATCCAATCTTACAGGCACAGGGCACATGTGTACCAGAAATGGAACAATCACCTGACCTATGTTTAAGCCAATTGAAGAGATCTAGTAATAAAGCATGGGGGAAGTTAGTGCACTGAGAATGCACCCTTCCAAGAACAAGGATGCCAATGAACATGTAGGAAAATAGGGCAGAACCACAAGAAAGTGGCAGAATTATGCCCTCCAAACCTAACGTGCCAGGTGGCAATTTTGACATGCGATTAACAGCCTGTCACATTAAACACAGAAGCAGTTGCTAACTATAGAAGCCAGACGTGTTACAGATTTCCTAGGTTATTCTTGGAGCACTTTGAAAAGATACATGAACTGTGCCTCATTCCAAGCCAATATACCCAATATGGCAGGGTATGGGGATTTTTCTAAGTATTGGAATAGCACAGAATTGAAGACAAGTTACTCTGATTGATTCAGAACAGCTCCTGTTGAGAACCTTTATTCAGTAAGGGTCTGTCAATGCAATCTGCATTTAAGTGGAAGTGTCATACGGATTGACAATCATACAAACTATTGGCATTCAATACACCAGTGGGGGGGACTGCATCCAGATGATAGAAAGTAACTAACCAAATCGATTTAATGGGTGCAATTAATTCTGCCCTTTGCAATTAACCAGGAAGAATGCTATGCTTGACAAGTATTAGGGATTCATGGTTATGGCAGGACCAGAAACAAGAGAAGAAAAGTCTAACCTGAACTCAAGGAAGATGAGATTTTTTTAAATAAATTCTCTGTGAGGGAAAGACACTGCCCCAGTGTACTCAGCATCAACGCTTTATCAAGAAGACTGGAAACCGCATGGACACATGGGACCAAACGGCTGCTAACAAATGACATAAGGTCTCAGCCAAAAAACCAGCAATCGCTATAGTAATTTAAACAGCTCCAAGACCGAGGATGCAAACTTCGATGTGTTCAGTACAAAAAGGAGATTTGCTCGGGCAGGTGAATAATGAATCAGGGCCTAGATACAATAGCATTGTGCGTCATGCACAGCATTCCAGTGTACAAGAGGATCCACCTGGACAGCAGGTGCTCAGGCAGAGGGAGAAAATCTCTTCCATGGTTTACAGCTAGTTCGCACTGAGCACACACTGTACAGCAGTTCCAAGAAGTGTCAGACCTAACAGAGAGATCTAAAACCAAAGCCAGAATGGCCACGGGATAGATCTGAAGGCTCAATTTCTTCAGCATGCACACTGTGCCTCCTTCAAGGTAGAAAGGGCAGAATGGTTGCACCCTCCACCAGTGTCATCACAGTCCGAAGCCCAGGCTTGCTGAGCGCTCCGAAGGCAAGGATGGAGGGTGGGCCACAGTATCAGCACAGACGACATCTCGAAGAACCACAATTACTGTAGGTTACGTAACTGTCCTCTCTTCTTCGAGTGTGTCCGTGTGGATCCCCCAGTAGCGAACTGCTAAGCAGCAGCATCCTCGGGTGATGGGACTGAAGTGTCACAACTGATCAGGGAAATGAAAATTGACGCATTGCTCATCCAAGCTTGGCATTTGCCCTGGCTGCCACGTCAAGCGCATGACATCAAATCAGATCAGAGGATTTCTCCAAACGGCTGCCGTGCAAATCTCCCAGACTGGCACCTTTCTGAAATAAGCCAACAATGCGCTTGGTGGAATGTGCCTTAATGCTCAGAGGCGGCTGCTACCGATGGACATGCACTGTGAGAGCCGCTTCAAGAGTCTCAAGGAAGAGACTGCCTGGCCTTTCGCAGATTCGGGCATTCCAAGGCCAGAAGGAATATCTGGCTGCCCTGCCCTCTGTGCCATCCCAGGATACTCGCATCGCACAGCTGCTGCTGGCCAGCCGAATCCAGTCTCACGTGCTCCTTGCAGCGGGAATCCTACAGACAGGCCCTTGACGAACTGAACGTTCCTTCCAGTGCAGCGGGACAGGCGTAATTGCACAACTCACTGGGCTAGGACTCTTTCCAGCCTGACTGCCCGTCAGTTACAATTAGTAACGTGGCACGCCAAGGTACCTATTGGTTCTACTTTTGCTGTCTGCTTGTCCCACCAAATGGCAAAGCAGGAAATATCCCGACACTTGGTGGCGATTTTATGTTAGTTTGACTGGACTGATGTTTCTAATCCGTGATGCACAACGTTTATCCTGAAAACATAACAGCCATCCTCGGGCAGACCAATGGTCCATTTAGCCTGGACTCCTATCTTGTGAATGTGGCCAGCCAGTGCCATATGCTTCAGAGGGAATGAACAGAGCTGTCCAGTTTCAAGTGAGCCCTTTTGTCCCATCCCAGCTTCTGGCAGTTGGTGCTTTAGGGAGCATGGGGTTGTTCCACAGTCATCTTGACTAACAGCCACTGATGGACAGATTTTGCATGAACTTTCCTCATTCTTTTCGAACTCTTGGCAATGAGTTCCACAGATCAACTGTGCATTATGTGAAGAAGTGCTTCCTTAAATTGGTTTTAAACCTGCTGTTTCTTAATTTCATTGAGTGACCCCTAGATCTTGTGTTGTGTGAAGGGGTAAATAACAATTCACTTTGTCCACACAATTTGTGATTTTATAGACTTCTATCATATCGCCCCCACCCCACATCATCTGGTTTCTAAACTGAATAGTCCCAATCTTTTTAATCTCTTTTGTTATGGACGCTGTTCAATACCCCTAATTATTTTTGTTGGTTTCCCAAAGAACTTGGTCCAAAGCACCCAACTGAAATTCAATCTCAGCTGTTTGCCTAACTTTCTGTTCCTCCTTTGAAAATCCCAACCACTCTGCCAGCAATGGGATTCAAGGAAACAAACGCATTTCTGTAAACAGAATTAAATCTTAGCAAGACACATCACAGCACAGAGTTTTTATAAAGTTAAATGTATCTTGGAGCATTATTTTCTTTTAACACTGATTTAGACTGTGTCTATGCTAGAGACCTTATAGAGACACAGCTGTACCGCTGTAAGGTTTCTGGTTTAGCTGATCTATACAGATGGGAGAAAGCTTTCCTGGCGACATAAAGAAACCTTCCCCAGTGAGGAGTGGCAGCTATGTCCATGGGAGAGCGTCTCCCAGCCACATAACACTGTACACGTCGGTGGGTCTATCAGTAAAACTTATGACACACAGGAAGGTGGTTTTTCACACCCCTAACCAGCAAAAGTAACAGTGTAGACAAAGCCTTAGATTAACAGCCTCATAAACTAAGGTCAGAAGGGACCATTATGATCACATAGTCTGACTTTCTGCACCGTGCAGCTCACCGAGCTTCGTCCACTCAGTCCTGCAAGACGCCCCTAACGTCAAGGTATAGTTCAAGAACAACACACCCTAGGGACAGTTTCCTCCTACCCACTAACAATCAATCCAGTTAGTACCCAAAACAAATTCAGCCAAGAGAATTCACAAGAGGTTTCTCGGGATAGCAATTTGGGAATGCCTAAATACTGAGTAATTTGCTGTTCGGTAACTCAGCAAGATAAGTAAACTGCTGATTCCTTCGGTCATTCTGTGCATGGATTCCATTCGATGTGCCGTGATTCTGTGCACGGTTACTGAATGCGGTATTGCTCTTTCTCCCTGGAAAGCATGTCTCTCAATAAATATTGTGCATCAGCACCAGCACTTTTGGGATCCTGCAGTGTCAGCTACATTTCATTTCATCCCCCCACCCCATTTATCCTTCCCAGGCATACACGTCCTCTACATATACACACTACGAAATTGTTACTCCCTGGTGAGCCTGACTCAAATGGATTAAACAGGGGCAAATTTTTCACTCAGACAGGAATTCTCTGTTCTCAAATTTACTGGTATAAATCCAGCAGTAGAATTATTTGGAGACCATACCAGTGTCACTGAGATCTGACTCTGGCCCTTAGACATCTTTTCTGAACCCCGAGAATAAAGCAAATGTCACAGGAACTGTTTCTTACCCCCCTGCTGAAGGCTGCCAAGAATCTTCTCGCCCAGCAAATGGATCAATCGAGTCACAACCTAGCAGGGAAAAACCAACATTTCAGACGGATGCATTAAAAATAAAATACCCTCACGGACAATGGAAAGATTTAAGAGAAGAGCTTAAGGAGAACATGGTTGAGAATTGCTACGGGTTTATAAACCATAGCTCCTTCAGGGAAAGCAATTACTTCCATTCTGTAATATAGTGAAGGATCATTTTTCTTCTATAAAGATACCTGTGTCGTCTTTTGTTTTACACTAACCTTTAAAACTTAAAAGATGAGTCATTTACAATCTATTCTGCCAAGAAAAAACTTTTCTGTAAAGCCCCCAGGTCACTTGTTCACTACATCGCCAATGTGCACATACAGTGAATACCTAAGACAGAAACAATGTCATGGGGTAATCACTGTACAGTATACAAATAATCACCCCAGTCCATACTCAGACCAGATTCCCCATATACACCAAAGTTATGGATGAAGCGGAACACACACACATTCAAAGCCCTGAATACTTCATGGCAATTAATGAAAGTGATCCGGGGGCAAAACAAATGGGTATAGTCCATTACAAGAACCAGATCCTGATCTCAGTGGAGATACTCAGGTTTTATATTAATGTGAAGCCAGAATCTTGCCCCTAATCTATTTTCAAAAGTGTCAGATTTATCTTTACAGGAAGTAATCAGTAGTTCCTAACAAGAACTATAACAGAAAGCAAATAGTTGTAGCACTAGGGAGTGGCTGAACTAGAAAATACTTCAGCTGGTTTTGACACTTATCAATTTATCACTAAGTAAAATACAGGCATTAACTGCCTTAATAGAATCGTAAACTACCACAGCTACTATCTAGTAAAAGAAAAGCACTTGGGTTTTTTATACAAAACTTATTTCCCAATGAATAAAAGCAGGTTTGACCTTCATGATGGTTTGAGAGAGAAAACCGCCCTTATTTTGACATGACTCAGCAACAGTACATAACATGTTTTTGTCAGATGAGAAGGAGCTAAGTGGCAAGCAGAGCATGATTTTCTGTTGGCGTGTGTGTGTGTGACTGGCAATTAAACAGCCCCTTCATCACTACCATGCCAACATTAACACCATCTGCCACTGCCCCTTCCTTCTTCCCTTCGCGCATGTGGCAAGAGTCAGTAACAAACAAAAAAAGGGGAATTCCTCCCAAGTGTAAGCACGCAAGACTTACCCTTAAAGTGGAAAACCTTGAAAGACATCGGAGCTCCATCATTACAATTATTGTAGACATCCTGCCTAAACCAGGTTTGTCCCATGCCGCCAGCACCACTGATTAAGTCTGCATAGAATCCTTACATACGGGAGCTTTGAGGAGTGTTTGGAGGAAAA
This sequence comes from Pelusios castaneus, assembly GCA_007922175.1. Taxonomy (NCBI): domain Eukaryota; kingdom Metazoa; phylum Chordata; order Testudines; family Pelomedusidae; genus Pelusios; species Pelusios castaneus. The sequence goes on from ML685878.1 coordinate 312,741, forward strand.
TTCAAAGAATCTCCAACACAATATCGATTACTGATGTCAGAACTGAGTGTCAAGGCCAAACTTCAGCCAAAGCCAATGTAGCAGAAAAATAGGCTTATGAGGATGCATGTGCACCCTACCTCCGGTATTAGGGACAATCGAGGCAGCTAGTCTAGACAGAAAAGTATATAACACAGAGTCAGAAACGGAAGATGCCCATTAAATCATCCTGTTCTTCTATCACCCTCTTCTTTCTAACATTTTGTTCAATCTAGTTTTCCAAGTGACGTGGTTCCCAACTTCTCCTCTGGGAGGATATTCCACAGACCAGGTGTGACGCCCCGTATGGCCAGTTGGATATTACAGAACATATGGCCAACATTCAGCTACAGGACAGGTTTTCAGAAGCGTGCACACCAATCCGGGATTAGAGGATTTCCATGAACATTCCTGCCAGTCCAAAGAGTCTTCTGACCTGTTACTCAAGACACTCCCCAACACTAAGACCACACAATCACGTTGTTTGAAAGCTTCCTCAAGACGCTGCATGGAGATCAAGTCCTGTAAACTACCTCTTGCCATCTGTGTCCGTGATGAACTCAGTCTTTGAACCTTGCTCAGCAGAGAATACAAATAAAGCAGAACTGAAATTACTAATGCTCAAGAGCTAAGCAATGCTGGCTACTGCTCACCAGGTAACTGACTGCCAATCTCATTTATTTTGGCACCTTAAAGACTAACAAATTTCTTCTGGCGTAAGCTTTCGTGGGCTGCAACCCACTTTGTCAGATGCACCTGTGCTTCCTAGGTTTGCAATTGGGGAATTTGGTTTTCCACAGCTAAGCCCAATCCTGCTACCTATTTCAACTGTAGAAAAAATTCCTTCCACATCATCTATTCTATTCTCATCATCTATTCTACATCGTCGTCTACTGGACAGTGGAACTGCCTCCCAAGGAAAATGCCACAGGACTTGAGATGGGGGGGAGGGGGTTGTTCGTTTATTTGTTCTCTAAGATAATGTCAGCGCACACTTCACTCGTGCAGCAAGCAAACTGGAGCATCAATTTCCACCTACAAAATCGGAACCTGCTCTAACACTTAGAGTTACTATTTAACCATATTTTGCACCTTTCACCCAAGGCTCTCCAGGAGGTTAGCAGACTGACACCTTGTCACCTACGTAGCGATTTCCCCCACTCTACATAAGCATTAGGAGAGCTACGGCAAAAGTAACTGATTTATCCAACCTTTGTGGCGGAACTAGGACCCGATTCCCAGTCCGGTGCCCTAGCAGCCAGACCCAGGGTTTGCCCTACTTAAATCAAGCCTTCCACCCCTGGAATAGCTGTGGGGAAATTGTTTTTCCAATGCCCTGTGCGAGAGAAGTAGGCTGCTTACCAGCACAGGATGAATCACTATGCTGCTGTCATGGAAACATATAAGAACATCAATTCTGGATCTAAGCCAGCACTGGCCTGAGATTTCCTTTGAGTTTTAAAATATGCCAAGCATTTTCTCATGAAAAGGCACCATGCTCTTTAGAGAAACGCTTGGCCCTCAGTTTCTGGGAAGCCAATGTAAATCACAGCGGCTGATATACCCGACTGGAGACTTGAGCTCTTTGAGATTCCTTAGGGCGGTCAAAACCTGCACTGTAACAGCCTCCCACAGCAAAGAATTTAGTTAATACAAAGCCTGCAGGGAGACATCTAATCTTAACAGTGAAGAAGTTCTCGGTTAAATTCCAACTGCCTTTATTCTGCTGCACAAAGTGCATGAGGACAGGACTGAGCTAACTCACTCACCAAGTGCAGGAATAATTCTGCCCAGGCGCAGCCATGAAACCCCCCTCTCTACCGCAGAAATCAGTGATGTCAGGGAACAAATGATTCCCGTTCTTCCTGAGAAATGAGCAGCCTGGCTAGGAGCTGGACCTGTTCTACTTCTGCCAGAAGAGAAGTGAAGAGCAAGTAACAGAGCTGGCTGACTTTTTAAGGACAGAGAAGGTGCATCTGGGATGAGCAGCCTGGATGCAGGAGGAAGCCTCCTAGATGCTCCAGAGAGTGCAATTGACTTAAAGGAGGCTACAAGTGTCTAGAACTTTTCAGCACGTTGAGGGCTGCATCTACACGGACAGAAACCAGACTTGTAGCTTTCCACCAGGGCTACTCCACTGTGTGTAGCAGCTGTCACTCCTGAGGTGAAGACAGGGCTCAGCCATTTTTACCACACAAACAGCTTAGCTGGATGGTGGAAAATACACCAGAGTCCTGTCCACTCCAGATTCCAGCACCACTGCCACCAGCAGAACTGAACGAGTGGGGAATTCTGGTCCCGGTTTTGAAAATGTAGGCCAAACTTAGACCTCCCAGTGACGCTGTTCTCTCCCCACCTCCACACAAGCTGGAGGCGAGGTGAGCTGTCTTCTCTTTGCAGGCACAGAACTATCAGAGGCGTGCATCTGAGAACGCAGCATTCACTCGTTTCTACTGCGCCATGCGTCACGTGGGGTCAGACGTTACACTCTGCGGGCGCAGAATGGGATGGCTCTGGCATCGACAGTCACTGTTAACTCATCCAGTCCTAGGCAACAGACCTGCTCACTCCAACAATGCACAGCCAGGAGCGTCAGTTCACAGCTCATCTGCACCACTCCCTCCGGAAATCCTGTCCTTCTAAAAGCCCCACCTTGCTTGGAATTGGGACTCTCTCTAAAACATCAGGCAACTTTGGAAAACGGTTAGGCGTGTGCAGGAGTAACCATCATGCTAGTGAGCTGGACAGGATCTGCTAACTTTGTCTGGCAGTGCAAAAATATCCGAGGAGAACCCAGACCTGTGCTATTAGAACAAGACTGCCCAGCTGAACGCTGCTACAGCTATGCCCAGCGCAGCCTGGTACTAAAAGGGGTGCGGCCACAGGTGGTGTCAGCGGGAGGGCAGCGTGGGCAGCTGCCCAGGGCCCCACACCACTGCTGCTTAAAGGATCCCGGCAGTGCACACGTTTCGCATGTGCACCGGCCAGGGCAGGAGCAGCAAAAAGCCAGAGCAAGCAGCAGCTGGGCAGCAGAGGGGTCACGGGGGAAAGGGGGGCTGGGGAGGCTGCAGGGGAGGCTGCAAGAGCCAGGGGAGTAGCAGGAGGCTGGAGGGGGGAAGCTGCAGGGGCCCAGGGGAGCCATAGGGAGTCCACAGGGTGGGGTAAGGGGGCGGCAGAGAGGCCACGGGGTTGTTGTGGGAGCTGGCGGAGGCCGGGAGGGTCAAAGATGGGGCCCCATCCTTGACTTTTGCCCTGGGCGCCGGGAATCCCTGAGACTGCCCCTGGGGCGCCGGGAATCCCTGAGACTGCCCCTGGGGCGCCGGGAATCCCTGAGACTGCCCCTGGGGCGCGGGGGCTCGAGTACTTTCTTTTTTACACTTTTGTAACTGACGTGGCAAGCACAGAGGTGCCACAAACACAAGACTAAAGCTGCCTAGGCTCAGCCCTGGCACAAATTAATCCCTGCCTCTGCTCCAGGGAACTCCTTTTCACGGAGGTTGTTAAGAAATATATCAGAGTAAAGTTTTCAAAAGGACCTGGAGAGACTTGGGACCATCCGTCCCATTTCAAGAGAGCCTTCAGCACACCCACACTATGAAGTTAAGGCGATGTACAGTCACCGCAGTAATAAAAGCAATGCTTCATATCCACACGAGGCTCTTTCGGCTGGCGGAGCATGTCCTCGCTAGGAGGAGGCTGCAGCCAACAGACAGTGTAACTGTCTAAACGGAGACTGCGTCAGCCTAGGCCCTACCCTGCTTGCAGAAGCAGAGTTATTCAGTCGTGTAGTGGGTGACTTACATCATTGGGCAACGTTTTACCTAAGCTGCCGGACGCTGACCTAGCTCGCAGTGACAACCAGCCCTACGTGCCATTGACTGTCAGTGACACTCCAGCTCCAAGTCACTTGAGTGCATCTGATAATTATACCCTTAACAATTTGGCAGTGTGCTTTTGATCACTGAAAAATTTTGAACAGAACCCATATCTCCAAAGGTGTCCTCTTAATACGTTCCTAGGCTAACCCCAAGAGCTCTCCTCTTCTGAGTTGAATATTTGCCTATTCTCAGCTTGCTGACTTCATCTTCAAAGCTGAACACCCTTCACCACAGCGGGCTAAATCGTAGTTTGATTACCTAGAATTTGTTCCAGTTACAACGCAAGTTCACAGCTGTGCTCCATCTTCCCCATGTAATTTCAATTTCATTGCCATTTCTCTTCTCCAGAGCCCTGCTTGTTAAAACAGCTACTTCAGTCCCCATGCTCGATTATCCATAGTTATTCTACACGGTTATATTTCAAGGAACCAGCAATTCCCCAGATCCATTTCCATCTATGAGTTACTTATCTGATCTTCCAAGGCCAGAGTTTTAGCTAAAATGTTGTTTCCACTCATCTGTGAAATTTAATTTGCTTTTCTGTACACCATCTTGTGTCTCGTTCTAATGAGACTTCAGTTTTAAAAAAAGATCTTGGTGGTAAATGTCTTTTCTTTATTTCATAGTTTGGACTGCTGGGCAAATTTACAACTTGTTTATTTATAGAAGCTGATGGTGCTAAACAAATCTCAATTTAATTTTCTACTTTAGATAACTTAATTTTAGAAAAATCCTGCTCATTGAAATGTCCATAAAATTCATACCAAACAGTTCATTTCCATATACAGAGACCACCACAATTAGCAATTTTCTGGCAGTAAGTTGATTTTAAGAAGTAGCATAGTTTAAAAGCAATCTTCATTTAAAGAAATACAAAAGAAGGATGATAAACAGAATTATGCTCCTGAAAAGCTGCACTTGTTGGCCCCTGAAACAAATACATATAATTTTACAGTAATTTTTGTGTAGGAACAATTATATTGTCACAGTATTTTATGATCAGTCCCTTCCCTGCTGCTGTCAACAGATACAAGTCTTCGGTAACAGCAATCATTTTTCAGGGGTTAAATCTCAAGCACAGAAGAATCACGCAGTAAGAAGGAGTTGATCTCCTCTAACCAATATTCCAGAACTTTCATCGCAACCTAGAAAAGTGGGTTTTACCTGTGAGAATGGCAGCGTTTTGCTCAGAATATTGACATTAATAAATGCAAGTGCCTGGACACCTCTCAAGGCAAACACACATCTTCTTCCAAAGCTGCTTGATGGATAGAGATGGCCCTGCAATCAGAGCAATCCTTTGGAGGGTGAGGGGGAGCAAGCAGGGCAGCACAGGGCTACGCCGCTGCCCCCCACTGCTGCGCTTTGCCCTGCTCCAGCCCCGCAGCCTTCGGCCACAGCAAACCAAAGGCAGTGGAGCAAGGCGGGAGCACAAAGCCAGGCCTCTGGGCTGGTCCTCCAGCAGCCGACTCAGGGGAGGGGCGGGTGCATGGGCCTGGCCTCTCTAGGCCAGCCGCGCCCTCTCCCTCCCCCGGCATGGGGGGGCCCGGGGGCCCCACACAGGCCGATTGGTCCAGCTCCTCCCCCCCCCCAGGGATGGCTCTGCCTGCAGTGGGGGACGCTTGTGGGGTCCCAAACTAGATGAATAGTATTTAAGACCAGAAGGAACCATTATGATCATCCAGTTTACACGTCCAGTGCAGGCCAGAAGACTCCAGCCAATGATTCCTGCATCAAGCCCACACCCTGGGCTGGAGCCAGAGCAGAGCTACCAGAAAGACACACCCAGTGTTCATTTAAACACTCCAAAGAACAAAGAATTCACCAAATCACCCCCTTTACCCAGCCCACATATACCCACATGGGCTGCAGGGTCTTAAATGACCCTGGCTCCCGGCCGGCAGATCTCGCGGAACCCTAAGGTTCTGCCTCCGGAACCCCGGCTGAAAAACACTGCTTAGCTCCTTAGCCTCCCGCTTCTGAAACCTAGTGTGGCACAGCCAGGCCTGATGGCTACAGGAGGGTGGTGGAGGACAGGTATATTAGCCCCAGGCTTAGCAAGGCCCTGTTCCCAGGGGAGCTGGGGCAGAGCTGCTTTGAGCCAATTAAGGCATCTGGAGTCAACTGAAACACCTGACTCCAGTTAGGGACCCCAGAGTCTGTTACAGCAGCTGACACCAATGAAGAACAACAGATAAAAGGCCCTGTTGACGCCAGGCGGGGGTGAGTTGGGGTGTGTTGTTTGGAGGTGGAGAGAGGAGCAGAGTTTGGTGTGTGGAGGAGAACAGAGCAAAGACGAGTGGAGGAGATCTGACCAGTAGCTGTTTCTGACAGCATGTAGGTGGTACAGGCAGTCAGGGCAAGCTTAGCCAGAGGAGCCGTAAGGCCCCAGGCCCAGTGGCGTGTGGGGTGGAGAGCCCAGCCCCAAGGCAGGAGGGACCGAGGATCTATAGCGCTGGGGGTTTGGAGGTGGGAGAACTGTGCCTCAGCCGGCTGCCACTACCGGAAGCGCAGGACCCACAAGAACCTGAGGGCACTCAGTTTGCCACACTAGATTAAAATTATTGGACTCTGGCCCAATATTATTTCTGTCATGCTGGGAGGCACCTTACTCAGGAGCATTCCCATGGATTTCACCTAGGCTATTCTTGAAGTAAGACGCTATTCTCGTCATGAATGAGGCACCAGAATTTGGGCCACTGTGATCTCCCATAGAGCCTGCTGTCAACGCCTCCCAACCACAATACAATACTTATCTATCAAAGGCAACTTTATATTTGAAGAACGGCCAAGAGATTAAATTTCCAGGAAGTCCATTTGGAGCATGATGCAATGGGAGGAAGTATTACACTCCAAAGTATATGAAGGGAAGGCTGAAAACCATAAAATACCATAATGAAGGCAAAAGGTACACCTTCTCTGTGTGGGCGGAGGGGGAAAAACATCCATGAGAGGAACAATATGTCTTTATGAGGAAATCCTTCGGGGCCTGATGAACCTGGTCTTGGAACAGTGTGTTCAGTGCTGGACACTGCTCCAGAAAGACATTAAATTGGAGGAACTCAGTGCTGAGCAACAGAATGATCAGAGGGCTAGAAAAAGACTGAAGCAAAGATGAGAGGACACTGACTAGGAGAAAGGCACAATCTGTAAATATAAAGGCAACGGAGGGACAATGGAAAGTGGTGTAGAAGCGCTGTTCTGAGCCAAAACATGAAATGAGGAAAATATGAGTTTAAAGGAAGAGAGATACCCTGACAGTGAGATCTGCTCAGCTAGGCAATCATCTCCCAAAGGAAGTGAAGGTAGCTCCCTTTGCCTGGGATGTTTAACGCAGGCCTGGACAAAACAATTAGAAGTTAAACAATAGTGAACCATCTTGCAGTGGCTGATGAATAGATACAGCCCTCTTATATCAATTGCATCTTCACCAGTCAGTCACCAGTTCAGAAACGACAAGTATTCATGACCTGATTTCTTTATATCCCATTAAAAATAACCTGCACTATGCAAGTAACTCCCTGTGCACTGGAAGAAATAGGTCCCTTTGCTAATTCAGCTTCTGAAACAAAGTGCATCTTGTTTAGACAACGTTTATGCTTTGTAGTCATCAGCACCTCTACTTACCTCCACCTGGGGAGATAAAATGCAGTACATGAATACATTCTCATGTTTGGGCAACATGTGCATTTTGGATGCTGTGAACAGCAGATGAGAATTCAACCTAAACTCAGAGACATCCCTACAACATCCCTATAGACATACTCCTGCAACAAGCCGTACGGCACAGCCAAGGTTTGAAGAAATCCACATGTGGAATATTACTATTTATAAAGGGAGACAGCGAGGCTCTGGCTCTGAGAAGCAGACAGGAGAGATCCGAGTGCCAATATCCTTACCTGGGGGAATTTGCGTTTGACAGATGTTAATGCTCCCTCTGGCAACTTGGCCAGTTCAGAATCTCGGACCGCATGCACTGTGGTGGCTCTCGGCTGATGGGTTAATGCCTCCACCTGCAAGAAGGAAGAGAAAAAACACAGTTAAGGCTTCAAAGGTGGAATCAGATTTGCCCATTTCTGGCCTTTTCTCATTTTCTGCTAACGCATTTACGAACAGACTGACACAGCAAAAACGTTCAGTTAATTGGAGTCTTTGACAAATGAACATTTCCCATCTAAGCAGACTGCTGATCTTCATGGAACGAAACTTAACTGTAGCTGGACGTGAGGCTGCAATGTTAGAGGAAAATTCCTTGTGAATTTTGACAAGCTCCCCCATGCTGTACATATACAAGAATAGTGAGCAAAAGAAAAGAGATTCGTAATTACACTTTGCCACCATTGTGAAAGCTTACTTTGACTGAGGGCAAATCTGCACAAAAAGTGCTAGATCTGTAACCCGTCTGGCATCATTACTCCACTGCCAGGAGACGCAGAAAATAGGTCTCCTGCCAACATAGCACCAGCGTGGATAGCGCTGTGACGTGCATCGTGACGTGGTTTTTTTCCCATCTTGAGTGACGGAAGTTAGAAGATGGACTTAGGTAGTGTAGACCTGCCTCAAGTCTCTCTCAGTTGGCCTCACTGGGCAAACAGGAGAGGTGGAGCTCAGAGAGACCCACTCTCAGAGGTGGTGAGGCTGGGTGGCTCACCCTTAAGGAAGAGTGGGGCCCGCTGGAAGTCTGGCGTGCTACAGGGGCTCTTCCAAGAGATTGTTTAAAAGCTGGGGCTGTAGACATGTGACAGGGAGAACCAGCAATCCATTCAAAGAAATGCCAAGGCTCTGTCCTTTGCTATAGATATTGTTCTCATTTGCAAAGCACCCTCATTTAACAGCAACAACAAAATCCTCAAGGTACACACGCCCAGATAAGCTGACAACTTTGTTCCCTGAGCATGGCAGCAGCAACTTGGGGAATAAGCAGAAGCTGCCTACAAGATGAAAAAGTCCTAGGCAGGAGGCCATTAAATCCTGTCTGGGAGTGCAGGCCAGACAACTTTAGATATACACTCATTACCCACATTTGTCATATAACTGTACAGGACCAGAAGAGGCACAAGTGCAAACACGTACATGTGGCAGAAAGTGAGTGCCTGTGACATAAGCCAAGTGTAACGGCAAGTATGAGGCCTGAGCTGGAGTGGCAGTCTAGCCTTGCCATTAGAAAGCCAAGTTAGCAGGAGTCAGGCTGTGAGCCTGCCTGTAGGGTCACAGAAACTGGCAGACACACATTCCAAAGACGCATTAGGTACAGGGCACTCACACAAACACATTCAAGAAAGGTACCAGAACATCAATTACCCCTCAGAGTGACAAGATGATGGATAGAGATGTTTTGAACAAACCATCTGGTACAAGATAAAAGATGGATCTTCTCAGATCAGAGGGTGGCAAGTACACACGTCAGAGGGGTAATACAAATCCTGTTTGTATCAGTGAATAAAAGAGGGTCTTGGAGAGAGTCTCTTTGTCTGACCAAGTGAGGAACAGAAACCCCTGCCATTTAGCGAGCTGGTCCACTGTCAGAGGCGCACATGTATTACGTTCCAGAGGGGGGCCGTGTTAGTCTATTACAGGCAACAAACAAGGAGTCCTGGGGCACTTTTAAAGACTAACAAGTTTATTTATCGCCTGAGCTTTGGTGGGAGAAAATCCCACTTCATCAGAGGCATGAAATAGAAAACGTAATATTAGCCACAAAATATTGCACCCACAAAACTCATGCAATAAATGTGTTAGTCTTTAAAAGTGCCACAGGACTCCTTGTTTGTTTTGCATGTATTAAGTGTACTGGTAACACCGATAGGGAGCTTTTTACCATGCTTGTTTCACAATAAACCTGGTCTGGTGCCTTCACTGCTGAAAGCATCTGTGGTTTTACTGGATAATCCAATCATGGTTTGGTGTCCTGGGTATCTGCACAGAGCCGGGGACAGCAGACACACTGGGAGAACACACAGGCAGCCATCTACTGACAACAACGATGTTAGATTAAGATGAATGTTTACAGAGAACAGAATGACTGAGCGCTGAAAATGCAAGCAGGGACACTGTGATGCATATGGGAACTCCAAACAAGTTGCAAATCCAAACATGCCGGATTCTGACCTGCAAAGTGCAGCTTTTCATTAAAGTAGTTTGGATTCCTATCCATTTTGCTACTTAGCAAACAATTAATAATTGTCCGTTTTCACTATGTTTGGTTGAAATCCAGAAATGGATTCCCCTAGTGAAATATCTTCAGATGCTTAATAAGATAGCCCACTGTGTGAGATGTCGTCATTCAGGACCCAGGGGTGAGCCATGACATTTCATTGCTTAGTAACACAGCCTGGTGCCTATTTCTGTGTGCTTCAGCAACAGAAGCTTCCCGGCTCCCCCCCACACACACCCCCGCCAGCCGCCCCCCCCCCCCGCCAACCCCCAGGTGTAAACCATTACACCTGACCATATGTGTCCACTTGTACAAACAGCAGGACAAGTCTGGGACTTTATTAAAACTCTGCCCCCTTCATCAGGCTCAAGCCTGGAAACCAGGACACAAGTTCTCATCCTGCTTACTATGCAAACTTTAACAAGCTGCTTCAGTCTGCCTAAGCCTACATTACCCCTCTGCAAACCAGGGATAACGATATTTACCAGCTTCACAGCTAAGTAATGGCTCTAAGGTGCTATGCCCAGAGCAAATCAGAGTATTGGACTGTGAAGCAAGTGAATGGCAGAGATGGGAAACAGAACTCAGCAACACCCGAGGGAATAAGGATCCAAAGTCACATGACATTAACTGAGAAAAATTTCACACATTTTCACATTGAAAAATGTCAATTTGTTCTCTGAGGCACAAGCGACAGCTACTATAGCCGTGCTGTTAAGTACATATTTTAACACTTCGCTGCTTTTGTAATTTTTGTCAAAGGAAACAAGTTTGTAACAATGTGAATTCTGGTAGAGCTAAAAGCTTGACGGAAAAAAAATTATACATTTTCTTCAGGGTCTGCGCAGAGATTAGAGGCTACTAACATTTAATTAAAAAAGCAGAAAAGAAATGTGCTCTCAAATCCCCAAAGAAATCAGAATCCATTTAAGAATCATTCTTATGGCTGGTCTTGAACATTTCTTACCTATACCACATTAATTTTTAGGAGAGGAGCGGCATTTCTAAAGACTACAAGATTTAAAACAGACTAGATTATTCATAACTTCTAGATTGTAAAATGAAATTCACTGCACAGCAGACCTGGCTCACTGCAGCACTTGCTATTTTAATTTAATCTCTAGTGTAATTAATCACTGGCTTTCCATGCAATTAATGAGAGTGCTGGGACAGAAATGCATCTTTGCTATATGGTTTTCCTAAAAAGATATTTCTCTCTCTTTCTGGGGAGTGACAACTGCCGCAAGAGCTGGGTTTCCTTCTCATGGATAGTCCTCTGCAAGAGAACTGTCTTCAGAACTGCCCTGGACCCAAAGTATTTTTGCCTTTTCATTAAAAAAACATTTTAAGGAAGCCTTCTGAATTTTGACCTAAGATTTTCAGAGGCCGGTAACCACAGATAAACCCACATTTCAGTACTTAGTAGCCAGATACGTGGCCTGATTTTCAGAAGTGCTGTGCACCCAGTCGCTCTGATTATATAGACTGAGCCCAGCACCCTTGGACTAGAGCCCAATCCAGCTAATCAAAGAGCTTTGGGCTACACCTGGACCTATGAAGGGCTAGAAGGCAGCTGGGAGAAAAGAACTGAGACAGGCTGGGCGCAGGTGAGCAGAAGAACCAACAGAAGTGCAGCTAATTCCCGTGGTGGGTCCCTGGAGTAGGGGTGCAAAGCAGCAGCTCCAGGAAGGGAGCTGAGCTGGTGGAGACAAGGCAGCCAGGAGCTGGACAGCCAGAGACCCAAGAAGAGATGGCCCTGAAGCCTGGGAGCCAACAGCTGACTTATGACTGTTCCATTTGTTTAAACTTGGTTATAAAAGAATGAACCTCCTCGAGCAGGGCTGGGTGTGACTGTGCATGCTTGGAGCTGAGGTGCAGCAACGCCGCTGACGGAACTATTGGGTACTCAGCCCTATCACGGGCCTGACTTTAGGAACCCACTTTAAAAGTTGTGCGCTTTTACTGAAGGACAGAAAGAAATGGTTACTCCCCCTCTGCAGGAACTGTCCCCCTTTGGGTGCGCTAGTGCACCCTTGATCAGAGATTTCTCCTAGCACTGTCCCTACGGCCCATGCTTGCACGCCAGATAGTTTTGTACCTTGTGCCATTGTTAAATAGCACTGCCCAGGCAATACAGCAGAGAACTCTGAACAGAGGGGAGGAGGGCGTGAAATGGAGCACATGCAGAGGGACACATGTCGAAAAACCACCGTTACTGCACAGGATGAGTAGTCATTTCTTCTTCTCTGAACAGCGTCACTGTGGGTGCGCCACTCTGGGCAACGACTGAGCAGTTCCTTTAAGGCAGAGGAGGGTTGAGTCAAGTCCAGCCGAGACAAACACAATACCCGAAGCAGAGCTGTGAGTTCTAGCAAAGTGTTCAGGAAAGGTATGTAGAGATGCCCAAGTAGTGGCTTTACAGACCAATAATGCGCATGCTGTTGAACTGCAATGAACCTTGTAGAATGAGTGAGTACATTCAAAGATGATTCAACACTGTGAGATTCAGAGCAAGAGAAAATGCAAGCTGATATCCACTTGGAAAGTCTCTGGTTAGAGACTGCAGACCCTTTTGCTCTATTTTCTAGACTGATGAACAGTCTTTCTGAAAGACTTAATCCTATCCAGATAAAACCCCAGGGCTCTCCTGTCATCAAAAGGTGCAGCAGTGCCTTCTGGTTTTCTAGATACTGTGTGGGATGGAAGAGAGGCAGGTGAACAGCCTGAGTGATGTGAAACTTGGAAGAAACCTGAGATAAGATATTTCCAGAGAGACAGAGAAGTATTAGTACTGCTATACAAGCCATTGGTGAAATACCATGTTCAATTCCAGTCTCCCCTGTTTAAAAAAGATCATTTCAGATTGGAACAGGTGCTGAGAAGAATGACCAGAGGAATGGAAATCCTACTTTATGAGGCAACTCAAACAGCATGGCCTCTTTATCCTCACCAAAAGAAGGCTAAGAGGAGATACGACTGTTCTCTATAAATACGTCAGAGGTATAAATACCAGGAAGGGGTGGGAGTTAAGTTAAGCACCAATGTGGCCCCAGAACAAATGGATATAAACTGGCATTAACAAGTTTAGCTTTGAAATTAGATGGAGGTTTCTAACCATTGAAGGAGAGAAATTCTACAACAGCCTTCCATAGGAAGAAGCAGGGGCAAAATCAACAAACAAAGAAGCTATCTGCTTTCAAGACTGAGTTTGCTTATGTTTATAGAGGGGATAGTATCATGAGACTGCCTAAATGGCATGTAGCTGACCTCTAAGTTCTAACAGCAAATATCACCAATGGCCGGGGAGGCAGGTGCTGCGTTCCTAAAGGGAATTCTCTCTCAGCTGACGGGTTGGTGTGTCCTGCCCAGAAGCTCAGGTCCAACTCATCACCATATTTTCCCTGCATCAGACTGGAAGAGGGATTTGGGGTTCCTCTGCAGCATGAGGCACAGGTCATTTGCAGGTTTAAACTAGCATAAAGGGTGGATTCTCTGTATCTTGAAGTCTTTAAATCATGTTTTGAGGACTTCCATAACTCAGGCAGAGTTTATGGGCCTATTACAAGAGTGGGTGGGTGAGGTTCTGCGGTCTCCAATGCACAGGAGGACAGACTACATGATCATGACAAGGACAATGCAAATTAAGCTCCCTAGCTCAGGAGGGAAAGATCATGATATAAAGGATCACCTGATCCCAGGAGGGAGGTGTTTGGAGAAAGAACATAAGTCACACTTTACAACCGGTTTAGAGGCTTTTGCCAGAGAAACTCCATCTTGAAATACCTCCCTCTACAAGCAAGGACTAGGCTCTGCCCATGGAGGAGCTGGAAACCATCAGAGTCGAATTCGAAGGGTAAGCTGAGCATAATTGGAGCAGTGATTTTAGATTAGATTGTGAATTATCTTTTATTTGCTTGTGGTAACCCTTGACTGATTGTGCATTAATTTACTATATACTCAAATCTACACAGCTTTGTTTTATCAAAACATTAGTTTGTTGATTAAAACATGATTTTTGGAGAGAGAATGGACATGTGGATGTCTAATTTAGAGACAGGGTTGATTGCTTATCAGCGTCTTTGCTAACCTGACATACCGGAGTAAATGAGCCTGCAGTGATCTAGGAAAGGTCCTGATCCCTTCAGGATGGAAGTTCCCAGTGTGGCATATGGGGACACTCATTGGGGGACCATCCCCTAAGTGGCTAGTGAGAGCACATCCACTGTCCGGGACCGATTACTCACAGAAGGTTGGTGTGAGCTGAACCAGGAGTGGATGACTACCTAGCAAAGCCGGGTAAGGCAGAGTCCAGAAGTGGGTGATCGGGGAGGCACAGCGGCACATCAATCCAGACTGCAGTAGGGGAACGTCACGGGGCTAAGCTGAATGGTGTTGGCTATGTTAGAAAGGGACACGAACATGCGCAGAGTAAGGTAGGCTCTCACTGTTAATCAAGATGTGCCCCTATGAATTCTATGTTTTGCACAGGTGTCCAAGTGGATTTTGGATTTTCAATTGCAGGTACAATTCAAGGAAGAGATCTGTGGCCTAGGATGTCACCCAAGACATCAGTTCCAGGGAGCCAATCATCTAGGTAAGGGAATACTAAAACACCTTTCCTGAGCTGCACTGTTCCTATTGACATGACTTCCAAAATGACGCTCGGAGCAGATGACAATCAAAGAGGCATACTCAGTATTGAACGTGGTCTTGGCCAACAGTGAAACACAGGAATCATTTGCAGGATGGGCAGATAGTAATGTGGAAATATGCATCTTGAAGGTCAAGGACAGAGTACCAGTCCCCTTTTCTAGTCACTGAATTATCACTGCAAGTGTCACCATTGTGAATTTTTGTGCCTTTATATAGGCATTGAGTAGCCTCAAATCCAGGACGAATCTCCAATCTCTAGTTTTTCTGGGTACCAGGAAGTACTTTGAATACTTCCCCTTTGTGCTGCATGGGGACTGGTTCTAAAGCTTCCAAGCATAAGAGACTGTCTTAGTTCTTGAGGAAGCAAGCTCTCCTGAGAGGGGTCCCTGAAGAGGGACAAGGAACAAGGGGTTTGTTGGTAAAAATATAGTAAAGTGGATGGTGTATCCTGTGGAGGTTATCTCCAAAACCCACTTGTCTGTAGCAAGCAGCTCCCAACCATACCTGAAGTGGGATTTGCAGTCACCAAAGGGAGGTAGACTGATGAATCGGTAAAGCTCAAGAGGATAAGAAAAGCAATTCAAGTTCTCAACCAACTTTTCAGAACTGTTGCTTGGTGGGACAGGTGGGAGTCGAGAGTCTGAAGTGGACAGTTTCCTTTTCTGGAATCTCTGCCTGTTTTGGCAACAGCTGAATAGTATGGAATTGAGCAGGGCAGGATCCCAGCTGTCTGCATCTTGCAGAGCTTTCTCTAGTAGACTGATATGTAAATACCAGGAGAACATAAGTCCTTTAAAGTCCTTTAATGTTCGCAGAGACTCATCCGTGCAGTTCGCAAACTCAGACCCATAAAAAGAAGGTACTCTACAGTTCTTTGGATCTCTTTTGGGAATCCAGAGAGTTGGAACCAGGAAGCCCTTCCCATAACTAGCAATCTAATAGATGGCAGTATCAGCAACGTCAAGGGGGGGGGGGGTTTGCAGGACAGTTCTAGCAAGAAGTTGACCTTCTGCAACATCTGCCTGGAGCTGCTCCCTGTACTCTGTCAGTAGGTGGTCCACAAAAGAGTTCAGGTTGGTGCAATTCATATGATTGTAGTTTGCCATTAATGCCTGATAACTGACTATTCTAAACTGTAAAGAGGCTGAGGAATAAGTCTTCCTCAGTAATTCGCAGATGCTTAGGGTCTTTTTAATGTGATGTGGCTTTGATGTAGTGCTATCTCCCACATAGACTAACTTCATCAATATTAAGGAGTTAGGTGATGGTTGGGAAAATAAACATTTTGAATAATTTGTAATCCTGCTCATCCTCTCTCTCACATGTAGGCAGAATAGAATTGGGGTGCGCCAGAAGAGCTTCATTAACAGGCAACGCTATGTGGGCCAATGAAGGTGAGTGGAGGATACTGAGCAGTAGGGCTGAGAGGAACCCTCCAGGAGTCTGCAACTCCCTTGACAAGATCCTGGAATTTTTTTCAATCACCCAGCAAGGATGGAGGGGGAATGACAACTTCATTCATCGATGATGAGATGTTGGCTGTAGGAGAAACCTCTTCGTTGGCTCTAGCTTCCTGCTCCTCAGACAATTTCTCTTGAGGGCCAGCTCTCCTGGAAGCAGCAAGTAAGGCAGGTTGCCCTTCCGTCTGGCAAGTGGCGCTTGATGCTATGGAAACATGTTGATAAGCCCCCCAATATGTCCAGGGAGGAGATGCATAAGCCATAGGAGGAGGCACTTAACAGTGCTCATATAAGGGAGGCATTAGTAGCAACTATGGGCCACAAGTAGCTGCAACTTCAGTGGCAGCTTCTGGAAAGGGACCTCTATAGAAGTCAGTGGGAGGACCCTGAACTGACACTTGAGGCACCGTGACAAGTCCTCTAGCAGATTCCTGGAATGGTGGAGCGCCTGGACAGATCTGAGGTGAAACTGTTGGTACCGGTTTGCGGGAGCAGCTGCCGTCCTATCCAGCACCAAGCCGGGCAGAGGTGGGAAGGGTACACTACAGCAGCCCCTTCCTGCCAGCCTCAAGTGGGCTAAGCTGGTACAGCAGGAATCCCTCTCCTACAGCCCCAGCTTGCTTGCAGGAGAAGCAGCCCCTTCTCATCAGCCCCAAGCCAGCTGGCAAGGGCAGCAGCTGCCCCTCCTCTCCAGCCCCTAACCGACCAGACTGGGGGATGCAGTCAACCCTCCTCTCCAGCCCCAAGCCTGCGAGGGTGTGGGGTGCAGCCACTTCTCCCCTCCAGCTCCGAGCCTGACAACCTAGGATCGTGCTTTGCTGCTAAGCATCTTTGCTGCTTTCGTCTGCTAACTTGCTTCTCTGATAGAGCACCTTGATAGTTATAAAAACAAACATGGCAGCTCCCAATATTAGAGGCAAGAAAAGAAAAATTGATTCTGAATGTCAAGCCTTCGAAGGGTCTTGAACCAATGATTTTTTGGTTACTTGAGCACAAAGGGGTATATTTTGTCTGATATGTCAAGAGAAGATAGCCATTTTCAAGGAATACAATATCAAGCAGCATTGTTGTACGAACCATGCTGGTAAATCTGACAGCCTCACAAGGCAGGTGAAAATCAATAAAGATTTGTTTCAGCGTGTTCATTTGATCTTTCTCACCAGCCCTGAGTGAGAAAAAAAATTGCAGTGTGGCCCTTCACATGAAAAAGTTGGATATCCCTGAGCTATTCCAATGGTGGAAGACACAGGCATTGTAGCAAGAACTCCATCAACGTCCGCTCTCTCTTTCTGCTGGGACTCCCTCCACCACCTCACTGCAGCTACCCAGGCTGTCTTATTAAAACCCTGAGCACAGACCTTTCTTGCTGAGCTAAAAACGGAAAACGGTCGTCTTGGCCTCCATGCAACGAATAGGAGACAGAGCTGGTACCTGGAAGTTTGGCCCTCGTCTCCCCCCACCCGCAGAAGCTAGTGCTACAGGGAGCTGAGCCAGCCATGGCCCCTTAGGATCCCAGAGGACCGTGCAAACACAGTGGTGCAGTACGGCACTAACGTGGACAGGGTGAACAGGAACCAAAACGGCCATACTGCGTTGCTGCTCCGTGCACTGGGTCTATTCCACTGGCTCGGTTACAGGCAGCTCAGGTCTCCACTGCACGTGCAGCCAGATGCGGAGGGTGGAGGAAAGAGGAACACGTAAGATGGCTATGGGGGAACTGATCACATCCAGGTAATGCAAAATTTTAATGACATTGGGTTTTCTTCCACTCCTCACTCAAAGACCCCTGTTCGCAGGTGCTGCGACTTTGAGCCATAGCAATCTAGAGGAAAATGGGCCCAAAGACTCTCTCTCTTTACCTGTACTCTGTTTCCCATCTGTAGTCCCAATATCTTTTTAGGTCCTGTTCATTCACCTGGGTGTTTGCATGCTCCCGCTCTTGCTTTTAGGACCTGTAACCAGTCCAAAATAAAATGCTGCAATATCGTGTGATCATACTGTGTGTCTCAAGGAAACTCACACTTCACTCTCCTCCTGATGGTACATTGCAATCGCACATCTATTTATAGGCAGAACTGTTGGCCTCAAGAGCCAGAACACTACATGAGTGACTGAACTGAAACCTCAGCATTTCAGAGGACCTCTTGGTTTAAGATGAAGACAAGTAAAGTTCCTGCACAGCCATGGCGTAAAGCTCAACGGCCTTTTCAGATTGTAATCTGAGTACTAAGAGCAAGCAATGAGCAGAGGCCTGTGGGAGAGAAAACAGTCCCCATGGACACATGCTATCATTTCAAATGGAAAGAGCTGGGCTGAGGACACTGAGGTGAAGAACTCTGCATGCTGTACACATCCCATAGCACTCAGCGTCAGAAACAAAACACAGCAGTAGCAAATTGAAGGGTCTGACCATTCTACACATGCACAGAATTTGCTGTAGCAGCAGATTCCTCCCATTCCAATAGCCGGCAGCCTTCTCTCACAAGCCGAGACCAGCAAGTTATAACGAACAGACACATTAACCACATTTCCGCTTGGCTGGCTGCTTTAAAAACCCAGAGTTTGCCAGGAAGTTCAGCAAGTAGTCCTGACGCTGGTTCTTACCACTCCAATGAGGTCTCCTCGTCCATATTCACCAGTCAGTTGTTTCTTCCCATCATCCATCCTGATGACTGAACGAAGTCGACCGTTCAGCACAATGTAGGTGCAGTCCGACTTGTCACCCTGCCTGGGAGAGAACAACCCACCCTCAGAATGTGTGGGGTTTCTGTGCTCAGCAAACGTTTTAAAAAGCAATTAACTAACCAGCTCTATGTAAACCTCCCCTCCTCCCGTGGAGCTCTGCTCTCTACAGAGATGGGAGAGAAACATTCATTGAACAATTAAAAAACCCAACCTGACCACCAATTTGCTAAATACAACTTACAACACATTTCGACTTGGGCTATCTACAGTCAACCGGTGATTGGTTTTAGGTCACAAGGCAGACAGCTGGAATTTGCTCTTTCCCTAGCAAAGCAAACAAGCTACAGCAGTGATCTTCACTATTTTTTCTTTTGGGGTGCGGGGGGTGCCACTTTGGCAAAATACCTTCAATGTGAGAGCAGTGCATGGGCCCATCCCAACCCCACCTCTTCCCCCTCACCTCTCTCCCACATGGGCCCAGCGTGCTGGCCAGGAGCTGCTCCCACCTGAAGGAGCATAACAGTTGCTCCCCCAGTCTCCCGGCCCTATCCCTCTCTCAGAGGGGCCCAGCCAGCACACCCCCAGTACACTACCTTGGCCCGCTCCTGCCCAATCTCTTTCCGTTGTCTGCTCTTCTCTCAGCGCAGCCCACCTGCTCAGCTCCTCTGCCCCACGTGGTGCTGACTAACTCCCCACCTCGCAGGGTACCGGGAGCGCAGAGGGAGCAGCGGTCAAGGAGTAGAAGGGATGCCACGGAAAAGGCTCACCCCTGCCCTCCAGGTGACTTGGGAGGCAGCAGGGCTATCCTCGCCCCACACTACTCTGTCCCCTTTCCCAGAGGTGTGTGTGGGGCGGGGGAGTCTATTAGTCAGGGAGCTGCAATGAGGGTCTGTGAGAGCCACCACTGGCTCACGGGCTGTGCAACACGGAGCTACAGGAAAACAGTCGGACTGGGGGAGTAGGACAGCGAGAAGACAAAGCGCCTGGGTAGATGGCTCGACTCAAACCTCAGCCTCCTCGTTTAGTAGGAGAGTCTGAAGCTTTAGCCTGGGATCAAGCCCAGTTTTTGAGACGGTGGAATGCTGGTTGGCCCCACCACAACGAAGGACATGAGCTGGGCTTGAAACTCTTATATTGGAACCAATAATAGAGCACAGCACAGCCGTGTTATTTATAACGAATTTCCCCAGCGACACGTCACGTTTCCCCAGTGACGCATGACTTGCTGAGTTTTCATGCACGGACCAAGCAGTTGAAATTTCTATTCGCACCGACATTGCCAGAGCAGTAACAGAAAGAAGAATGAGAGTTACCTACTACTTATACCAATTGTAAATCTGGTCTTTGATCTCCCAGCCATACAGGACATCCAGTTTATACCGGGATAACACTTTAAAACTAATGGAACTATCCAAGGAGAAATTTGGCCCAGGACATATGTTAAGTGTTGTAAAGTCAGTTTTAATTGACTGTTACGCAAACCTGACTGAGTTCCCTTTCAGCTCCTTGAGGCAGAGATGCGTTTTTATCCTCTGTTCGCAGCAGAAGATTTTACAGGCAAACAAAAGCTATCTGTATGAACTGTAATTGTCTTAGTTTGTGTATTGTCTGTTCTGCTACATCAGGCGGTTACCAAAGACTTACAGCAAAGCAGCACGCAGGGATTTAGCGTCTCAGTTTCACCAATATAAATGAAAGCTATGAGGCTGAAAAATCCTTAAATACTATGTTAATAGACACCGGAGAAAACCCTCAAATGGCAAAGAGATAAAATCCTTCAACACTGTGTTAATGGACACCAGAGAAAACCCTCAAATGGCAAAGAGATAAAATCCTTCAACACTGTGTTAATGGACACCAGAGAAAACCCTCAAATGGCAAACAGATAAACCCTGTGGCAAATTGTCCGCCCTGCTCCCGAGGGTCCTGTGCTTCACTCTGTGTGGGGGCCAGGACAAGCCCTGTTTGCCCGTCTCTAGGCAGTAAGTTCCCCACACAGGCACAGTGGGGCAGGAGGGGAAGGGGCCCAGGCCTTCCCTTTGCACTGAGCCCCAGCCCAGGGGCCCTATGAGTAGCAGCTACACACCGGTGACACTGCTAGAAACTGTGCTGCTTTGCCCTGGGCTCTTTCCCCTCTTCGTATTCTTTTACCTTTCTTGTGGCGAGGTTCTGTTTCCTCTGCGTCTCTCCAGCACCCCTCACTCCCTGCTGCGAGGGCTCCTTCCTCTCCACACCCCCCTGGCTGGGCCAAGGGCTTTTTAGCAGCTGGGCCTTAATTGGTCCCTGAAGCAAACCCTGCTCAGTCTGCAGGAAACAAAGCCCGGATCATTCTGGGGCTTATACATCTGCCTTCTACAACTCTCCTGCTTCCCTCTGGCCCTCCTGTCTCACAACCCTCATCCTCACCCAGAGAGTAAGCAGCGTGATTCCAGGAAGGAGAACTCTTATTTGTTTGCTGGACTTTGAAAACGTTGCTATTATTCCAGTGGAGGTATTGGGACGTATTACATAGGCCATTTTGCTTCCATCTCACCTGTAAACAGCTCGTCCAGCTTCCACTTCCATCCAGTCCAAAGCAAAGTCAATCTGCCTCACAAATGAGGACATCCTCTTTACAAGACTGTGCGCCATGCCCAGCACTACACTTGGCTGCACTCGCATTATCCTAGAAGAGAAACACAAACCAGCTTAACACTTCGCTCCACGGAGAGAAACACTGACGACTTCCCCAAAACAAACCGCAGGTGCTGCCCCCGCAATTTGGGGCTTCATGAGGAGGATCCATGAAACGGGTCTTCACTTTACAAATGGAATAAAAATGCAATCTACATAACTACTCCTTCCTTGATGCCAAGACTCCAGTTTTCCATGCTCTGTCCTCTGCTCCTCTCCCCTGCCCTGCGTACACACAGTTTAAGGAGATTCTGTCTCTTTTCTGAGTGTTGGTCTACGCAGCGCGGTGAAGAACACCAGAGGGGTGTGGTTTGTGGTTTGCACGTTCGTGTGCTGCACTCTAAGTGCCCTGTGTATACCTGGCAGAGAGCATTAACATGCACTAGGTGCCATTTCCAGTGCACCCACAGGACCAGTAGAGAGCAGCCCACTTGGGCATTTTGCAAATCTCACCTCGCTGATGCTGCCGTGCTGTGTAGACTAGCCCTGAGAATCTTACTGGATTTGGCAGGTTCACTGTGATCTTACAAATCAAGCATGACAGAGACCTGAACGCTGGCTGACGGAGCTCACAGGTAATTTCAGTGACTGTAAGCAGCAATTAAAGCCCATACACCCAAACAATTGGCCCTGAGGGCAGCTCTGCGGATGGCTAACAGCAGCTAGTGCCATCGGACTCTGACAAAGCAGCGTACCTTTACCGTCAGCATGTTCCGCTCTTGGGTATGCCTACACTGCAGCGAGGAGTGAGCCACTACACCTAGGGAAACAGCCTTGTGTCAGCAGGGCCCAAGCAAGCATGCTGAGACCACAGTACATATGCTGTGACTCGTGCTGGAGATGGGAGGCCTCAAATCTAGGTGGGCAAATGGGCTTCGAATCCCAAACTCCAGCCCAAGTCACCACCTCCACACTGTTATTTTTGGTGAGCTGGCTATCAGGTTCACTCCCAGCTGCAGCACAGACGTACCCGCTGAAGGACCTCAGGGATTTTAGATTTAAACTCCCCCAGGTTCCAAGCAAATCCCCTGACTTCTGTGGGAAATTATTCACCCGAAATAGAAAATCATGACCCTAATGTTACAGAAAGTTATTTTTACACCAATTCTGAGGTTTTAATCACAGGGTTGGGTTCTTGGCAGGGGAGATGAATGTGCA
Source organism: Pelusios castaneus (assembly GCA_007922175.1). Taxonomy (NCBI): domain Eukaryota; kingdom Metazoa; phylum Chordata; order Testudines; family Pelomedusidae; genus Pelusios; species Pelusios castaneus. The sequence continues at coordinate 335,420 of ML685878.1, forward strand.
GCAGTTCTCCATGGCTGAATACACTTAACTCGCACGCACTTACAAAGAGGGAGGACTAGTCAAAGGGCCAGCAGTACACCAGTGTGACAGAACCAGAGAGACAGCCAGACTGTAACGGCTCTATGAGATATATGGATGAAAAGCACTATACAGACCTAGGTGTTTTTGCTACACTTGATCATGTAAAGTCACAGATCTGACTGCGCTCTTCAGGGTGCACGACAAATTAGGGGGAAGCTTGAGGGTGGTGAAAGAGTCCCCTGAATTTACTGAAGCAGTTTGACACAGATCCAGCCACCTCTCTTAGCCCCCACTCAGGCAGGGGTTTCCTGGAACTGCCTCATTAGGCCCCCACGCCTGTCCCAGACACCACACACAGCCCAACAGCCTCTGAGTAATAAGCAAAGAAACGGTCCCATGAAGAAAAGCAGCTCAGTAGTCCTGTGCCTGGCCTACCTTCCTCCGGGAACTCTGGCAGGCAGCGTCTCTACAGGGGCTCTCCTCAGGGAAACTGGAATGCTTACAAACTTTCAGTCATAACACAAACCTTACTTAGAAAGGCCATAAATTCAGAGAAAAAATATTGACTACTGGAGAAATCAAGAGAATCCCCTAAATTAACACACTCCTGAAAGAAATGCACTCTTTTTACTGACCACTGCTACCCCTCTCACTAGCTCCACTGTTAATGAAGCCTCACATCACCTGCAGAGTAAGTAGTATAGCTAAATTGTTCAAAGAAGACCAAGGCGGTCGGGTGTACAATTTCCACTGACTTTCAAAGGGAGTTGGGTTCCAAGTTCCTCAGGCATCACTGAAATTCCCAGTCTATTTCTGGTTTGCATATGAAATGTGGGAGATGAGATCACGTGCCCAAGGTCCGATAGCAGGTCTGTAACAGAGCCAGAAGTTGAATCCAGATCTCCCTCTTCCCAGTTCCATACCTTTAGAGTTAGAACACGGTTCCTTATCATCTCTTTGCATCACATACTGAGGGTTGCTCATTTGGTTTTCTTTAATTCATACAGAAAAACAAGAGCATTGAATAAACTTGCAAACATGATCTATAAAAAGGAAAATAAGGACAACGCAGGGAATTATAGACCAGTCAGTTTAACCTCTGTACTAGGAAAAATAATGGAGTAAATAATTAAGGAATCCATTAGTAAATACCTAGAACAGAGTAAGGTGTTAAGTAACAATCAGCATAGATTTGTCAAGAACAAATCATGTCAAACCAACCTGATAGCTGTTTATGACGGGGTAACAAGCCTTGTGGATGGGGGAAAGCTGTAGATGTGGTATATCTAGACTTTAGTAAGGCTTTTGATTCAGTCTCGTATCACCTTCACATTAACAAACTAAAAGAGTACAACCTGGATGGAGCTACTATAAGATGGGTGCGGAACTGGTTGGATAACTGCTCCCAGAGAGTAGTTATCAACGGTTCACAGTCATGTTGGAAAGGCCTAACGAGCAGGTACCGCAGGGATTGGTTCTATTCAATATTTTCATCAATGATTTAGATGATGGCATACAGAGTACACTTATAAGGTTTGCACATGATACCAAGCTGGGAGGGGTTGCAAGTGTTTTGGAGGATAGGATCACAATTCAAAATGATTTGGACAAACTAGTTAAATGGGCTGAGGTAAACAGGATGAAATTCAATAAAGAGAAGTGCAAAGGACTCCACTTAGTGAAAAACAATCAGTTGCACACATACAAAATGGACAAATGCCTGCCTAGGAAGGAGTACTGTGGAAAGAGATCTGGGTGTCATAGTGGACCACAAGCTAAATATGAGTCAACAGTGTAAGACTGTTGCAAAAAGAGCAAACACCATTCTGGGATGTATTAACAGGAGTATTGTAAGAAAGACACAAGAAGTAATTCTTCTGCTCCGCTCCATGCTGATTAGGCCTCAACTGGAGTATTGTGCCTAGTTCTGGGTGCCTCATTTCAGGAAAGATGTGGACAAATTGGAGAAAGTCCAGAGAAGAGTAACACAAATGATTGAAGTCTGGAACACTTGACTTCTGAGAGAAGATTTAAAGAGTTGGGATTGTTTAGTCTGGAAAAGAGGAGACTGAGAAGGGACATGATACCAGTTTTCAAATACCTAAAAGTTTGTTACAAGGAAGAGGGAGAAAAATTATTCTCCTTAACTACTGATGATAGGACAAGAAGCAATGAGCTTAAATTACAGCAAGGAACATTTAGGCTGGACATTAGGAAAAAATTCCTAAGAGTCAGGGTGATTAACCACTGGAAGAAGTTGCCTAGGCAGGTTGTAGAATCTCCATCATTGGAAGTTTTTAAGAACAGGTTAGACAAACACTTGTCAGGGATGGTTTAGATGGTCCTGCCATGAGTGCAGGGGACTGGACTCGATGACCTCTCATGGTCCCTTCCAGTTACTATGATTCTATGAATGTCCCAACCCAAGACATCTTCAAAGTGAGGGAGGCTGGAGGAGAGGGCTTTTTAATGGTTTCTGAAACCTCAGGGGAGAATGGGTCTGTGGGTCTGAATACCAACCAAACCTTCTGAGTTGTATGTACCTCCATATTAGCTTGTTCACTCACCACTAGTAATAAATAGTTCCTAGGATAGAGTTTGATAAGCCAATCTTTCCTGGTTTTCATTATCTACCTGCGTATCAACCCTTCTAACACCAGACTATAGGATCTATCGTTCAGAATCTGCTGCTCTGAGGACTTCCCCTTATCCTAGCTTTTCCTTCCCAGAGCGTATATCCTGACCCTACAGACATATCCAGTTCCCATCAACAGCTCTAGTTCTAAGCAGTACGTCACTTCACTCCCCAAAACAGGTCAGTTTGTTCACCTGTGGAAACAGAGGAACTCTTCTGTGCTGTTACTACTACATCAAGCCTCCACCCACAGCCCTGAGAACAGTGCAATTTAACGGTGTAGTCAGAAGCAGCAGCGTAAATGAAAAATTATGCATCTTTCCCCCTCACTTCAACTGCATGGAGATTTCTTCCTTTACTAGTTACCTGCACAGCACTCTGTGCATAGAAAGGGCAGCGAAAGGACTAACTGGCCCACAGTACACTCCACCCTGTGTCACTGAAAGAGTCTTCTCATACTGCTAGTCCAGGACAATCCCGAGAAAGGCTGGCCAAACCTCCCTTGCTATTCTGAAAAGTTTCTAAATGAACTTTAATGAAAAATAAGAGACTGAAGCCAAAAGGGACAGGAGGCTCCATTTAGCCATAAAAAAGGGACACAGGTACATGCCTGCCACTTGCAATGTGTTTCATCGCTGACTTTGAGTGATCGTTCCAACAGGAATGAAAGAGATTCATGCCTAACGATCAATCTGTCCTGCTTATGATGTCCACAAGGTGAAACTTGCTACCAAATGAGAGGGCAGTTTGGGGGATGGGGTCACCCATTTGCCTGCACATGGATCTACTAATAACTTGGTACCTACAAGTGAGAAGATCCAGAGTACTTTACCAATCACATGTGCCATCCTGTCCCTTTTCGCTGCCCTGTCTTTGGATCACCTCGTCTTCAGGTTAACAGAGTTCAGTTGTCCACTTCTGGATATTTAATGGGGATGTTGAGAAGCAAATGTTTCCATTATTTGAATATTGTGTTGCCTTTTCAGGATTTATCTTCCCATCAAAAAGGAAGTGAAAATTATAAATAGTGAGAAACCAAATCTCTAAGAAAGGAAGTTGCTCTGAATACTTTGGGCAGACACAGGATGAAAAACATTTCCTGCCAAGTATATCTGGGGGTGGGTGGGAGGTCTGAGCTAGCATTCTGTGAGCCGTGTGTCAGGTTGAAAACACACTTTCTACTCTGCTTATTAATATGTCAGCCACCAAGCAAACTTTCCCAGAAGACATGAAACCATGAAAGCAGAATTACAGCTGATTGCCTGCCTCTTCCATGAGGCTCCAGTGCACAGAATCCAAGCACAGCAGCTGCCCCTCTCCTTTGAAAGAAAAACTCTTGTTTCTTGGAGGGCAGGTGGCACAGCTCTGGTTCTGCAAGCCTGTCATTTCAGAGAGGGTACACCGAGCAAAACATTTACACACTACTGAGATGTGAAAGCACAGTTGAGGTCTCTCACTATTAGTGTAACACAAGGGGGCTGAATGGGCCCACTTCAGTTGTGCCTACTCAAATTTCCCACTCCTGTGCAGTTAAACCGATGTCCAATCCCAGGCTTGTTTGGGAGGGAGAGGGTTAGCGCAACAGGGAGAAATGCTCTTAGAATCACAGGTAAGAGAAGAAAGGCAAGTTTCTCCACTCCCCAGAACCATCACTGGTTTTGCTCTTCCACTAAGTGAATAGCCGGGCACCTGGATACCACTGGGCCAAATGCCTGCTACTCCACAGACCTGTTTTCAGTAACGACTCCTGGATTCTTCTCAGGCAAACGGAGAAAAGGTAGCTATGAAAGTTCTAGGCCAGTTGCTTGGGAAAGGCTGGGACTTTGGGGTTCCCTTCTCAAGTGGCCCCAGCAGTGCGTTCTCTCCCAGCTCAGCTGGCTGTGCACTTTTAAAGCAAAGCCTTGCTAATCACATATCTTTACACTGCAAACAGGATTTACCGGAGAACGGAATGTGACAGGGCACTCCAGAGCCCACACACGCCCCTTCAGGAGACTCTGGAGACAACTTGATTACACTGTTCATCAGGAGAAACACACATTTCAGAGTGTGCACCCTGCACTTAGAATGTCAATTTGGTGAAATAACAGAGTATTAAGGGGGAACTATATAATTAGCTTGTGTTGTTCCTCGACTTAATCCCCTCATTTACACAAAGTATTTAGCAGTGCCAGCACCAGGCAAAAGCTCTCTGCCCCACGGTGTTAGTGAGGGGAACATAACCCATTGCCCTTCGTCCAAGGCCCATAATGCCAAACAGTAGGGGCCGTCTTCATTGTCACATTGTTTGCCCGAGGGCAATCATGGATCGTGTTCTGTTTGTTTCACTTCACAGTGAACCTTGGCAGCATTCACCCACTGTGAAGTGACCGCAGGAGGAACCAGTGACTGGAGAGACTCCAAGGTAAGCTAAGTTGCAAGAGAGAGAAAGGCAGCCACTAACCTTACATGACTGCTGTTTACCAAGATGTGCTGCACGTGTCCCTTCCACTCTTGGAGTGACCATGCCCTGTGCATATTCATCAAATTTTTCCCTCAGTGGTAACCATCAGAGCTGCTGAAGCACCCTCTGAGTGCTGGTATAAAGAGCCCACTCACACCAGAGCCTCCTCAATTCCTTCTTCCAGACAATTCCAATGCAGAGGAGTAGGAGGGTGGGCCGTGGAATGACTGTGTGACATCTCAAAGAACAACCATTACAGAAGATTGGTAACTGTTTTTTCTTCTTCGACTGATTGCACGTGCATTCCACTCTTGGTGATTTACACACCATAAAGGAGAGGGGAGATTGACATCTATATACACACACACACTCGTCCACATTTACCACCGTGTCTAGCATGGTGAGTGATGACACAGTGGAATGTGAAAGCATGGACTGAAGACAAGGCTGCCGCTCTGCAAATGTCCAGGAAAGAGACTTATAAATGAAATGTTGCCGAGGCTGCTTGAGATCTTGTGGAATGCTCAGTTACTTTGCTTGGTGGGGAAACCCCATCCAGATCATAACATATACAATACTGGAACCTATCCACAATGACATTCTCTGGAAACAAACTGGAAGACCCTTCCTCTTGTCTTTGATGGCCATCAAAAGTTAGACTGAAAACTGGAACTGTTCAGTGCTGTTTTTAGAAGGCCAAAGCCTTTCTAACATGTAGGCATTGCTCTTCTCCACTGGAGTGTGGCTTCAGTGAAATTTAGGAAAGTAAATCAACTGATTCATATGAATGTTAGATACCACCTTCAAGAGACATTTGGGATGAATTCCAAAGAGGTAGCCATGTTAGTCTAGACCAGCAAAACAAACAAAGAGTCTGGTGGCACTTTTAAAAACTAACAAATGTATTTATCGCATGAGCTTTCATGACAGAAAATTCCACTTGAAGCATTTTTCTAGCATCTGATGAAGTAGAATTTTCTCCCATGAAAGCTCATGTGATAGATAAATTTGTTAGTCTTTAGTCTCTGAAAGTTCCACCAGACTCTGTTTTATGTGGGATGAGGGTGCAGATACACTTTGTCCTTAAAGAAAATTGTATAAGGAGATTTGGATGGCTGTAGTGACAGGTGTAGTAGCGAGAGTAAAAATGTTTCCGTTAGATGTATAGGCACTGGCTCTATGGATTCTACGCTGAGGAGATGGTCTAGCTCGTCATAGCAGGCTCTCGACTGGGAAGGGCGTTTGGGAGGGAGGAATTGAAATGGACAGAATACCCGCCTCAGATTATCTCCATTTGTCAGGGGTTATCCATCCCCAGGTGCTGTAGAACTGGGCGAGATGACATTCATAGGGATGAAAAAGGAAGTTTTTCAGCATGGTGTTGAAGAGAGTGGTCTGAGGGCACCATGACCAACCAGTCAACACTGATTTTTAGATAGATAGCTGTGAAAAAATAAATTAAGAGCCCAATGGTTTCTGCTTTGGTAACCTGGACTTTTCTGTAGAGTTCATACGATTTTCGGGATGAATATTATGACAGACAAGATCTAAATGAAGGCTGAGGACTATATTTTCTCTTCTGCCCAGGCATGTTTATTCCGAGCAATCGAAGAGCAGCCCTGGAGTCTTCTAATGTGGAGTGGGACGCATCTGTCTTCTCAGTGAACAGTTCTGTACCTTCAAAAGGAAGGTCCTCCACAGTGTATGCATCTTTTTCGGGAAACCAGATAATGCAGCCAAAAGGCTCACCTCATCACAATGGCATTAGAGATAAAGCACCACCACGTCAGCTGCATCGAGTGCAGACTGGAGCGATGCCTCGCCCACAAGTTGGCTTTCATTAACGATGACTTTAAATAGTTCCTTGTGAGTGTCTGGGAGCTGCTCAATAAAGGAATTAAGTTTTGAGTAGTTTAAGTAATTGTATTTTAAATGTAAGTAATCATATCAAGCCAGAGGGGTACCATGTTAGTCTGTATATAATAAAAACAACTAAAGTCTGTGTACATCACCACCATACTGTCTGTCACTCAGGCCCAGAACTTGGGTTTCACCTTCAACCCAAACCTTTCTTCAGGTCCTAACATCCAGACTCGCTCTAAATTTGTTAATTCTTTATGCAAAACATTGTGGAGATAACCTTTCTCATGAATCCCTACAGCTAAAACTCTCATCCAGGCTCTCATCATCTAGCATCTTGATTATTAAAACATCCTCTTCTCTAGTCAAAACAAATGTAATCTTGCCTTGCTCATATCCACTCAGAAAGCTCCGCAAATATAATTTTTCTAGATCATTGCTATGACCATGTCACCCCTTCTCTTTGCATCCCTCCATGGATTCCCATTTCTCCATCCTATCAAACAAACTACCAACCTTCGCTTCCAAGGCCCTTCACAACCTCTCAGTTCTCATTCTGGTCAACTCCTACCTCCAGCTGGCCCATGAAAGTTCTTTGGGGAAGGAGCAGCCCTTGGTTGTGTTTGTACTGCACCTACTACAATGGAGTCCTGGTCACCACAATGAATGAATAAATAAACGGCAACAAATTTAAAAGAAATGAAAGGATTGTTTAGTATAAACTGTGAGTGTGAACTCACTCGCACAAACCCTGATGACAAGATTTATGTTTATATGGGATAATGAGAACCTCCACAGGATGTTTTCTGAAGGAGAAAACATTACGGTACAGTCACCTTCATGCTTCACGGCACACAACCACCACCAAGTAAGAGGGATCAGGAAGAAACGGGCAGGTGGAGCTAAGTTCTTCTTTTGACCTACCCTGTTAATAAGTGCTGGAATCCTACAGGGATTATATCTGACTGTATCACTGAACTACTGTAGCCAAGCTGGCTCATTAACTCCACTTTGGTTAAAAAGAAGATGGAGCGAATGGGCTTAGAGTCTAAGACAGACAGGTCTCTTCAGAGAAACACTACCAACACGGTCTGAGGTTGGCATTTTCCCTGTTATCTGAATTATCAATAAAGCCAAATTCCAGGACAAGGGTATGTTTGGACTAGATACAGGGTATTAAATGCTGTTCAGAGCAAAGTGGCAATGCAAATGAGAACATAAGAACAGCCAGACTCGCTCAGACCAATTGTCCATCTCGCCCAGGATCTTGTCTTCCAACCGTGGCCAATACCAGGTGTTTCAGAGGGAATGAACAGAACAGATAATCATCAAATAATCCATTCCATTGCCCATTCCCAGCTTCTGGCAAACAGCAGTCCTTGCCTATCTGACTAATGGCCATTCATGAACCTATCCTCCATGAACTTACCTAGTTCTTTTTTGAATCCCATTATAGTCTTGTCATCCTCTGGCAAGGAGTTCCACAGATTGACTATGCGTTAGGTGAACAAATACTTACTTTTGTTTGTTTTAAACCTGCTGTCTATTAATTTCATTGGGTGACCCCTAATTTTTGTGTTATGAGGAGAAAATAATACTTCCTTATTTACTTTCCCCAAAACAATCATGATTTTACCAACCTCTATCATATTCACCCTTAGACATCTCTTTTCTAAGCTGAAAAAACCCAGTTTTATTAATCTCGCCTCATATGGAAGCTTTTCCATACCCCTAATCATTTTTGTTCCTCTTTTCTGTACCTTTTCCAATTCCAATTTACATTTTGGAGATGATGTGACCAGATCTCCATGAAGTATTCAAGATGTGGACATACCATTGATTTATAAAGATGCAACACCGTATTTTCTGTCTTATTATCTATCCCCTTCTTAATGATTTCTAACATTTTGTTGGCTTACAGTGGATGATTCCATCATTGAACATTACAGTGTTTTTCTTGCACTGTTCTCTGAAGTAATTGGTACTGGAGACAGGAAGTTAGAATAGGTTAGAACAGGAAGCTATAATAGGTCCAACCCTAAGTGACACATTCTAAGCACCTACATCAGATCATCTAGTTTCATATATGAGGTGTGTGCTCTAGCAATGACATATTATAGTCACTGAAATGTGTTCAAAGTAACAGAGCTGTATAATAAAATGGAAAAATGGAAAGCAATATACACTCAAGGTGGAACTCACTCATAGAAATGGGACTTGGAAATGGACAGGAAAGTGCAGTCTCGATTGGCCTTGATGGTAAAAATGAGAGGCTCCCCAGTAAGGACAGCGAGTTGGCCTACTAGCTCCCCCGGATGAGTGATGAATAGACATGTCTCCTCCTCAGAGTCTATCTTCCGCTGGTACACGTGAAGCAAACCCGAGATTACAAACCGGATGTTGACATCCTGAAAAGAATGGATACAGAGTCCCTCATTATAAACCCTCTTGGGTTTTAGACCCCCATTAATGGCAACAGTAATACAATGACCAATGTTTGCTGTGGTGGTCTTGGGCAATACAATAGGGCACATTCATGAACAATTAAAAGTGTTTATGAATCTTGTCAACCATTCCAGGCACAATACTGAAAGTGGCTTTCTGACTGGTCAATAATGGAGAGATCTCAAGAGACAGAGATGCATTTCTAAGTGGAGAAGACACTGAGTTCACAGCAGAACTGTGAATGAAGCTGTGTAATAGCACAACAGAACAGGTGAGCTCTAGAAATGAGCAGAAATTCATTCCCCCTCATTTGCTTTGCACGCACTTATGTATTTTCCAACAATCTCCCAGTGCTATTACAGAATACTATTGTGTGCTGAATAACAGGCTTCTTGCAAAATGCTCTCATATGCAAAGAATTCCAGTTGTTTATTAGTAGGAGATGGCATTCTAATAAAACTGAGGGACTTACATCATGCACTGAGGGTTGAGTTTTTGTAAGCAGGTCATCTGAGCATTTGTAATGCAAATGCTTTCATGAGAAAATATGCAATACTTGTATAAACTTCAAACCTGACAGAAGATACCAAATTTACACTGTAACTTTAGCTGTGGACTCTTCCATACAAAGCAAAACCCTTAATCTGCAATTAAGATAGCTGTTGCTATTCAATGAGTCCCTCTTTTCTTTAATTACAAAGGAAGAACCATGCAATGGAGAAAGGAGGGGAAGTTTCCCCGCTACCTGTGTATGGGTTGCAATTCTGAACCACTGCACCCAGATGGACCAAGATCCTACCTGTTCCTCTCTATTTTTTTGGCTCCCCATGCAAAAGGCAATAGAACCACAGAAATGTAGGAGTGGAAGGGAACCCTAATATGTGATCTAGTCCAGTCCTCTGCACTGAGGCAGGACCATCACTGACAGGTGTTTGTCTAACCTCTTCTTAAAAACCTCCAAGGATGGAAACTCCAAAAACCTCCCTGGGCAATTTATTTCAGTCTTATAATTAGCAAGATTTTCCTAATGTCTGATCTAACTCTCCTTTGCTGCAATTTAAACCCATTCATTCTTGTTCTCTCCTCAGTAGGTAAGTAGAATAATTTGTCTCACCCTCATCTTTGTAACCATCTTTTATTACTTGAAGGCTTGTATCATGTTCCCCCTCAGTCTTTACTTGTCTGATGTTTTCCGTATCTCCTTGTAAATCATGTTTTCTAGACCACATATTGCCTGATGCACAATCTGTTTTTATCCAGATCATGATATGGCCCTCATCACCATAGTAACTGGGTATTTCAGAAATGTTTTATCCCTGTCAAGTTGGGCACCTTACATTCCCATTTGGGGAGGGGGACATGCAGCACAGAGAGATGAAAGTAACTTGCACAGGAAGCCTGTGGCAGAGTTTGGAACTGATCTCAAAATCCCCGAAACCCAGCCACTCACCTCTACTCTACATGTAGTCACACACTGAGATCTTGACAGGATACCTACTATTTGAAACACAGAAGAGGAGCAACAATGCCAAACAGCTTTCAAGCTACAGTTTCATTCTTCATTTATTGGAGGGCACTCACCTGGTCTCCCTGCCTTGAGACCACAGTCCCAGCCGTAACTTGATGCAGTGTTACTTTACCCTTCAGCAACAATGGATCCTAGGGGAAGGGAAAAAAGAGTTATCTACACACACAATTTAAATATCTATGCAGATGTAAACTGATTTGAAAATGTAAAGGAGTAAGGAATCTACCGAACAGGAAG
>ML685878.1:346988-403874 GCA_007922175.1 Pelusios castaneus
TATTCTAATTTTCTTGGAGTAAGTGTATAATTTAATTACTGACAAATCTAAACCTGGGGAAGAATAGGGGGAAAAAAGCATAGAGTTCCCCTCCCCGCCTCCACGTCAATGGTTAGACAATTCCAGTATCACTTAGCTCAGACAAGGACAAAGAGGGGCTCACTCCAACGCAGTAACAGAAGCAACAAACTCTGGAATGAGAGTGGCAAGTGCCGGCCAACAGCACTACCTATCTTTTTTTGACAATTCCACATGACGGATCAGTGAACATCTGGGGTCTTGTGAGCTATTCTAGGTAAGGACAGAGTCTGTGTATGAAGGCCTGGGACTCCACAAACTAAGAGGAGAAAACAGGAAGGGACGGCAGCAAAGAAAAGTGCTCCCCAAAATGTTCTCAAGAAAGGAGATTGTCGCGTTTGGTCACTAGCTAGTCCCAACTCAAGGAGACTTCCTTCAAATAACCCAGTTAGGATACAGAATGGATACTGAGCGAGCCAAGGGAAGTAGATTTGGAACTCTGTGGTGAACAAAAACCAAAATGGTTACATTGGTATTGATTTCCAACCGTTTTCTCTTTGGGAGGAGGAGGAAGGGGTTTCAGGACTTGACTAACATAGCCGTGGAGGAGCAAAAGAATGTGGTGAGTAGAAAGAGAAGCAGAAGGAAAACGTGTATGAAACTTTTCGGCCAGTCTCTGGCCAGGGAGAAGGCAGTGACTAATAAAAGGCCTGTGGCTTGACAAGTAGCAAGTAGTAACATGAAGTTTCCACAAGAAAGAAAAATGTGACACACAGGCGCGTTTGCGCCAACTGGCTAAGGATTCGCTGTTCATTACAAGCAATTCCTGTCTCAGACCTGACAAACTCTCTACCCCAAATACCAGGAAAGCAGTTTATTGTCCATAAAAGGTCGCATGTGAGGTCTCTACTGGAAGCTTGTAACTTAATCAATACTCTGTCATTTCAAGAGGCATGGACAGATAATATTTAAGGTAACTTCACCTTATCCAATGAATATTACAGGTAAGTACACCTCATCGCCTTGGCACCTGGAGTGCCTACTGACTAGCTGGGGAATCAGCTCTGCAGCTAGACAGACACCCCTCTTCTCGGTGTCTCCCACTCAGTCCCGTCTCCGCTGGACCCTCCTCGTGACTTGCACCTCTGAGTCGAGTCACAACCTGTGCTTCCCCACTTCCAAGAATTGTGCAATCCTTCCTAGACACTTCCTGCCGTGGCCACTGCAGTCCTGCCGCCTTTCCTATGGTAATTGGGGATGCAGAGGGGACCCAGACCTGCCCACTACTCTGGGTCTCAGTCCACGGACCCTGTGTGTGGCAGCCTTCCACACAACTCCTCTGCACATTTCCCTGGGTCACTTCCCTGCTGAGTCCCAGCTCTGTCCGGGGTGCTGACAGTCTTCCTCTTTGAAATCCTGGGAGGCACTGTCCCTGCTCTGCTCTGCTCTGCAGCAACCTTATACACTGGCTTCCTGCAACCTGGTTGGCTGCCCCACAGCCCCTTCCCATTAGCTACCTTTCACGCAGTCTCTCCAAGGGCTCTCTTAACCCTTTCCAGGCCAGTGCAGGTCAGAAATCACATCACAGTACCTTATCAAATTAAAACTATGCCATGTGGTCTTGGAGTGAAAGTTAGTCACCAGGAAATCACATGCCTCAGCGCTGGCCCATTTAAGCAGGAGGTAGCTGTCAACCCTCCCTCGCTAGCCAATCACGTAATGTATTGATCAACTGTTCACTGTTGCAACGACACAGAAATGTCAATGGAAAACCACCAAAGATAAGTTATAAACATCAAAACCACTTGCAGGTAAAAAGGAACATTATAACAGCCAGTGGTCACCCTGTCTGTGAAAAAAAGACAAAAGACTGATTCAGCTGGAAAAAGACTTCTGCATCCATTCACTGAAGAGAGATCTTGTTGCACATGGGTGCTTCATGATAAACTGGATCCCGATTCCCGGGAAGCCAGCCAGCTCTGCAACAGAATGAGCATGGGGGGCTGGGATTGGGGGGAGAGACAGCCTTTATTAGATAGGAAAGGCAACTATTAATAAGTGCAGGCTTTAGTTTCCCTTTTATGACTTTATTTTGCATTGAGATCATCTACTTCCATCACTCTCTTGTTTCTAATGAAACCTCCATAATTTCTTACATCAACTCTCATTTTATTGTAAGTGTTCACAAGTTCTGTGCATAATACAAGGAGCACTAATTTAAGACAATGCAGGTAAATTGAGCACACTGCTTCCTTGGGAGCAGAGGATCCGGGGTTTCTGTGAGTAACCAGTGTCAGAGGCTGGATGCTCAGGGGAACACTTCGAGGGGACTTGGCTGGATCTGCTGTTAACCTCCCAGGTAAAGTTTAGGCTGGCACAGCCCAGAGGAGAGTTCTTGAGTTACTGAAAAGCTGGTGGAGTCTGACTAGACTCCCCCAGGCTGGAGGTGGCAGTGACGGGAGGAGGTGGGGGAGTAACAAGGTATCTCACCGCACTGGGTACCCCAAGAACCACCACAATAAGCTCCTGATCACTGAATGCACAGTGAGGAACATGAGTAGACATTTATGTGGCCCAAATAAAGAGAACTGGAGTCTGCTGACCAGGGCTCAACAAAATTGGGTCCCAGTTAGGTGCCAGCAGTTTTATTTTTGGTCACCAGAGGGCGCACTCCTCTGGCTTATTTCTGCAGCCAAGCTAGCAGCCAAGCAGCAAACCCCGGTCACTAAGGCGACTTGGCGCCCAGGTTTTGTCAAGCCCTGGGCTAGCCGTAAACACAATAAGGGTGAGGTGTCCTAACGAATGGTGGGAATTTCCCATCATCTGGGAACAAATACCACCAACTCAATGAAAACTGGCTCTAGGCAAACCACCTCAAGGACCTGGGAAAAGAACTGCCAATGAGGCCAATGCATTTAATTTACTCAGCTTCCAAGCGTTAAGCAAGAAAGAAGACTAATACCTGAGGCCAGCCATGGATGCATCAATCATGCTGCCGAGGCCTCTGCAAACCCTTGTGGAGTGGAAGGGATCTCTTTGGAAGAGCAGCTGGTCACTTTCCCTAAGGACTCATGCAAAGCTCAGCTCTGTGTAGTCCCCCTTTCTACTGGAACATTCTGCACGTCAGAGAGGAAATAACTAGATAATGGCAACCCTTACTTGCATGTGCAAACACTTGTCAGCTTTTTTCCCAGAATTAATTTGAAGGCTTTTCACTTCATTTTTCAAGCCCTCAATTCAGGAACAGTAAGCGTCGACTTAACACTGACAGGGATCTGAAAGATGGAATTACATGAAAGAAAAATCTATCCAGGTGTTTTCAAGATCATCGTCATCATATCTGGAGGCCACCTGTCTGCTTAAACCCAAGTTTGGGTGTTGGAGTTCCTCAGGCCCCCAGCAAGAGCTGATTCCACTCCCCAAAAACAGAGCGGTTTTTGAACAGCCAGTTTCGCTTGAGGGTGAGAGTCATCAGAAGCACTACTCAACACAACGCAAGTCCCACATAAGACCTTAATGCAATGTTCTCAAGTTGCCCTCTGTGCTGGGACTCATTTCTCCTGAGAAGACAAATACCAACGGCATTTGGAGGAGGGGAATACAGACAAGCATACACAGGTCCTGGCAGGCAGTTGGAAAAGAAATTCTTCCTTTAAACTGTATGTATTTGGTAATGAGTCATTTAAGCCTGCACATATCCCAAAACCCAACTGAGATCTTAAAAATCTTCCTAAATTGAATTTTGAAATGCTTTTCAGTTGCTGTTCAATAGAGCAGGACTCTATAAACACAGACGTTCCTGAGTCCAATATAAAGATACCCAACTCCCACACAGCTCCAGCAACAAGCACATACCTTGTCCTTGGATTCAGGGCCTCAAGCAGTCTGCTGGCTTCCTTCCGAAGCCATTCATCTCACAGTTTTCTGAATCACAGCTGGGCACTGAAACTGTGCCAATTATCCTTGGAGGTGTATGAAAGGTCACATTTAGATGCCACTTAACTTCAGTCAATGGGAAAAGTGAATTAAATACAGATCTACACTAAATGTGAGCAGAGCACCATAGAGCTTGTGTGACATTTTATGTACATTTTTGGTGTCAACTCACCCCACTGACCCCCATGAAAAAAAGAGAACACATTAATATCTCATCATAATAGTCCTGTGTATCCTGCTAAAATGCTGTCTCCTTTAATTACAGCCTGCCTACCTCAGTTCCCCCGGCAGTTTCACCTGTATACCGCGTACCGAGGCACAGCTGCAACCCGTTCAATTAGCCGCCAGGCCGACCCAAATCCACGTTGAGTGGATGTCGACATATACTTTCATTTGCCTGATGAGAGCAGCCGTACTAACACCAATGCAGAGGTGGGGTGAGCGGACACCCCTCGCCACGAGTGCATGCCCAACAGAGATGTTAGGCACATATTCAAGGTGGCTGCCCCCTTCTGCTGCTCTGTTGCTGCAGCTGCACATTTGTTTTTAGCAGAGCTAGGACGGGCACATCGACACAAGCTGGGAATCACATTGCTCGGGTGCAAACGTGGAGCAGGGTACTTGGGCAGCTAGCTGTCCCCAGTGGTACTCTCAGCTATATTGCTATCTTCAGCCCGCAGAGTGAGCAGTGTGCATCTAGTCCAGGTGGAAAGCAGAAGCATGCTCCCAGATAGACATGCTCTGGGATTGCCATCCCATCCCGGTGCCAGACTCCCCCCTTGGCAGATTTGTCTGGCTGGGCTTACAAGTGGATGGAAAGGTGCAGCGTCCGCTTAGCAACAACCCCTGGCCTTGCCTTGGGGACAACGTGGGGATTCATGGTGGGACAGGTACTTCCCAGATGCCTGCAGACACAACGCAGCCAGGCACATTTCTCTTCCCCATCCTCTCTCTGCCCCCTCTCCAGGTGCCCCTGTGGCTACACCTCTGAGACAAATAGGAACCCACCAAAGTGCAGGAATCGGGAAGTTGAGTCTCCACCTCCCCATCTGTCCCTCATACCCCCTCCCCCGACTTGCCATTAGAACAAATCATTGCCTAACTTGGGACTCACCCAGATGTCCACTTGTTGGTACACTCCTACTGCATCTGGCCCTAAAAATTGTATATGATGACTGTGTGCTACCAAACAGCTTCTGGGCTTCCGTTGTAGATGACATGAGCTCTGTGTATAGTTTGTATTTCAGGTTAGGGGGCCGTTGTCTCAAACAGGGCTCCATGTATGTAGAGGCAGTTGCAGGATCAGGCCTACATTTGTACATGTCTTGGGGGGTGTCAGAACCAGAGGCATTGTATATAACACAGTTTTCTGTGCAACTCCTGGATAAAAATGATGTTAGAGAGGTCATATGGTTGAGAATCCATACCAGTAACTTAAGGATAAAACCCAATATATGGGTGTTGTAATTATCCCAAAATAAGCAAAGCAACACAGGAAATTTGGAGGAAAGGTTAAATTTAAAAGAAATCCAAACATACGTAGAGGAGGGCAACAGAAATGAGATAGGATCAGAAGGTAAAATAGGGAAAGAACAAGTTAAAAATTACTTGGACAAGGTAGATGTCTTCAAGTCAGTAGGGCCTGATGACATGCACCCTAGAGTACTCAAGGAGCTGACTCAGGAGATATCTGAGCCATTAGCTATTATCTATGAAAAATCATGGAAGACGGGTGGGGTCCCAGAGGACTGGAAAAGGGCAAATATAGTGCCCAGCTACAAAAAGAGAAATAAGAGCAATCCAGGGAATTATAGACCAGTCAGTTTGACCTCCATACCGGGAAAAATAATGCAACAGATAATTAAGGAGTTGATTTGCAAACGTCTGGAAGAGAATAAGGTGCTTAGGGGTAGTCAGCGTGGATTTATCAAAAACATGTCATGTCAAACCAACTTGATAGCTTTCTGTGATGTGGTAACGAGCCTTGTGGGTAGAGGGGAAGCGATAGATGTGGTATATCTAGACTTTAGTAAGGCATTTGATACGGTCTCACATCACATTCTCATTAATAAACTGGGGAGGTACAAACTAGATGGAGCTACTATAAGATGGGTGAAAAACTGGTTGGATAGCCGCTCCCAGAGAGTAGTTACCAACGGTTCCCATTCAGGCTGGAAGGACATAATGAGCGGGATGCCGCAGGGATCTGTCCTGGGTCTGGTTTTGTTCAACATTTTTATCAATGACTTATATGATAGCATAGAGAACTTATAAAGTTTGCTCTTGATACCAAGCTGGGAGGGGTTGCAAGTGTTTTGAAGGATAGGATCACAATTCAAAATGATTTGGAAAGACTGGTGAAATGGTCTGAGATAAATAAAATGAAATTCAATAAAGATAAGTGCCAAGTACTCCACTGAGGGTTGAACAACCCATTGCACACGTACAAAATGGGCAGAGACTGGCTAGGAAGGAGTCCTGCAGAAAGGGATCTGGGTGTCATAGTGGACCACAAGCTAAGTATGAGTCAGCAGTGCAATACTGTTGCAAAAAAAAGCAAACGCCATTCTAGGGTGTACTAACAGGAATATTGTGAATAAGACACGAGAAGTGATTCTTCCGCTCTACTCTGCACTGATTAGGCCTCAACTTGAGTACTGTGTCCAGTTTTGGGTGCCTCATTTCAAAAAGAATGTGGAGAAACTGGAGAAAGTCCAGAGAAGGGCAACAAAAATTATTTAGAGGCCTGGAACATTTGACCTATGAGGGCAGATTGCAAGAGCTGGGTTTTGTTTAGTCTAGAAAAAAGGAGACTGAGAGGGGACATAACAGTTTTCAAATACCTAAAAGGCTGTTCTGAGGAAGGAGGAGACAATTTATTCTCTTTAATCACAGATGGTAGGATGAGAAGGAATGGGCTTACATTACAGCAAGGGAGATATTGGTTGGACATTAGGAAAACATTCCTAGGTCAGGGTGATTAACCACTGGAATAAGTGGCCTCGGCAGGTTGTGGAATCTCCATCATTGGAGGTTTTTAAGAGCAGGTCAGACAAACACCTGCCAGGGGTGGTTTAATGGGGGTACTTGTCCTGCCCTGAGTGCAGGGAACTGGATTCGATGACCTGCCATGGTTCCTTCCAGTGTCTATGATTCTACATTAAGGTCTGGAAATGCAAAGTTAAGGTACCCAGCAACTTCAGCTCTGCCCCAGAGTGAGTTGTCTTCTTTCCCTCATGATGTCATAAGCCAGTGGTTTTCAATCCATGGGTCGGGACCCATGACTGGGGCACAGTCCCTCGGTTGCGAGGTCACAGCACCCCCTGCTCTAACTGCCACAAGACTGAAATGCACGGCTCAAAGATGTCATTGCTGGGTCGTGGGCATAAACGATTTTTTTCAACTAGGTCCTGAGGAAAAAGGTTTGAAAACTACCACCAAAAGCCATCTTCCCTCAGGGCAGCTTACCTATTCTAAAAGAGGGCACCTAAAAATGAGGGCTTGTGTAACCTCCATCCCGTTTGAGACCCATAGGAGATGGTAACCATTTTCAAAAAGGGCAGGTCTTCATGGAACTTTCTAAAAAGAGAACGTTTTTCTTCAAACAATGTGGAAATAAAGTTTGTTACGAAGGGTGATGGCAAAAAATGACCATTATTCCTTAAAAAAAAACTCTTCAAATATAGCCAATACACAAGATTTCAGTGAGTTTCTACTACATGGGAGTTGTTATTCCATTATTAGGATAATTCAGAATAAAAAACCCACTGATACTGGGTGCTACATTTCTTAAAGGACCCATTTTTACTTAATTGAAACAAATTAATTGCAAAATTTTGCCCATCCTACACAACCAAGATTAGCCCTTCCATTACATGCAGAAGTTTCACATAACCTATCAGTATAAAGTTTGGGGCCTTTCTTCATTTGACTACTATTCCAGCTATGTTACTTAAGGTTTTTTTGGTCAGCCTGTAATTTTCAGATTCGACCTGTCTTAGGGTTATCAATAAGGGTCATCACTCTAGTAGGAGAGCACTGTACCAGAAGATTACATCTAGAATACAAGGGTCAACTGTGTCGTTTTTGGAGTCTTCGGCTCTTCTCTGACTGGATTCTAAGAAGATTTTATTGGGAGATCTTTCCATCCTACTGTTCCCTATTCTATTCATTTTGCAGCATACTCTAAGGATGGTCACTAGACTTCAGGTTAGCCTACTTCTTCAAGTAGCTCATTCTTACAAGTGAATCTCCTCATCAAGAGCACCATCCCCAGTCCTCTCATATTTTGTCCAAGGGTTTGCAACTGTCATGTCTTAGAATAACACTGTTACCTAGGAGATACAGTCACAAATGTAGCTGGCTCTTAACCTACTGATGGTTTGAAGGGGTGACCAGAGGCTTGAAGTGGAAAAAGAAGTGATCTGGGCCCCAGTGGAGAACGTAGGGATAATAAACATGAGTGAGTTTTTATGCAGGAGACTGATGTCAGATTGACAGGCCTGAAGGCTCATGTCCTCTATCTAATCACAGACCAGGTTCAGTGTGACTTCACTCACACACTGTCCCACCAACATGCCTTCCTGGAGCCTGCAGTGTAGCCAAAAAGGGTGAGAGCAAATAGCTTGCTGTCCATGGTCATTCTGCCTTTGGTCTCTCTGTTCAGAGTATGAACTGAGAAGTGTTTCTGTGACATGGAACCTTGTCCTCAACAAA
The DNA here is from genome assembly GCA_007922175.1 of Pelusios castaneus. Taxonomy (NCBI): domain Eukaryota; kingdom Metazoa; phylum Chordata; order Testudines; family Pelomedusidae; genus Pelusios; species Pelusios castaneus. Next base: position 355,659 of record ML685878.1, read on the forward strand.
CTGGGCTGACACCACCAACCCATTTCCCAAGCCTCTGAAGTACTAAATAGTCTATAGTAAGCGTTACAGCAAAAACTTAGAAGATACTAACTTGAGACTATTGAGCTGGCCAGGGATATGGTTGAACCAGACATTACACCTGTAACCCACAGCTACAGGCCACTCTCCATGCTGGGTGAAGAGGTGGAAGTAGCAGCTCTTTCAAAGTCCCCAGCTAAGAGGGAAATGAAGCCGCCTGGCATTTGGTTCACCAAGTTCTGGGAAAGCACGGAAGCTGGTCGTTTTCTCTCCTATGAGTCAGGCCCTATGTTCTCAGCGCGACTGAAGTCACCTGGCAGGCTCACTCTTTAAATTATACATTAGGAGAGAGGCTATTGTTTTAAACACCCTAATTAAAGGGTATAATTAGACCAGATAGCCCCTATCTGACACTACGAGAACAATGGGCACATTCTGCTTTTAGGCTGTTAGAACTGTTGGAAACATTCAAACTGACTTTTGTTTTGCCTTGAAAGCAATGATAGGGCGTAAGAGTCCCAAAAGAGAAGTCAACGCTGCTCTGAAGAGCTAAATTAAGCCCTCCAGAAATAATAGTGCACAAGGGTACCAGGCCTGAACTATTCAAATTAACTTTCTTTCTCTCCTTCTTTCAGACACTGAGGTGTTACAATGTGTGTTAATTTCAGAGCCCAGAATGCCTGGGGCCCAGCTGTGGCTTGTGACATGCAGTACTAGACTGTAAGAGCTCACGTGGAGATCAGCTGAATTATTTCCTGCATTTGAGCAACCCCATTTCCAGCCAAAGTTTGATCCCCTCATTATGATAGCCTTGGTCTGGTAAGAAAGGTGGCCCACAGTGTATCTGCCTGACAGCACCTAGTTTAAAAATCAACTGCAACAACCATTTATTTTTGTGCTAGTGAGTTCATTACTTTCTGAGCCCCTTCCCTCAGAGAATTTCAGAGCGCTTCACATGCACTGAGTGATTATGCTTCACAACCCCAGTGAGGCAGGGAAGTATTTACTCCATTTGGTACAAGGGGAAATCATGGCTCAGAAAGGGAAGGTAATGTCCTCAAGGTCACATCTTGAGACAGGATCGGATCTAGACTATCGGTCAGCTTTCCCAATTCCTATTCCCCTGCTCTAGCCAGAAGATCCTGCTGCCTCTCCCCCTAAGATGCATGTCAAATGCAAGACGTTTTCTCCTTTTCTATTAGAAAACAAAATCAGTCCTTGGCTTAAACTATTTTTGGTAGATACCAAACCTTTATGTTGAACTTCTGGTTATTTTAGGGTGGCAGAATTCAATTCAGAATTCTAAAGCAAATATACTACATGACTTTATCTATGCATAAAAATAGATTGAACTAAATTAGTTTAGAAACTCAGTTAATTAAACTGGTTCTACTCCCTTACGTGAAAATTCGTAAATAGGTTTAACAGTGCCTCATATCAATTTCACTTTTAGTGTAGGCCTGGCCGGAGTTAAAATCCATACCCCTGAATGACGCAGAATCCTCCCCACACTGTTCTGAGTCTCTACACTGATGCACGGCAGTTTGAATGCTGACGTAGCCTCAGTAAGGAATTGATTTAAGCTAAATCAATATAAGGCACTCTTAAATCGAGATGCGAGTGTCCATGTAAGGGCTGCACTGATGTAAACAACTCTCCAGTGCAGATACAGCCCAGGTCAACCATTCCAGTAACTGCAATTTCAAAGGGAAGGATGCAGAAAATAACGCAGTGTGCTGTTAGAGAGTCAGAAGTGTAACAGCACAACGTCTTTATTTCACCTGGACTGAAACATATCCATATTAAGAATTTACACCCTCTTTTGGAACTCATTTGATCTAAGAGACAAGAGACTTTTTAATGAAATGCCCCAGGTTCCTGGGTGGCTCCTGCTCTTAGTTCTTGGAATTCAAGTTTCCAGGACCAGTGCCCGTCCTCCTCCATAGAGGGCTCTTGCTGTTTCTGGCAGAGTTTTGCACCTTCATGGTACCACTCAGCTCCCAACTCAGGCTTTTGGCTAGGGGACTGGACTGCCCTTCATGAAGATATCCAGGTGCATGACTTGTTTCCTTGAATGGGTCAGTTTTTAAATCAAATGAGAGATGTTCAGCACCACAGCAGCCCAGCTAGTAAACTCAGCAAGCCCTGACTCAAGGAAGGACTTTGAATGCTGAGCAAAACAGTAGATCTGGAGTGTCTCTATTGCTCTCAGAGACACAGGAGCCAAACACAAATGCTTATGTAACATAGTCGCCCACCTAGCACAACGGTGGTCCCGTAAAGAACACGGTGTTACACAAATACACTAGTTAGCTTTTCAGTTAGAAATATAAATCCTCAGAAGTCAGGATACTCATAGACTCTAAGGTCAGAAGGGACCAATGTGATCATCCAGTCTGACCTTCTGCACAATGCAGGCCACAAAACCTCACCCCTCCCCCCCACCTCCCACTCCTGCAACAAGCCTCTAACCTGTGACTGAGTTATTAACGTCCTCAAATCATGGTTTAAAGGCTCTAAGATACAGAGAATCCACCAGCAAGTGAGCCCTGCCTCATGCTATAGAGAAAGGAAAAAAAAAAAAAAAAACCCCCACAGCCTGTGTCAATCTGTCCCGGGGGAAAATTCCTTCCGGACCCCAAATATGGCGATCAGTTAAACCCTGAGCATGTGGGCAAGTCTCAACAGCCAATTACCCAAGAAACAATTCTCTGTAATAACTAAGAACCACCCCCATCTAACATCCCACCTCAGTCACTGGCATACCACCTCAATCAATCGCCAAATGAGGCCGTCCATCATACCATCCCCTCCATAAGTTTATCAAGCTCAGTTTTGAAGGCACTTACGGTTTTTGCCCCCACAGCTCCCCTTGGAAGGCTATCCCAGAACTTTACTCCTTGGATGGTTACAAACCTGTGTCTAACTAACATGTTAAGCCTCAAAACAAAGTTAGCTCAAGTATGTCAGACACGGCTTGTATTAGTCGCCTTTGATTTTTAACTTGCCTCTTAACGTGTTCAGCAAAACTCTGCCCTGTACTCCAGTTACATTACTCCACGAACCTCCATTTCCAATCAGACGCTAGGGTACGTTTTTACATATTAATATCTATATATCAGGTTGCATTTCAAGAAGTCTACACACAGTCAAAAGCCATCTACTACAATGGGAGCCTCCTCTCTTTACATGAATACAAAAGCTGCATGCATGCGCACACACGCACACACACTCTTCTTTCCAAAGGGTATCTGCACTTGTTGCAATCGACGATCACACTGCCATCCACAGGCAGCTGGAGGAGGAACAGCACTCAATCTACACCAGACTAAATATCACTCAATAAAAGCCAAATGCGATATTGGATGAAAACAAGAGGTTGTTTCACACTTACCTGCAGGAAAAGCGCCTGTGATTCCTACCACTAAGGTAAACAACTGCAACTTGAAAGGCAAAAATGAACTCAAATGGCTACCAGTCACACATTAAACATTACAGATGTGAACTTAGATCTACTTCAATCCTGCTTTCAAGTTTAACAGGCTGAGGAACAGAAGAACTCCCCTTAGTCAGTCCATTTCCCTCCTAAAGAATTGGCAGTACATTAGGGAGGTGATTTATTTTTTACTGATGGTGCAGAATGGGATGAGAGGCACAGGAAGGGCATTTTTCCTTTAACAACTTACATCAAGTTTCATCAATGTTAAAAGGTCTTTCTTAGCAGCTTCAAAGATGGCATCGACTTGTTTGCTGGCACAGGAGTCTTGGGCAGCCAGGTCACCCTCTACGTAATGGAAAACCGCAGAGGGAGTTTCTGTCACCGTCACCGTCTTCTTCAATATAGACTTTAAAAAGCAGAGATGCCAAATATTATTTTTCATGCAGAAATTAGCATGTAACTGGGAGGAAAAACCTGTTTATCACCTATGCTCCTCAACCTACCAAAACTGGTGGCCTAAAAACAAGCAGGAATTTTTAAAACAAAACAAAAAACTGCACCACTACTCACTAAATTAATCATCCTTATGTTTCCCTAGCCAGCCTGTCATTCTAACGTAATAACAGGTTTATTCATCAGGCCTTTCAGGAGCCTGGAAAAAGAGAGGAATAAGACTTGTAAAGGTTTTTCCCCTTGAGTGTTTCACAAATTAGGCAGCTGCTGATATGATGGAATTAAGACTTAATTAAGATAAGCAATGACACATGACAAATGAATCCAGAAACGTAAATGTCTGTGGAGAGGGGAGAAATGCTCAGAGAAAATTCCAACCCTCACCAAGGACACGAGGGTAAAACTGCTTCTTCGTCACGGTTCCCAGCAGGCAGAGGGTCTAACGCCTGCCAGCCAAAAATCCCAGAGGCTTCCCGCACACGTGCACTCCACTCTGGTCAGAGAGCAGCCTGCTCAGTTACCTATATGGTGTGGCTAACTCCCAGAGACTAATGCCTTCGCCTTTCCAGTCTCCAAACCACCAGCAAAGTACGGATGAAAAGGATTCTTTCTTCAATCTCACCTGAAATCCAAATGCAGGAAGAGGTGGGGATTGCCACTGCCCTATGCAGAATTTAGAAGACCTGTGACTAGTTGCTTCATTGGGGAAGATCATCTCCCCTCCCAGTTCTGCTCACTTCCCTTATATAGCACCACCACAGCAGCCTCCAGGGTAGGAGGAAACACAGCATGAAACCCAGAGTCTGCTGCTCTTCATCCTCCTGTGCAAGGAGTGCTGTGGCCAGAGGACACCATTCACCAGTGTCTGAGAAGGCCCAAAAGCGCCTCTCCTCCTCTCTGCGGTGACAACATAAAGAGGAGCCAAGAGGAGCCAGACACGCCTCATGCACATTGCCTCCTGAAAGCTGACCCCTAGGAGTCCATCTGAAGATGGCTACCTCATCACACTCTGCTGGGGTCTTGTCTGACTCCTGGAGATCGCAAAGAGTATTCTTACTGTTGCCAATTCATCAGCCAGGCACTTGATATTCACCACATGATAAAGAGGAAGAAAGTCACTAAGAGAAAGCAAAAGTACTTGAGCAATGAATGTTCCAGCTATTCGGAACGTCACCATTCACTCTGCTCTAGTTAAAGCTGCACCAGCATTCGGAACATAAATCTGTACCCAAAGTGCAGTTCAGACTGCAAACTGCAGAGATGTGCTGTATTCAGCTGGACACTACTGCTCTAAGTGAAACCTGCCCCGCACACTCTCGCCTGGGCTTTTGAAAAGTTAAAACCTGACAAGTCTTGGAAATAGAAAAGCAGATTTTACGAGTCACAGGACTGAAAACGCAGGCCAATTCTCACAGGCTGGATCTGGCTTTTGAACTCCTTTTGCTGTGAATCCACTTGGATGGATAAAGCATGATTTACCCATTAGGTATTCTGGGAACATCCAACTGAAGTAACTACAACATATGCACTACTCCTGCTTGTCAGAGCAGCCACATCAGAGCTTCTACCCCATGCCTCAGCACCAGATTCCTTGGTGGGACTAAACAGCCACTAAACTCTATGGGGTCATTACAAGTTTTAAATACTCTTACACAAAATGCCTGATGAGCTTCTGCAAATGCCTGGTTGTACATGAGGACCGGACACTGACACAGCCCTCAGAGAGAGAGCCTGAGAGCCCCACCAGCATACGTGTACGTGCAAGATCATGTAAAATATTCTCCAACCATGCAATCAGTAAACACAAGAGAATACCTTATTAAGGTGAATGAGGAAGAACCTAAAACAGGGAAGGAGGGAAATGAGTCTATGACCTCCTGGAGTAAATATCTACCTTGCTCACAACAGGACTGGTCGGAGCTTCATCCGGGCTGAAGTGCACCCTGGCTCTCTCGTATGCCATATCCAAATCTGACTTAGCGCCACTGGAGCTCCCTGCAAACAGAAGGAAACTGGTTTTTTCAAAGCACTCCAACCACCATGGCTTTATTAGCCTTCCCTTTAGCACATCTTGGTCAGTCTCCTCGTGGACACACGTACCATATCCAGAGGCCATTTTTTAAATTATTCCTGAAGTTAAGAATTGCAAGGAAAATACAGCCTCATGTACAATACAGCTGGATCATCCTGCAGCTTCTAGAAATTAATATATCCACAAGGGATGCTCTGGGAAGGCTCAGCAGACAGCAAGACAAGGAAAACAGCATTAACTCTGTCTTTTCTCTATCCATTTTCCAAACTAGAGCAGTGGTTTTCACCAGGCCCTTTTACACAGAGTGTATGGTTCAGTGCAAAATGACCTCACATCATCTCTTAAGTCCTGTACAGTTTTCCAATGAACCTTTCGAAGGAAGTCCTCATTCACCAGCAGAGCACTCTCTCCAGTACTGGACAAGTGGAGAGAGCATTATTTAATTTTCAGTCATTGTGAGCAATTGAAGAAAACATTTTAAAAACTTTTTTTTTTAATTTCAGAAGGAGAGGAGCCATGTGAGAGCTTGGACTCTCTGAAAGTCCCTCCCTACTGTGAGGAACACAGGCCAAGGTAGGGTCATGAGTTACCTCCCCTTTCTCTGTGGGACACCTTTTCCATCTCTTCCATTCCGCCTCTAACAATGAAGCAAACATGGCAGTTCTAGTAGTCACTAAGCTCCAGTGGGGCCACGATACTAATCAGTTATCAACCCCTCTATGAAGGGCGAGTAGTCGCTAACCCAAAAACAGTCACCCCTGCAAAGCTTCCATAAGAGTCTTAGAAGCCCCATCTCAAAGAGAATGTGGTCATCTACATTCTCCTGATTCAGCAAAACATTTAATCGTGTGTGTAAAGCTAAGCACATGCTTAAGTGCTTTGCCAGACAAGGCTTGAAAGAGGAATACAGTTATGTGGCACATCTTATCACACTTGGCTCATACTTGGCTGTATTAAAATCAGAGAGGGCAAAGAAAAGGCGCCCCATGGATGAAAAGTACTACTCTGCTAGAATTCTACAAATCATGTCTTCCTACTATCCCGGTTTGTCCATGGGAACTCCTCAATACCCGTCCCCTTTCTCTCCGCTCCCCTACACACTTTAATTTAAACGGTCTTGCAGCCAAAGTGAGAATCAGAAAGGATGGAGCAGAACAAACACTAACTCAAAATCTTAAAGCAAAGGAACAGAATGAGACAGGCAACTGAATGGAGTTTCATCCTCATTAGTGAATCTTGATCACTGCTGACCACACTCTTCCAGTATGAAAAACAAACAAGGAATCTAGGGGCACTTCTAAAGACTAACAAATTTATTTATCACATGAGCTTTCGTGGGGGAAAATCCCACTGTCAGATGCTTGAAGATGGAGAATTTACAGAACGGGAGGAAAAGTTCCCCATAGTCAAGCGTCTGATGAAGGGGGATTTTCTCCCAGGAAAGCTCATGCAATAAATAAACGTGTTAGTCTTTAAAAGTGTCCAGGGCTCGTTTGTTTTGCTGAATCAAACTTACACAGCTCCCCCTTTGGAACTTTCCAGTATGAAAGTCACAGTGCACGTGCCAGAGATCCTGTCACTCTTCGGACAGCATCGCACTCCTTCTCTCTTCCTGACCATTCGTTCACAAGAGCAAAGCGTCAAGTACAAGCCCACAGCCTCGCTCACGTCAAGAGGAATGCAATTCTGTACCTAAGAATTTGGCACATGTATAGAACAGAATTTGTTTTGAGGCAGGAAAACCTAGTCTTTATTTTTGTCTCCTACAAGCAGAGAGTTGCTATTTTACTTTCAGAATTGCTTATTCCGTAAAACATTTAGACTGAGGTCACTAGCTGCCAAGAAGTGATGACAGTACCATGTACTTTGACAGCTCCATCCATCATGAGATCTCAAGGTTCACCTGTTTCAGCTCTCCTTAAATCCACACCTTCTATATGACCGACTTGCCTGTTTGTCCTTTGGAGAGGATTAATGTGCTCTGAAGCTGGCTTGCAACAACGGTGGTGGGTTTCAATCCATTTTACAACTTTCTTTGCACATGACTCAATTTGAGCAAATCAAAGTAGAGGTTAAGATTCAAACACTGGGGAACAGCACATAGAGGAAGGGGAGATCAAATCACCTGTTGTAATGAGAATAAAATCCATAGTCCCTGTTTAATCCTGAGGCAACAGAGTCGAATTTACATATAAATTCCAGTTCTGCAGTTTCTCTTTGAAGCTGTGATTTGTAATCCTTTGTTTGAGCACCGCTATTAACAAGCCGTCAATGGAGTGAGCAGGGAGACTGAAGTGCTCCCCTATTGGGACCACCAATTTCTGCACCCCAGAAATACAGGGAACTGAAGTGGCAAAAAGAAAAACGGGTTTCCCAGATTTGGCTTCTTCCCACAGACTGCTAAGACCCTGTCAGTTCTCACGAGCTGAGCCAGATAACGGGTGCTGGGAAACCCCTGGCGTGATACTGGCCAGTCTTTTCTCCGAATCACCAGCTGACACCAGCAGAGACAAATGGCCAAAGCAAGGTCATGATCTCGTCACTATTACAGATCTCCTGGCACTTTCTGCTGGAGGAAAACAATGGCAGTAGCCTCAGTATCTGAACGAAGAGCAACTCCGCTAATTACATTCTGCCTCACTAAATTACCCTACCACTTTCCGATCGCTATCTGGAGCTCCTCTCTTCCAGTTCCACCTACAGAGCCCATCTACTCTGACTTCTGTCCCTGAACTCTACTGAAAGTGCTCTTGGCCAATGACCACTTGCCCAACTCTCAAAAACAGTAGTCCATCCTCATGAGCCTTGACTGTTCCAGATGCCTTGGACACAGATTTTCTCTGGGTAATATCTTCCACAAACAAATTCAACTACCGTCTTATGCAAATAACTCTCAGATTTACCTTTCTACGGCAGATTTGTCGTCTTCTGTTCAACTTAAAATTTAAGCCTGTTTCTGACATCTCCTCATGGCTGTTCAGCTGCCAGCTCAGCCTCAACATGACTAAAACACAGTTCTTAATTCACAACTCCTACCCCCAAAAAATTCACCCTCCTCCCACTTCCTTTCTTGCTCCCTGTGGACAGCACCACTACCGTGCCTGTCACTTAGGCCTGTATCTGGGTCTCATGTTCAACGCAGACCTTCTCTAAACCCTCACATCCAGGCTATGCCTATGTCTTGAAGATTCTTTTGCACAACATCTTTAAAATCCAGCCTTTCCTATCCATCTGCATAGCTAAAATTCTCTCCAGGCTCTCATCATCCTGCATCTTGATTACGGAAACATTCTTTTCTCTGGCCTTGACATACACAATCTTGCTCTGCTCATACCCATTCAGAATGCTACGGGAAGATCATTTTCCAAGCCTACGTCACACTCTTCTTTGCATCCCTTCACAGGCTCCCTCGTCTCTATTCTATCAAACATAAGCAACTTGTCTTCACAACCTACCATCTCTCACTCGCCTGTGGGCTACATTTTCAAAACAAAGCACTAGAGAAATGGAAGGACATTAATAATATGCTGCAGGGCTAGTCTGACAGTTCTCACTGGTCTACTAGCATCTAACACAATATAAATACAGCATTCTGAAATGAAGGTAAGTTTGGTTGGTTGGTTTCATTTTCCACAGAATGTCATTTTGATAGCATACTTTACAGAGCACAATGAAAAGCAAACTAAGAAGCAGAAGGAAATGAACTCAGGTCTCACATAAGGTTCTTTTCATTATTTTCCCTTCACTCATTTCTCTAATGCAGCAGAGAAAGTCCACCTCATACAAAGTGACAGTGGATGCTCTCTAAGAAAAGAGTTCTTATTTCCTTTGGAGACAAACATTAAAGTGGTTTTTTCCAGATCAATAAGGGCATGGAACTAAGGGAAGTGTGTTACTTACATCATCCCCTTCATCATCATCAGATATTTTGTATTTCCTGCAATTTTCCCCAGCCCCTGCTCACCAAGAGCCTCTGCTGATCCAGAAGAGGAAGTCAAAGAAAACCTCCTTTTGAGAAGATTCTCAGAATTCTCTGCACCTGAAGTCTTCCCTGTGTCTGACATTGAGGAAAAGAATAAAGGTTATCACAAATTCAAACAGTGAAGTGCATGCCAACAAAACAAAGTTCGCTATGAGCAGGTACCTTCCCATCTGCTCTAAAACCCAATGCAGATACTGTGTAGTGTCTAAACAGATCAGCTTAGGGTTTGATTTTATCAACAAGTCAGTCAAAATAGACAAGCACATTCAGCTCAAACCATTTCACCAAGCCTGGCTCCTCACTTCCCAACCGCTGCGTTCACACTCTAAATTCTTCGTCATTTTGAAGAGTTGATTCCACTTGCCTCCTGTTTGGGTGAGGTAATCAACCACCTGCCCCAGTGACAGCTCAGGATTTTAGGTATTAGACTGGAACTCAGGGTTCAATTCCTGGCTCTCTGGTTCTAGTGTAACCAGAGGCAGGTCACGGTTAGTTTGTGCCTCAATTCCCCACTCTGTGAATTGGGGATAATAGTACTGCCATCCCCCACAGGGGGCACCTGAGGATAAATTCAGCAATGCTTATGTTGCAAATACTGTGATGATGGGGAACACAAAAATACAGAGATGAATGGCATAACCCCATTCAATATTTCTCAGAAGGATCAACATCTGCTAATGGGGCAAGCTGTTTCTGGCAAGAAGCGCCTGGTTGCGTCCCCAGAAGACCATCCTGCTACCTGAAGAACAGAGGAAATTAACATCTTGTTCTGTAAGAAAGATTCAAACACCCTCATTTTTAGAGCTGAGGTCAAAGGAAGCAGAACACAGGGCGGACCACAAATAAGGTTTGAAGAGGCAATTTTGAGGGATATAAAAAGCCTACCTCCTCCTTTACTGACTCTGGCTAAATGAATGACAAGTTCCAAAGGAGTAGCTGTGTCAGCAAAACAGACAAGGAGCCCTATGTAAAGATGACTTGCACGATCATTCAAGGTGGAAACCCACTGCACTCTACACACCACCACGGCTACATCACAGCCCTCTGGTGCTGCGCACTACTCAGCTGCCTTTATTTCAAGAGACGATCTCTTCGCTCAAACGCCTTCACATTTGTAGGGTTTCCCCTGCCATTATTTAAGTCTGTGAATTCTCTTATAGTCTACTGGCATATTTGATTAATATTACAGAGTCCTCGGGTCTTGAATAATATATTCATGAAATATTTTTCTCTATCCTTAAACTTTAAAAAATTAAACTTGACTTTTCTTTTTCAAGATCATAAATCAAGAAGAAAGAATGGCTCCCGTTAAGGAAGTTTAGGGCTAACCAAAGACTTGGGATCTTTATCCAAGATGCTGAGACATTTCCCATCTGCCTGAATCAAACGAAAGCCTGCTGACATACAGCATAATAGTGTGCTGCCCGGGGTACCACCAAGGGCACCCTGTACACATTACCACAAACGTTACCGGTTTCTGAGCTGTCCCCAGCTTTCTCCAATTTCTCTCCCCGTTCCTCTTCCGATACATTAGACAGCTGTCTTTTCACCTCTTTGTTTGAACTTCCTCCAGATGTTACACTTGCCACCGATACCAATGGGATGGCTTGGCTCTCCTGAGGGAAACAAGAGATCAAGATGCACACATACCTCTTGCAGCGCTGCATGTGGAACAAGTTACATGTTAGGGTCTTTAAACGGGATGAGATAACTGCAGTTTCTTTGGGCTTTCTGGCTCTGGACGCATTATTCAATATAGTCTTTGTGTGGCAACATCTATGTTCATAGGTACTCAATGTTTTATTAGCCACAATTAGTCAGAGATACCATGGGGAAATGGCATCTTTTTTTAACTTTCCTGGGTCTACTTTACAAATTATTTGTGCTTCTTGTGACGGGATGCACCAACCATTTGATGCCCCTTGCTGGAGGCCCTACCACGTTGGCTCACCACATACAGAAGTGGGGTCCTTCAGAAAGAGGGAATGTGTTCAGACTGCCACAAACTCCACAGAAAGATGGGGTAGACAGAACCAACAAGCTTTGCTCCTCCAGTTGCTAAAAGTGACAGGAGCAGCTAATCAGGGCCCAAGAGGCAAGAGGAAAACTAAAATTAGAGTGAGCTCACTGTGTGAGACAATCCTCTGGTTCAAGCTAACCTGTGACCTCCCCTTAGCTCTGCAGAGCCCTGATTTTGTACAGTCTCAGGCCTTGCTTTTTGGTTAAGCTGTGTCCTTGTTCTTGGGTGAAACAGAAGCAGCCATATTAGGAGAGACAGCAGCCAGGAGTTAAGAAGCTGGTGGCCACATCCTCACATTCCCATCTAAATTACATTAGACAATGTAATAATGAGCTTTTAAGAAGATGCTACTGTCCTAATAGTATCTATCACCTCCAGATAAAAAGACGCATTTTAAGACTTTAAAAAGAACTTTGTGACAGCATTCTTTCTGGCAAGGAATCCCTTAACAGTTGTAGCTGAAAAATCTACACTTATTTTGTCCTTATGGCACCTGCTTCTCTATTGTTTATCTGAATGATTTCTGTCTGATTCTTTGATTGTGTCTGTCTGTTGCCTAACTAAGTGTGCAATATTTAAATCAATTAAGGTGATCAGGTATGATTGGTTAAAGAATTATTTCACAGTATGTTAGGATTGGTCAAAAATTATTTTGTAACATTTTAGTAAAATGATTGGTTAAGGTCTAGCTAAGCAGGACTTAAGGTTCACTATAAAACTGGGCTCAAGGCAAAGGAGAAGAATTCACCTCCAAGACATAGCCCAAAGCCAGGGGTGCTCGAATCCTCCGATGATCACGACGTGCAGCAGCCAGAACCCAGGCAAGACTAATCTTGCCTGGCCAACAGGGAAAATCCACCTGACTGATCAGGATTGGTGAGCACAGCGCTGTACACTTAGACTGTATATTATGGTTGGTAATTGCTCGTAAATAGAGGTTAAGGCTGTTACTTAGAAATCTCTCTTAGTGCTAAAAGGTCCTCCAAACTTGCAGCAGAATGCACACGGAGCCCTATGAATTGGGAAAGGATGTGGGTAAATTAACCAGGTTAGCTTCACTCTGAACCGTACAAACTGGGTACCGGTGAGTCCAGGCCTAGAGTATGAATTGGGTACAGGGTGCCATTCCCTTAGAGTCACTAAATTAACAGGGTTATACCTGGAGCCCTACGGACTAGGAAAAGATCGGATGGCCTAGTGTGCGGGTATCACATTTATGAGAGATTCTAATTCAGATGAACAAAACTGTCAGCTAACGTCCAATTGTTGAATCTTTGCTACCGGTGATAATGGAAGAGGCAGAAAGAGCAAGCCTGAGATTCTGTGGTGTCAGCACTTAGAGAAATCTTTGAGGATGCATACTGAGCAAATCTGCTATGGAAACAAAAGCAGGAGAGACGAAAAACGGAGTCCCCCAGTCACTTTTCTAACTATGAAAGAATGCACCGATTCCCAGGACACGGCATAACAGTGAGCCCATTGCAATGATTACAGGGAGGCATGAACATCCATTAATAATGCTTTTCATTTTCAAGGACCTATGGTATCAAAGGTTTAGTAAGACCCCTTGAGTTAATGAGTTAATGCACATTCTGACCACACTCTTCAGGGTCCAAGATAAACCACAGGGCAACCTTGAGTAGGGTGCAGAAGTACACGGCATTTAATGAGGCAGCTCCCAAAAGCTTCCTTGGCAGGGATTCCCTGCAACCGTTTAGTTAGGCCCTACTGGTCTGTCCCAGACAGCATAGGCAGGCCAAGAGTCCTCTCAATAGTACAGCAAAGCAACAGACCTGTGCCCGGCTCACCTTCCTCCAGGGCCTCTGGCAGGCAGCATCTCGGCCAGGGCTCTGGGCTGGTCCTTTCCTCCGGGACCAAAGGAGAGGTCTGTGCTCCTCCCTGGTCAGCCACCTACTGAGCTCTTCTCTTCCCTTTTAACTGCCCCTCCCTCACCTGACAGTGAGCTCAGGGGTCACGGAGTGCAACTGAGTGGGCCCACCGCAGCTCATTAACCCTTGCTGGCCCAGTGTGGTGTTAGTGCTCCCCCATCATACACATAACAGTCACAAAATGGCACGTTTTCAAACCTCCATCGCACCTGCAATCCCATTTATTTTAAAATTCAAACGATAGACTCAGACTTTTAGGTCAGAAGGGACCAATATGATCATCTGGCCTGACCTCCTGAACAATGCAGGCCTCAAAACCTCACCCACCCACTCCAGCAATAGGCCACCAACCTATGACTGAGTTATTTACCTCCTTAAATCATGATTTAAGGACTTTAAGATACAGAGAATTCACCAGTAGGTGAGCCATGCCATGTGCTATAGAGGAAGGTGAAAAACTATACAATTCATATTCCAGACAAAGAGTGAAATATATTACTTAAAGGAAATTCAGTAAATATGCTGGGGAGAAAAACTTCATCTGAGGATACACTTCAAGGAAGGCATCACAAAAGTTGACTGAAAGGTAAAAAGTGAAGAGGAGCCCTTCATGACCATCACTCAAACTGGACGAAAGAGCTCTGTACTCTTGGAATCTGCGAAAGATGAATCCTTCAGCTATGGGTTTGAAGATGATGAGAAATGACTGTAGGTGAGAAATTGCCTGAGACCAGGATTGTAAACTATGACATTTTCAGACATTAGAAAGCACATTTTTCCTTTCGTTTTGTTTATAAGTGTATTTGTTTTTTTCTCTTGCTCAGTATCACTTAAATCTCTGTTCTTTATTAATAAACTTGCGATTAGTTTTACCATAAACCAACCTCAGTGTGGTGTATTACGTTCAAGTGTGCGTCCTCAGTGAGTCAACAGGCTGATGGGTGTGCTGTTACTCCAGAGACAGCAGGCTTCCTAATTTTTGTGAGCACTCAGTGAGAAGGACTGGACAGTACAGAGAGGCGCGTCTGGGGAACTCAAGTCCACTGGTCCTTCCTTGCAAGGCCAGGCTTAGAGCAGCAGAGTCTCAAGAAGTTTGCTGGTGTGGCAGGAAGCTGACACACGGCTGAAGCTCTTGCAGAGGCAGTGGGGTAACAGTGGCTTGTGATTCTCGGAGCATTTGAGAACCGGGTCACAAAAGGTAAAGCCACAAGACCTACAGCCTAAGGGGTGCACTCAGAGGGACGAGAAAGGGAACAGAGGTGCAGGTAGCCCTGCAGCCATGACAGCCTCCATAATACAAATGCCCATATGAAATGTTATCCGCCAGGTTCAGCACACAGCTGATTTCACAACTTGGTTATAAGAAGAAATACCTTCCTTCTCAAATGCCATGGTATTAACATCATTGTAAACTATAAATTAATGTTGGCTTTATACCAGGATTATGCTTGTGAGCTACTAGAGGAGAAGACACACCCACCCAGCACCAGGTCAGATACATACAGTGTGACAAGTAAATGACTTTCATTCTACACTTACAGAATTGAAGAGCTCAGTTGTCAGGCCAAGATAGTTGTGCAAAGCCAGGAACGTCACTCTCTGGAGCCTCACCATGATGATCTAGGAGGGGGAGATAAAGAATAGGCAGTAGATGAACAGATGAATACCAAGAACACCAACACTCACTAGTTTTGTCCTAGGACTACAAAAGTGTTAACGTCCACTCTGCCTCGAACAGTCCCTTTCACCATGTGCTACCTGCTTATGCTAAACAATCTCTTCCACTTGCATTCTGCTGGGAGTACCTTTTCCCATACCTGAAGATGAGCTCTCTGTGGCTCTAAAGCTCATGTCTCTCAGCCAGAGAAGTTGGTCCAACAAAAGGTATTACCTCACCCACCCTGTCTCTCAAATACACCAATCGTCACACACAGACACAACCTTGCACCAGAGGCTCTGAGTGCACTTTATAAACAAGAACTGTGTCCCAGAAACTAAGCTGAATCCCCATTTAGAGTTGTACAAACTGAGGCACAGTTAGGCCAAGACTTCACAGCCAGTAGGTGATTGAGCCAGAGACATAACCTAAAAGACTTGATGCCCAAACTTCAGCTCCATGCCCAAGACACCAGCCTCTCCGCTAAGGTTACTAACATTTAATATTTGAAATAAATGCATTTATTTCAGTTCTCCCTACTTGGCCTCTCCTGAGCTGTATGTTAAACACCCGAGACAGATGATAAAAAATGAACCTCCCCAACAAACACATGCACCTGAAATGGTCTCCATGCCACTCAACTCTCCAACCCCATCCATCTCCTCCTTACTCTTCCCAGAAAGACCTTGGGAGAGCAGGTTAATCTCAGAGCATGTTCTTATAGGAGCTAGGTCATCAAGCCCAGCCACTGGCACAGCAAGGGAAGTGAACAGTAAGCATTAGCTTACACAATGCCTTAGTGGTTACCGGATGGTCTGACAACCAATGATGGTCGCTTTCCAGGGATGGTCTCTCAGAAAGGTCTGTTGTCCTTGACTATCAATAAAGCGGGGAAAGAATCAATGCACCAGTCATAGATCACTTAGCTATGCAGATTATCCAGTGCCTCATGAGGATAAGGAGGGCAGCTGGCCCATACATCGATGGTGGAAGACAAAAGTTCATTGTGATGACCTACCAACCCACACGCGTCCACTTTGACCATTAATTCCTCAGACTCTACTACAGTTGCTAGGGCATGCCGAAACCATTCATACATAGCACGGGTGGCCAAACTTACTCATCCCACAAGGCCTCCTTCCCCCATCCCCGGGCACAATCCCCTAGCCCTGCCTCCCAGTTGCAGATCAGAAACTCTAAGGCTGCGTCTACACTGACAAATTAAGTCGACAAACTTGGCTTAAGTCGACTTAATTTGCCCTGCGTCCACACTACACTTTGCTTAAGTCGACTTAAGGAAAATAAAGTCGACTTAATGAAAATTAAGTCGACTTTATTAAACCTGCTTTTTACTCAACTTAAGGCTTAATTCGACTTTCTAAAGTCAAATTAAGCCAGTGTAGACATGGGGTAGCCCTAAGTCAACTTAGGGCTACCCCAGGACTACACCACTGCCCTCCCTGCCGGGGGGGGGGACACAGGGGGAGCCTGGCATGCCCCCCAAAGGGCAGGGCAGAGCCCTGTGTGACGCTGTCTGGATTTAGGGAAGCATTTATGATATTATTTTCAATCGATATCTCATAAATGTTATAATCCATAGGAACTATGTCATGTTTGGTATCAATAGAAAGGCAGTAATTTGCTGGGAATTATTATATAGTTTATGTCTAGGAATTCTATTTGGATTAGAAGTTAGGAATTGGGTATTCTATCTGTATTTTAATTTATGTTATTTTATTGAAATACCTGTGGGTAGGTGTGTCAAACCACTGTGTCCTTAATGTTTAGGAATGTACCAGGGATAATGGTCCCAGGGACTAAACTGATGAGCCATTAAGGACACAATGGGTGTATTTCTTATGTCCTTAATGGCTCATCAGGATACTCCCTGGGACCACTCTACCTGGAAAATTCCTAAACATTAAGGAGACAATAGTTGTTCACACCCTCCCGTCTAAGGCTTTCCTCCAGAATGACACAAGTTAAAGTATGGATATAATATCAAATTCCTAACTTCTAATCGAAATAGCATTCCTAGACATAAACTATATAATCATTCCCAGCAAATTACTACCTTTCTATTGATACCAAACATGACATAGTTCCTATGGATTATAGTATTTATGAGATATCTATTGAAAATAATATCATAAATGCTTCCCTAAATCCAGACAGCAACGCACACAGGGCTCTGCCCTGCCAGGGTCCCTGTCCCCCTTTGCCCCATTGCACACAGGGGGTGCCCCCCGCCCCCGTGGACCTGCCCAAGGTCCCCCTAGCCCCACAAAGTCAACCTAGAGCATCCAGTGTGGACACTCTAGGTCGACTTTGTAAGTTCCCCTTTAAGTCGACTTTAATTTTAAGTGTAGACACACCTTAAGTCGATTTAGTTAAGTTGACTTAGTTAAAGTCGATTTAAAAGTGCAAGTGTAGACATAGCCTAAGATCCCCACCCCAGTCTGGTAGGCAGAGAATGGGGTGAGGGGAGCATATGGGGTTCCATGAGCCATAATAGAACTATAAAGAGCCACATGGCCACAGTTTGACCACTCCTGCTATATTGTAGTTTATATCTGCATTAAGTTTTCTTCAGAAGACAGCTGTTTCCAGCAGTAAATTAGAGATGTAATCCCTGTGATCACCTGGGTTGGAAAGCCCAAAAATCCTTGTGAGAACTTGCTGAATTAGGGAAGCTAAACTTGACTTAAAGGGAACTGAATTTAAACCTAAAACCCACCTGCTGACAAGTAAGAGGAAGTGAATCTGTGCTCTGTAAACTCAGAGAGGTCAATTTGAGTCTCATTCGTTTCATCAGCCAGAACACCCTTCAGTCAGACAGAGGGTGGGTGCCGCTAAATTGAAGCAAGAGCCACTAAAGCCAGGAAGCTCCAGGAGAGATTTCAATATACGCCGAGGCTAACAACTAACATCAAATGGCTCAAAAAGAAGAGAGGGCTGGTGCCTGAAATCTGCTCTTGTTCATTATGAAGACGCAGGCCTGTTTTCGAAGGAGGAGAATATTTCCATGAAAAACAACTTTCCCAAAGCTCTGGGAAGACCTGAACTCATGATCCTACTTTAAGAAGCCAGTGCACTAGTTCCTGGACCAGAGCTTTGAGTTGTTATTTGAGGGGGTAGGTGGGAGTTGTTTTGTTTTAATAAAATTACAAACTCATGTGGCAAGTTGGATCTGGTGTCCCCATTTTGGGAGGCTCTTGCAAGAACTATAAAGGGTCTATGTGCTGATGGTACTAAACAAGTAATTATGATATTTATAATACTGACCATGACACCCTGGTGTCAAACACACTGTACAAGAGCATATGATCCAAAACCTACATGCAACAGGTTCTCACTTGGTATCTCCCCTTTGTCACTCGCTCTGGACTCTTCTTTCCTTCCCCACATCTCCCTATCTCCCAATATCTTATCTGGCATATGGATAAGATTGTTTATTACACTAAAAGGCTGATCTGTCTATACTAATGAAAAAAACTACTGATTTTCGGAAGTGCTGAGCGCCTAGACGCTCCCAGTTAAATCAAGGCTTTTGAAAAGCAAGTCACTTATCTAGGTACTAAATCAAGATTTGGAATCTTAATTCCAGGCCCCCATGTTTTAAAGACTTTCCAAAAAGGCCGAGTATTGGGGGTGGGCAGTGGAACTTATTACTAGTGCTAAAGAAAGAGACTTGCTTTCCAGAACTAGAAAGACTGGAAGCTTACAGAGGGGCTGTCTTCATTGCCCCCATATTCACCTCCGCTGTTCTTTGCCCAGCACATGTTCAAGACCTTCTTTCCAGTTGACAGTTACTTGGTACTGTTTTTAAGAGCCCAATAAAGGGGTCACAATAACACAAATGAGTTAAGTAGCAGTACTCCAGGTTATTCAAGGTTAATACTATTCAAGATCGAAGATTAAAATTTACTTCAAGTACCCACTGCTACAGTGGTTCAGAGTTGGTAGACATCAGACAAGTAAATATCTAGGGCCAAATTCTCTTTCTCATGAATAGAGGCAGCTCCCATAGACAGTAACAAGAGCTGAATATTTCTCAAGGCAGAACCTGGCCTCAAGGAGGAAGGAAACTTTGATAGGTTGGTCCACGGTAGGGTATGTGATGAAATTAAGCCGAGACACATTTAGGAAATATTTCCCTCATCTCTGCCTAATGGAAAGATCAATCAGACTGTGAGATAATCTCTTAGGATATGTGGCTGCAGCCCCATAACTTGGGACATTTAAAAAAATATATCGGACAAAATCCTGAGAATATGCTAGGGAGACAATTCTGCACCAGGAGAAGGATGAACTAGCTGGTCAGATGGGGAAAATCCTTTTCAATAAAAGATGGCTACTACATTTAACAAAAAGAAACTACAGATCAGTCTTACCTGTACCACTCTGACAAGAGTTTCAGGGTATTTCTGGAAGACATGCTGAAAAACACTGGCTGGAAGTCGCAGTATAGTGGATGGTGTTCCGGCTCGGGCTGAAACTGTTTTATATGGAGCAGGGTGACCCTATTAAAAAAGCATTAGAGAAACAAGTTTACGTTTCGCTCCCACTTGCACCCCTCTGCACCTGCCTCAACTCTTCCAAAGGACACCACACCACTTTTTCCTTTGACCCCCACCAGACAGACACACCACCCTACTTCTCTGACCACACGGGGAGGACTTGCGCCTCTACCTTGTGAATTGGTCAAGCAGGGATGTGAGAGGTCAACATGGTCACCAGCATCCAGAGGGTCAACTCCATTGACCGAAGCAGGGGGTAGGAGAAATGAGAAATCCCCACAGCATAACTCACTACCAGATAGATGGATCCGTTGGCTTATCAATTGTTAAATGATATACAGAGAAAGCCAGGGTTCAGAAGTAATGTCATCCAAAGAGATGGAGAAAAGGCTTTTTGGCAGGTCTACTAATCTTTCCAGACTTCAGTGCCTCCTTCGGGAGTCTGATTTGTCTTGTCTATCCCCAAGTCCCACTTCACATAAAACTACTGCAGTGGTTGGAAACCTTTGCTGCACCACCCCCCGCCAGCCCCGCACACCCCACCCTCAGCAGGTGCCAGGGCTGGGGCCAGGAACTCCTCCCTGCTGGCTCCACCTCCACGTACAGAGCTCCTGTCCCCTGCTCACTATGCTCCCCAGCTAGGGGAGGAGGGCGGAGCCAGCAGAGACCAGGAGCTCTGTGTACCGCGGCATCATTTCCCTGCTGGCCGTTTGCGCACGCCTCTTGCAGCCCCAGAACCCACTGCGGGGGGAACCAACGGGGGGAGCAGCAGCGGCACCGTGTGCCGCTCCGAAGAAGCGCACCTGCCAGGTTTGGCATGCGTGCCAGGGGTTGCTGACCCCTAAACACTACTGGCTTACAAAATCAGGCATAAAATACAGAAGTGTTGCAGCACACCATTACTAAACAATTGGTTACCTTCTCATTTTTACCATATAATTACAGAATAAATCAATGAAAATGCAAACTGTTCATAGGTCAGTGTAGGGGGCTGGGGCACATGACTTATGAGGAGAGAATGAAGGAACTAGGCTTATTTCATAGAATCATAGAATAATAGGGACGGAAGGGACCTCACGAGGTCATCTAGTCCAACCCCCTGCTAAAAAGCAGGACCACTGCCACTAAATCACCCCAGCCAGGGATTTAGTCTCCAGAAGAGAAGACTGAGGGGGGATTTGATAGCAACCTTCAACTACTTAATTGTAAAAGAGCCACATGAAGCTCACAAGACACGGTTTGGCCCCCTGAGGTATAGCGTCTAGACCAGTATAATCAGATCTGTGTGAAATCTTCATTTGTACTGTCTTCGCCAGAGCCTTTTGTGCAGCCTATTGTAAAACTAGGTACATATCTAGATGAGTCGATGTACCCCCTCTGTGAATCTCCGGGGATGGTGTGGACTTGGTTGAGAACCACTGTATTAATCTGTGCTACCGTCTGTCACATTCTGGGGTGCAATCCAAACCAGCGCGGGTTGTGTCACCACCTGCCCCCCAATGCTTTGCTGTTGTAGCTTCCAACTTGGGCCGTTCACAAGCAGCCTGTCAGCATGCAAGTCGCCCCCAAGCATCTGTGTGTAGCTGCAGCCCTGCTTCAGCAACTCGGACCCCACACTCCCGGGAGACCTGGCTTCCGGCAGCCCTTGTCCGACTAGCAGGGTGACCCCAACACACTCCCAGGCCTGAGTTTTCCCAAAACTGTGTGTTCTGCACTATCCAGCCCTTTTCTGGACCGCTCAAATATTAAAGGTCTGTACAGGGTCAATATTCAACAGTTTGCTACTTTAACTGGCGTTACCAAACAGCTCTGTTTAAACACAATCCCGGATTCATTTAAATTAAAAATAAAACACGTGTCCTTAACTACAAAGAGATGGTTTTCAAGTGAGTACAAGGATAAGGAATTAGAGTCAGAAGTGGCTACAAGAAAAAAAGTAAAAGGTTTCCTAGCAGCCAAAACGTAACAAGCTAGGCTTGATTTAAGGTAAAACTGTTGCCAGCAGCTCCCAGCAAATTCTCTGATTCCAATTTCCCTCCAAGTCAAAGGGCTGGTTCCAATGGTTGCGCCCCTCGCTTTTAGACTACAGTCACCATTTGAAATGCATTTTCGTGAGCGTTCCCCATTCCAGCTGTGAAAGAGGAGACGTGGAATCTTGTGCTCAGAGAGGTTCCATCCTGCTGTTTGCTCAAACACAGATCGCTCTGCTGCTGCCAAAGAACAGTCACTGGACAGGTAACTGATGGTATCTGGCTAGAAACAGCTGCTTCGCCTTTGCCTTTGAGAAAGAGGTTTTCCCATTTCCTAGGCTTGTCTGGTAAACACATTTTAGCCATAAATTCAGCTTGTTCATTGTTCTCTTAATACACTATTCATATATATGTTACGCGAGAATATTGATCAATGTTGTTAGTTTTTAAATGATATCTCACAAGGCATATTTTGCACAAAATATTACTACAGTAATGTGTAGGGTATAAATACAGGGAGCTTGGGTCAGAACCTCCATCGCATATTTGCTGCCACGACAATCTATGGATTCACAAAATATGCAGAAACAGAAGAATCTGCATCCTAGAAGAGGAGGAGAGGACGGGAAAGCAATAGTGACAAAAGACCTTCCAGATGTGTGGAGAACTTTTACCCTTCTGGACCAAACTATAATGGATAGAAGAGACAGAGAACTGCCTGTGTGTCAAAGGAGGAGAGACACCCTGAAGATGGGCGTATGTTATTAAAAAAGACCTGTTTCAAAAAAATGGGGGAGGCATGTTTATTCCCTTTTATACATTTTATCGTCAATAAAAGGAGTGAAACGTTCTCTTTAAAAAAAAAAAAAAAAACAGCTTTTCACATGAGAAACATCAGGTCTTGACTTCCCTGGTTTTGCTGGAGGACGGGAATTGATGTCACAAGACAGGAAATGGGGGTGCAGATTTGTATGTTTTTTGTTTGGGGCTTTTTTGCCTTAATGTTTGTTTAACTAGAACGCCTACTAAACAGTAGGGAGAAAAGCTCTCACTGCAAAAGATTTAGTGCCTCAGCCCTGCCACTTCACTGAGTGCTGAGAAAGCGTACATCAGTTCTCTGTGGATTCCTCCTGCAAATCCAGGAAAACGAAGATCTGAGTTATCCAATATTTCTAAGATCAAAAAACTAGCAGAAAAAAATTGAGGGAATAAGAAGGAACTTTTATAGATGGAGCCTGAGCAGGGAGCTGAATGCAAGAACAAAACAGAGTTCTTGCCTATTCAGTCATCATAAGGGTTTATGATTTCTTCCATTGTGCAACTAAAAGCAATTACATAAAATCCTCAAGATATGGAATGTGGAAATAACAAAAAATGCCCAAATAAGTAAAACTATGCATGATAATCAAACCCAGGTCCTCCCACAACAGTATGCAATGAGATACAGCCACTGATACTCAGAGGGATTTTCTGGCCAAGGAATGATGAATAAAAACACCAGAAAAGTTAATCTCTACACTTCTATCACCTCTCTGGAAAAGAATGTTGAATGATTCTTAGCAAGATCAGTACAGATAGAAGCCAGAAGAAAAGCACAGAACTTGGACAGGCAGATCAAATTAACTGGAAACTGCATTTCTTGATTACACGGCTGTTGTATGATCTTATCATACAGCGTAAAAAGGCTGTGGACAGTTTGGCGTGCAGTCTAATTCTGAATATCTACTCAGTTTGCGCCCTGGACCTGCACGGCTTCTTCATCATTTCAACACTTGCTAAAAGGAACGTCAAGAACACCACACAGACTTTTATAGCTTTTTACATAAATCAAAAAGGCTCAATGTTCCTCCATTTTAGAGTGAAACGCCAGCCTCAGAAAGCCTGTTCCTACCCAATTCTCTAATGAGATAATTCTGCTTTTCATCTGTTCTCATGCAAACTGTTTAAGGAAAAAAAGTAAAATTACACTCTGCTTTTTAAAGATACTGGTCCCTGTACTGTAGGGTAACCAGACAGGAAGTGTGAAAAATCAGGATGGGGGGAGGTAAAAGGCACCTAAAAGACAAAGCCCAAACACCAAGACTCCCCCTATAAGATTGGGACATCTGGTCACTCTACTGTACTGTCCACCAACTGTATTTTTCAGCCCATTAAAGTAAATTGTTGGGGGAAATTAGTTGCTAGATAAAATTAATTCTCCTCAATAGAGATTTATAATCAACTTTTATAAATGTTACAGACACGTAAGTCATAGGACCAATGAGGGGGTTACAGATCATCTTCAGCTGTCCAGCTCTGAACTCTACCTGTAGATTTATTCCCTTTAGGTACATCTACACACAAAAAACCAACCAACCTGCAGAGCAGCATGTCTCAGCCTGCAAATAGCCCCATAGCCCAAGTCAGCTGGCACAGGCCAGCCGCGGGTGTCTAATTCTCTATATACATACCGAGAGATCTCCTTCCTCTCTAGGTCTGTTTTTAAATGTACAGACCTGCTCTTTCAGCACAGAGTTAAAGGACCTGTGAGAAAGTCACAATTGGTTTAAAGATTATAATGAGAAAAGGAGCAGAGGACTCAACTGAGCAGACACTTGAAAGAAAAATAACTAACATTTCCATCCTTCCATTTATTCTGAGTGCAATTTTCCTTTTTAAGCACTAATCAACATGATGAGAGGAGCTTGCTTTTCAAAAAGCAAGAAAGCAGGTTGTACAGTGTCATTGGCTCAGAATGTGCTAAAAGCTGCTACAAAGGAAAGAACAGAGGAAAATGTTCTCAGAAGCATCAGTTCTCTCAGACACAGTCATCAACAGCACTGAGAACACTGTTTAAATGGGGCTTTCAATCCGTTTATTATAATCACATGCAGAACCTTTAGCGTATGCCTTTCAGGACAGATATAGCAGCAAGCTTCTCTTTTATTTTTAAATGAAAGGGAACTGTTTGTTCTAGTTGGGGTACGCGTTTCTCTCCATCTTCTTCTGTCACCTGCGGAATAATTACATGTTGCCCACAGCACTGGTGATGGGAAGTATTTGCTGTTGCTACAGATGTCACAGCAAAGCAAGCAGCTGAGACCACCTAAGTGGACTCTGAACAGTCAAATGTTTCTGAAGTGGTTTGAATAAATGGCTCCCTAAGGGTTGTCTATACTGACGCATATGCCAGCAAAACTTTTGTCACCCGGAGGTGTGGAAAAAAGCTCTCCCCTGACATAATACAACCACCTAACCAAGGGGCGGTGAGAGAGCATCTCCCGTCATCCACACTAGAACTTCTGCTGGCAAAACTCAGGTCCCTCAGGAAGGTGTTTTTTTCAAACCTGAGTTTTGCCACTGTAGACAAGCCTAACATGGGACGGTGAGATTATTCATTTCTCCCATTTGGAAAGAGAACTCTCTCCTCCTTCCCACCTTCCAAATCCTGAAGTGTGTTCTCTATTTCTTTCGCTGGGATTGCTTTCTCTCCCGTCTGACTCCCACGTTCTCCACCCCAACCAAGAGCACAAGGGGCCTCCAACATAAACTAATGGGTCACTTTGCTATTCTCTCATCTGTCTGCTGATCACATTTCTCCTTTTCTGCCCTCTCCTGGTTTCTGGTACTTTGAGATCTCCCGGTTCTCCCCCCATCTAGTAAACATTTTTTCTAGTGGCTCATCAAACCCCTTTCTTTAACCACCAGTGTTCCTCAGGGTTCTCAGACTTCATCTGCTCCTGGGCATCCAACCACTACCCTTCTATGGAGGGCACAAGAATGCTCAAAGCCGCAACCTCTCATCTTGTCCTGCCTGACACTTCTTTCCAAAAACTAACTCCAGACTCAACCACATAGTTAGTTGGTGCAGGGCAAACTAGCGTGCTGTAGCTTCACATGTAGTAAATGGCTGTTTAAACAAGCCATTATTAGCCCCCTTGTCTTAGACATATTTCCTGCCCTAGAGAATAAGGCAATCTGTTTCTAAAATACTGTGTAAACTTAGAGAGCTACACTAGGGAGCTTTTAAGTAAACATTATTACAGTTATAAAGCCACTAGCTGACGTGACATACCACTGGAAAAGCACCTGGCAGAGCTTTGTTACAAGCCCTGCAGCACTTCCCACCTCCAGTCAGGCCATACGTATCCCAGAACAGACTCTTGCATGAGATTTTGGAAGCTCCAGTCCCAGATGGAGCCCAAAAGGGAAAAAAGACAACAGAAAATTAAAACTAACCAACCAAACTTTCAGAATCGTCAGATGGTTCAACTAGGGGTGGGGTCTGGAAGAGCGCACTGGTCCCAGGGTGGGTTCCCGGTACGTCTCCCACATGCTCACCCTCCTCTTCTGAAAATGGTTCTAGCAGTTTTACATGTGGCTTTATTTTACCTTTTTTTTTTAAAAGGGGGGGGGCTAACCCAAAAAAACAGACTTCCTGGGTTTGCATGTTGCAATGATCCAAAATGGAGGCACACTTCCGGGAAAGAACTCTCCTACACGGGAAATGGGAGGGCTGCAGTTATCTTCTCCAGTCATTGCTGGCAGACCATCTTCCCTAAAACAGGTCAAATCCCATACAAGTGCTAAGCGCTTTCCAACCATTCTCGGACTCCCACACATCCCTCTGTAGAG
Source organism: Pelusios castaneus (assembly GCA_007922175.1). Lineage (NCBI taxonomy): Eukaryota > Metazoa > Chordata > Testudines > Pelomedusidae > Pelusios > Pelusios castaneus. The sequence continues at coordinate 382,253 of ML685878.1, forward strand.
CAGGTCACAATTATACAAAGGAGAAAACAAGCACAGAGAGATGAAGGGGTTTGCCCACCCACAGCCATAGAGCAAATCCACGAGACGCCCAAAGATGGAACAAACAGCCTCCTGACCAAGACGTCCACTCACTTCTCCTGGTGCTGCTGCTTCCTTGGGGCTACGCAGCAAAGCTCTTTAGCGTTGGGTATTTCTCAGAGGAGTAAAACACAGCTGGTTTTAAGATGCAAGGATTATACATGAGAGGGTCTCATGCCAGGATACAATTTTACTACAAGAGATTTTAATGAGAGACTGAAATACTGACAAAAGATTTGTAAACTCTTTGGGGCAGAGACGTCTTCATTCGGTGTCTGCACAGGACCTGGCACGGGGTGGGGGGGGGGGGGGGCATGACCGGCGTTCCTATGATAATGCAGATAAACTATAGTGACGAAAGGAAGAGTAAAATGGCTCATGTTCCAACCTGGAAAATTATACCAAGGTCTGACGCTCTATCCCTTTCCACGGCAGGGGTTGTGGTGAATGGATTAAGTCCCTTCAAAACCACCTTTCCAGCAAGCTGGACAGAATTTGCAGACACACAAAGCAAATACCAAATTCCTCAGCATAGAAATTGTTTTGTTTCTTTATTCCTTCTCTCCCTTCCGCCCCCACTCAAAAAGAAAAGAATTTTTTTTTTGTTATTTTCCCCTCAGACTTCCACAGTATGTTCCTATCAACAGAAGGCATCATACAAAAGAGCTTCACTTTTAGCAGCTGAGGAACATCCAGAATATTAAACTGCAACCAAAGTAGATTAGGCTATTAGAACAGTCATACCTACTCACAACGGGCTTTGGAAAGTCCCAGCTATGTCTCATACCTGAGCTCTTTGGGGCCAGTAAGAGACAATAAAAAGGAAGGTTGTTCATGCTGCAACGAAAGACCCCTAAAATATTTCTTGCTGGCAACTCATTCTGAGCTCCAGCTGCTGCTGTCTTTGGTGGGGAAAGGAAGTGGGGTCCCTGAAGCCAGCAATGGAATTACTAGAGTTATGCAGGTTTTTTCCCCTGGGTTTCTCTTTCTGTCATTAGTTACTAGCACTACGCTTTGTAGTAACCCTTCGCCTGGGAAAGAGAAGAGTACAGATATCTCCTGAGAGGTCCCTGCTGGGGGAGCCATAAGGCAGCAATGAGAACCCCTCTAACAGCTGTAGGAGGCCCATCCTTTACCTCAAGAGGTGAGGCTCCAAGTGGATGCTCTCCCGCTAGGATTCTCCATCCCCGGCAGACACACACAACAGATGAATCAGAAGTTAAGCTTCTCTCACTCTGTTAGTCTTTAAAAGTGCCACAGGACTCTGTTGTCTTCCTACTCTCACTGGGTTCACCTGGTACAGCATTACAAGCTATTACATTCACATACTCAAAGGAATCATCAGAAATTTTTGGTATATACACCTGGATTCTCCAGATTAAGGGATATTATTTATTATCTGTACTATGGAGACACCCACAGGCCCCAATCCAGATCAGAGCCCCATGTACTAGGCACTATACAAACCACTTCTGTCGCTGCTCCAGAGGGTTCAGCATCTTAATAAAAGAGACGGAGAAAGGCTGAGAATGGAACCATTCTTTTCTCAGTTCTACCAACAGGGAACTGAGGCCCCGAGCGTCTAAATGACATGCCCAAGGTCACACAGGAAACTGGCAGAAGATACTGGAATGGTACCCAAATCTCCCACATCCCAGTCTTGTGCTTTAATCACAAAATTATTTTTGGAGGGAGATACACCATTTTTTCCTTAAATGCCTGACTTTTTAAGTCATAGAAGGTGAACAAAACTACTGGCCTGATCCAAAAAGACACGTAGGATAGAAGTGGGGGAAATGGATTAAGAGCATATATGGGTTTGGTGAAGTGAGCAAGAGGTGCTTAACTCTGGTCTTGTGGCAAGATGCAGAGTACAAATAAATTCATATTTCACTCTGAATAGGGCCCATCTTAAAGCTGGAGCAAGTCCCCCATGTCTTAGAATGTCTTCAATGAACAGGAATGGAGACAGATTTGTAACCCCACTGCCGTTACTTCAATCTCTTCTTTTGACAATGACCATGTCTTAACACTGATGCAGAATAAAATGTTACCAGGGTGTTTGGCAGAATTTTTTCAAAATGGTACTCGAATAGCCATTTCCTCCAACAGAATTCCAGACAATTTCATGTGGAGACTAGTAACTGCTTGGTGGGGAGGAGGGAGGAATAATGTAATGAGGCCCAGCCCCCTCGCCAGCCTTTTTCCTGCAAACAGCTCATGGATTCCACCAGGTGTGATGTTAGCAACACTTTATTTCTATTTCCCATTAACCAATATCACCAGAGTCCTCAGTGCTACCGCCCATTTACAATCTTTGACAATCATTTTTACCTCAGCCAGAGCACTAGCCCAGTTAGCTCATTACCCCAATCAGCCTCTCCCGGGGCACTAATTAACCTCCAAAGAATCAAAGTGAAGGCTTTCTTATGCACTCCCTGCATTCTGACACAGGAGCTATGAACAAGCTAAGAACTTCCAGTGTCCCGAGTTCATTATGGACTTCTTGCATCTGCCTCTGAAGTATCAGGTTCTGGCCAATGAAGAAATGGGTAGGACATTAGATGGATCACTGCTGGTGAGATCTAGTGTAACAGCTACGACCCTAGGAACGAGTTTAATTTGCTCATCACCTTGCTAAATCCACTGCACTGGGTCTCTGCTAAAATAAAAATGCCAGTCTTAGCTTCAGGCTGCATCTTCACTGCCTTCCAATGCGCCGACCTTCACCAGATTTTTGACCCTCACCCAAATCATTCTCATGGAATGTTGTTAACTACTCCTGTCTTCATCAATAGCTTTCCTGCTGCCATATCCCAACCCAAGAGGATTTATTTTTGTGCATGAAAAACAGGCAACTTTGCAGTGTAACACTGAGATTTCAGAAAGGGGAGGCCAAGCACCCAGAACGCTGATTTGAAACCACAGGTTCAAACCTCAGCAGAATTAACTCATCTTTTCAACCTTCTGAGATAAACTGACTGTCGTGCAGTGAAATGGGACGGGACAGGCAAGTAAGGGAGAGTCTTTCAGAGAGAACTAAAAAAATAACCCTTGTACCCAATGTGAACAGAAGGGGTTTCTTATTACAGTAGGGGTTTACCCCAGCTAGCAATTCCTGTGCCATACAGCACAGTGGGGGCTGTCCTCCATCCCAGACACAGCTACATGACATGTTTGTCGAGGCCACTGGGATCATTCAGGACAAAATGCGGCACTAGGTAAAATAGGCACTGAACTAGCAGTCTGGAAAATGCCACTCTTTTAAGAGTTAATATTTAATTAGCAAGAGAAAAGGTTACTTAGATAAAATCTTTAAAAAAATCAGTTATTTCTGACAGCTCAGTACACAACAAACTTTCAGCTCAAAAATCGTTGCTTAATGTTTCCACTTCACTTAGTTAATAAAAACCTGTTCTTATCACCACTTAACTATTAGCAAATCTGCTGACATGGTGATAGGGCCTCATCTCCACATGCCACAAAAGTAATTAACAGATCAAGAGAGACTGATTGCCAGAGCCTGGCATTAAACGACGGGCTCTGTTCATATGATACAGCTAAACTCCACAGTAAGCTGAGGGAATGACTCAACAGCGTGATCAGCCATTATGGCAAGAACAAGTAAAGTTACATGAAAGATGCCACTCTAAGATTAAAAGCAGCTGGAAACCAAGAACCCCACAAAAAGACATTCATGCGCCCACATGTCACATCCAGGGCTTGGGCAGCCAGGCCTAGTGGTCAGAGGCCAGAAGGAACATTGAATGCCAGGGCCAGAACCGAGGGCCAGGAGTTCAAGGGGGAGCCAAGAAACAGGTCTGTTGCTACAACTGCCAGGGTGTCCACCTCATTGGATGGACAATTCCTGGAACTCCTCGTGGACTTAAACAGAGCTCCGGGACCAATCAGTGGCCACAAGGAAGCTGTCGGTCTGGCCTTCTGTGTTCTTTATTTCCTGTGGATCTGTGCAACAACGCACACAACCTTCTCACAGCGCCCTGGCAGCGGATGGCAACATCAGATCCAGGTTTCAGTCACCACAGAAGCTCACACAGACAGGGTCTCCCCCTAGTTAGGTGAATCTAAATCAATGCTCCAACTGGAACTTCTCGAATCACAGCTTGGCTCCCATTCATGATCCTCCGTACAGCTGGATCTAGAGAGCCCATTCTTCCCTGGTAGCCCACCAATAACTAAACAATAGTGGCTGGCTAGGGCACTGGGGATTAACACTACAAATACCTTGTCAACTGGCTGGAGGGGTATCAGATGAGAGTCACATGATGCCATGCATATACACAAAAACAGGAACAAAACCAAACCTGGAGCTTGAAAAGGCAACAGCCACTTTGACACAAGACATTTCACTGGGCTTAATGACCAGCCGGCTTTCCCTTGAACCATCAACTCCCAGAAAACGTCCTGTTCTTTGATAGTTACTGGTTAATTAGCAGCTAAGTTGACAAGCCAGTGTTGACAGGGAAGGGTTTACAAGAGGATTAATGGAGGAATGAGGAAATGCTGCATAATGAACAAAAGAAGATCAATGAGTCTATAAGCACCTTGCCTGGAGAGCCGCCACGAAATGATCCCCATATGGAAAATGGTATTATTGCTTCTGATCCCAGAAATTCAGCAATGTTCCCTTTTCAGGATACCCAGCAACTCTCCCACTTCCATCCCAGCCAGAAGGGAGCTCCGCTCCACCCAGAGAGGCCACTGGCATAGCGGGATTAGGGTCGAGTTTGCCCTTGATATCCCATCCCAAGCCACGTGGCGAACTAATCAAGGCAGCTGCCCTAGCTCAGTCCCAAATGCCACTCACCTCTGCTGCCCAGGGTGTGAGGGCCACCTGCTTTCCACTGGGCCCGCTTAGTTTTGCTGCTTTCTAAAGTGAGTTTTAAGCATTGCTGAGTTGTTTAAATGATTCAAACACAAGCTGAAGGCAAGAAGCTTGGAATGCACATAAACATCAGCAGGCCATCGAGCCTGACTCACTTCACAATTCAGAGGTACCATGTACTTTTTACACAACTCAATGTGGATTATATCAGACCAGAATATTAAATATACTGTGCTTCTAACACAGAACTTCAAATGGTAACTTTGGATTCATGCTACTTTACAGACAAAGTCAGGCCTCAACAAATGTATGTTTCTGGTCACCACAGTGACCAGTTTTAGTAGCCTGTCGCCTAGCTCCACTGCAGAAATGTAACGGAAGAGCACTGTCTGTTGATCAAAAGTAAAATTGCTGGCACCCAGCTATGAGCCAATTTTGTCCACCCCTGGAGAAAGTCTTACCAGACAGACATGCCACCCCTTTACAGGAGGGGGCTGCCAAGGCGAGATACCAGAATATTGCTGATTGGAGGAGCCATAGAGCTCAAATCTTTGTGTCTGCATGGCATGGCACTCTCCAGCCTAGAAGTGAGTCAGGATTGCTAGGACCGCCAGCACTTAGGATCCGAGACATCCCGTAATAAAAGGAAGGCTCCCAAACACACACGAGACAAGGCGCAAGGGCAACAGCAGAACTTGCTGACTGGACTCTGTTTCCATCTCCAATTCCAACCCCCTTCAATAAATGCTCAAATGTCTGCAAACGACTGCCAGAGACAAATCCATCACCTTATATCCAGCAAGTCTGAAATAGGTGCAGCAGGAATACACACCAGAGTCCAGAAAAGCCCCTGGAATTCTAGTCAGGACAATGGATTTTGTTTCAATCAGTGTAAAGTATCTCATACCAACTGCTCCATCGGCATGTAAGCAAAACAAGTTAAAGGGCACAACCCACAGATGGCTGCTGGCAACAGCAAGAAGGATGAAAATCATTAGCTCTTTTCACAGAGTAATTGCTGGGTGATCCGCCGAAAGATTTATTTTAATTAGAGATGCTAACAATAATTGATTAAGTAATAGAGCTGGCCAAGACCAAGAGATCCTGCATCCTACGCCCTGCGGTAACACCACAGACTGCACAACCTTCCACCGCCTGAGCCATCTAAAGTCGATGTTGATACATCGACAGAACAAAATCAGAGGAAAGTGTCCACACGACACTCCATCCTCCGGCTTCTTGCATCCACATTACCCCCACAGCCAGCTGGGCAGCCCCCACAGCCCTGCTGCCAGCCAGGTAGCCCTGGCAGCAGGGTCCGCAGCGGGCTGCGGGAGCCAATAGCAGCCCCAGTGGAGGGCTGTGGGTGCCGGTAGCAGCCCTGGCAGGGGGCTGCCCGGCCAGCAGTGGGGCTCACAGGGCTGGCAGCAGCCCCAGCAGCTGGGCTGCATACAGCGGGAGACCCGTGTCCATACTGGGGTTAGAGCGAAATACTAAATTCGCACTTAACACTACACCTCCTGGAGGGGCGGATTTACAAGGTCAACTTGTACCACCACTTAATTGGACCTTCCAGCAGCCTTAGTGTCTCCGCAAGCTGTAGAAGGTCGAAGCAAGCTGTGTTACATCACCCTAAGCCCTCAGTATAGACCAGGCCTAAGTGTCTCCATTTTTAAAAGGAGGGTTACACTGACCTACTTCACAGGGGCACAAGAAAACTAGCTAACGCTTCGCAGAACTTTGAAATATAAGATGTGCAGTCCCTGTGTAACCTTATTACTGACTACAAAGGAACAAAAGACAAGGGGTTACAGGAGCAGAGGTAAAAGTGTGTTTTAATCATTACAGAAATGTCCCTTACAAGGGGGAATGAGCAAAGCATCGTCCTAAACCTAACGACATTTGTACGAGTCATTCTTCCAGCACACATCCTAATTAACGTTTAACAATCTGCCACACCCCAGCCTTAATACACTTCTACTAGCCTACATGGAATTAATATGAAAGTGTCAATGACAAAGGCTCAAAAATAGACCTCAAAACACAAGATGACCCAACAGTGCAAGCAATGTTACTAGGGGTGCTCTCCTTAGGTGTCAGGACGCACACACCGTAGACAGACCCATGAGCTGTTGGATGTTATACCAAACTGGTCAGACGGGGGCAAATTACCACCATCAATAGGACAGATGAGTAAGTGCAAGAGAGGACAGGGTGGTCCAAGTGCAGCTGCAGACTACGTGACCCCAAACCCCTTCTCTCCAGAGTCTATAGGGTTCACTCATCCTGCCGGGATTACAGGCTCCAGCATGCAATGCTTCAGCTTGCTCTGAACAGTAAGCAGCTCAGCTACAGACAGAGCACTGTCTGCTGTGGTGTGTCATCTCCACAGACCACCCCTTCTATTGAAAATACGGGGAGCTGCTATGTACTCCATGGCAGTTAGGGACTGGCACTTCCAACACATTGCCAATCCAGGACTCGGTTAGGCAAAATCTGAGCACCCAGGGCAGAGAAATACGTGTTTCCTCAGGCCTGGATACGCCATGGAGCTAAGTTTACAGCAGTGGGGCCAGGGTTTTCCTGGTGTCAGGGGGTGTCCTGTTGCTACCTCCTCCCAGAGTTCGTGCTGGAAAAAAACGAACATTTAAAGAACAACAAAACCTAGTATGTTTAAAGCAAACAGAGACTGAACAGAAGAGACCAAGGAAGGGGCTCAAAGGCAAGCCAACTAAAATGTGAGGGGAAAAAGTCACAGGTAAACGTCAGCTCAAACATACACCCAAGAGAGCTTTTCACCTGTGACCTGCAGTTTGTCTATTGCTGAGGGGTGCCCAAAGAGACACCAGGAAAGAATCAAGCAGACAAATGTAACGTTCACTTGCCAAGGCTGCTTCACTCTGGCAGGCGCCGTGGCAATGTGTCGGAATCGCCCGGCACAGGAACTTACTGTGATGACATCCAGGATGCTGAGGAGGCTGTGTACACTGTCCCCTGCCAGCACTTCTTTAACCACCACTTCGGTGCCATCCTACAGACACACAGAAGGAGAAGATTAAAGGTTCAGATTCCACCACCAGACTCAAACAGGCCAATGCAGGCAGGCCCATGCTTCCAAAATAGGGCTGTTCAACTGGCACATCCAAAGTTTCCAAGATAAAGTAACACCTAACAGCGGAGTTCATCCAGCAGAACTAGCCCATGAGTAACTCAGCTGATGCCCCCGGGAATCTACTCTGAGAAGGCTTTGAGCTCCACTTTCGCTGAGAGTGACAGAAGCACCAAGCTGAGCCATAAACAAAACAACTCCCCCCAATCACCACCAAAAACCCCAACTATCTCCTTTGACTCATTTTATATTTACATGGGGAGGCCCTGCTTTCCCTGCATCGCATCATCTCTTCTTTCCTACCCTTTGCAGAAACGTTACTGTCCCTCTGGAAAGCTGTGAATGTCGCTGCGCATTGCAATACACAGAACAACTAAACAGTAGAGGCTGCCTATGCCCTTTAACACACGAAGGGAGGAGCGGACGCTGGAAGCCACAAAGCGCAGACTGGAGATAGAGATGACACTGTGTCACGTTAGGCTGTAACACACAGGAGTTTAGTTTTGATGCCTATATTTTGCCAATAGGTGCATTTTCGAAATTGAAGAAGAAATTACGGTTGATGACAATGTCGCCTAATGAATCTTAGCCTGCCAGAAGACTTAAACCTCAGAGAATATTTTGGCCTTAGAGGGTCTAACACAGCCTGTTCCAAGTCATTACATGATTGAGATGTTTATCTCTAGCAATCTGTTATCCCAGTAAGAGAGTCAGTGGCTGGGTTTATCCTTACACTTTCTTGAATGCAAACTTCCAGCTTGCCATCCTGCACGACATAGATGCTGTTGTCCAGCTGCCCAGGACGGAAGATGTATTCGCCTTCATGCAGCTGCACAAAAACCATGTGCTTGCACAGCTCCAGAAAGAGAGGCTTCTCAAAGTGGCCAAGAACCCTGCAGGCAAGCAAAGGGTCAATGACACCTTCCCGGGTGCAAAGGGAAACCTGAAGACGGGTGGTACGTGACAGTCCCCTCGCCCCCCAGGTACCAATGCTGTGGGAATCCCTGAGGAGCCACATGAGGGACAAAGCTCTGAGCCAGAAGGGCAGGAGCACTGCAATCCTCCAGGGATGGAAAGGTTTGGGGTTGCTTTATAGCAAGGCTCTCTGATCAGCACGGTCAGTGATGTTGGGGGGGTTCAAAGGCATCCACAACCTGCTCTCCTCAGCCAAAAGTTGATGCATGGCCTTTGAAAGTGAGGATGTGGAGAAGCCTAGAAAAATCCCTCGCACATGATGAAGAGGAGCACCCTGAGAATTTCTCCATTAGTAACGTAACTAGAACAGAAAACTCATCAGAAGAAGGTCAGAACAGGAGTTTGGGGAGGGGGGGGGGGGGAAAATGCAGTTTCACAGGAGTGTTTGGAATAAACATCTCTGGGAACACTCAAGCAGGCTCTCACCACAACCACTCACCTCACATGCATACATTGCAGGCCAAAGCAGTAACCTTCATTTCCTGCCAGTACACAGCACTGGAAATAGCTCAGTAAGCACTGCCTTATGTTTACATGAAAAAACATCCTCCTGTGACAAACTGATGCTGCAGTGAAATTTAACTGAGTACAGAAAACATGTGTAGAAAAAAAAAAATACATCTGAGTTGTGTCATCAGCCCATACATAAAGGCCAGAACTCTACTATATGGCCAAGGGAGGCAGAGGCTACAAAGATCACAGAGGAAAAGTTTTTAAAGCCATGAAAACATCCACAAATCTACAGAGAGGACAGATGCAGAGGCTGCTTAGGTTAGCTCTTAACGAACGGAAGTCTACTTCACCCCTCAAAATAAAAATAACAGGCAAAATAATCCAAGTTGGTTGGCTCCTTTGTCTGTCTCAGCCAAGAGATGCAATGCCAAACTGAATGAACATGAAGAGTGCACTCTCCCCATCCCCTCAAGCTGGTTCCTAGGAGCAGAGCATTATTGCTGCTCGTGGCTAACGAGAGACTTGTAAAACTGCAGAGCTATCAGAAACTGAGCATATGAAAATCACCCAATTGCCATTTATTGCACAGTTCGAAAGCTACATACAAAAATGTCGAAAGAGTTTAAAAGGGCACTGAAAGAGCATTAATAGAAATCTGTTAATCTAGCAGAGCTCAGCATATTTACTCCCAAACTTAGTCCATGTAACCACCCTCTTCCTTATTTTATCGAATGTTTCCTGGCAACTGCAAATCAGTATTATTTTTCCCCCAGAGAGCATGTTCAAGGGCCTGATTCTGATCTCACACTGGTAAAACTTGGGGACTTCACTGGAGATGCTGCTGATTTACACCAGCTTGGCACATATCAAAATGAGTCCTCAATCTTGCACTTCCACCATACCTGACATTTTTCAGCATGTACAGCACTTCTGATGGCAAGTGGGAATTCTTCACGTCAAATTCCGTTAGATCTGCTTCCAGCAGGGAAGGGGGCGGCTCCTTTGGCTGCAGAGTTGGAGACTCCTTCTTAAAACGCAAAATCCTACAAGAGAAGAAAGCAAAATGGGGCTCTGTTCATGCTGGGCTTTTGAATTCCAAGCTTTTTAAAATAAATAAATAAATAAAGCAGCAAAGGCCCCATCATTTCCAACGCAATTCCTTGCTTTTCTGGCCAACAGTAGATTTTAAAAAAAGGAAGAAATTCTAACATACCGTCCTTTCTCTCCCCGACGCCAAAAAATAGTGAACATTTCCTGGGGCATATCCAGATCCCCCAGCATCAGTTCATAAAGGGCCCAGCCAGAATGAGCCAGACCTTATCCTGACACTACACTACAACAATAATTGTGAGTAGAGTTGATCACTCATAGCTCATCAGCAGCTCTGTCCTCCTTGAACCACTGTGCACTCTAGAGACTTTGGAACAAACCTGCCCAGCAGCCAAGAACTTTCCACTCCCAGTGCACGTTTCATTCCTGGGGAAAGTAGCATTTATTCCATTTTAGTCCCCAGAGACTGACTGAGCACTTGGAAACCTAAGTTTACACAATGAATAGGAGGCATCCTAGTACTACACAGCTCCAACAATTGTAGCAGAGTTAATTCCCTCTATACATGGCCATGGCAATCCACAGCATCTCCACCACCACGTAACTGTACCTCTTCGCCAGAGACAAAACCTTTGCTCTTTTCCGCATTCTTTGCCGAGGCGCCATGTTCCCAACCAGAGAGTTTGGTAGAGTTGTCACCTACAGGGAACAACAAACCAAACCAAAAGTGTTTCAAGAGAATTTCGACAGCCCCTAAAAGTTCTGATCTTGTAAAGTCTTACGTGTGTGGCGCCACTGGAACCAGTGTGAAGCTGGGCACATGTGAAAGGCTCTGCAGACTCAGGACCTACATGAGCACTAAAGTAGTGTGCTACAGAATGGTGCTTTCTTGTTAGAGAAATGTTTCATTATACTTGTAACGGTTTTAATGAACAATTCATGGATGGGTGATACAGAAAAACGCTAGGCAGAGTATTTCTGATCACTTCCCAGAAATAGAGAAGTAATCTTTTAAAGTGTAAATATCAGGCTGGCAAGCACCAGTGGGGAACAGCACAGAGGAAGGTGAGGTCAAATGGGGTTAAACAGGGACTACGGATTTTTCTCTCATTACAAGAGGTGATTTGACCTCACCTTCCTCTATGTGCTGTTCCCCAGTGTTTGAATCCTAACACCTATTCTGATTTGCTGTTACAGCCTGACCTGATCCTATGTCATACACTCCCCTGCATTTAATTTCCTCCCCTTCTTTAAGTTTCCCATCTTCAAAGCGTTTGATGAAGTGGGATTTTCTCCCACGAAAGCTCATGCAATAAATAAATCTATTGGTCTTTAAAAGTGCCCCAGGACTCTGTTGTTTTTCTACAATAGACTAACACGGCCACCCCTTTGGAATGCGACATAATGAATGCAGGAACTGCAGCGCCACTGAGTGGAGGAATGTGAACACTGCAAGATCAAGAAAGCTCACTAGTCTTTATTTTTTAAATTCCCCATTTATCCCTCTGGAAGTTCAGTTCCATGGTATACCTGTCTAATGAGACTTTTCTTCTCTTGCATAGACAGACAAGAGGGTCTCTGAACCATCAATGTCTCTAAGCATCATGAAGTCATAGCTCAGCAATTTAACTTTGCCAGAAGTACAGTAGATAAATTACGGAAACTATTGTCTTTCACCTGCTTTGTATCTTCAGACACATAATAAAAATACATGAAGGTCTAAATTCCCAGAAGAAAAGAAAGGTAATTTACCACATGGAATACAACGTGCCTTTCAATATGCCTGTTACATATAAGACAAATAATTGTGGTAAAAGAACATCGGGGCTGTACGCAGAAGAGATGTCAAAATTAAGGCTGCCTGTGCCCAAACCTTCCTGCACTCTCTGGTGCTGGCAGCGTCCACACTTCTTCAAAATCAAGACTTCCTTCTCACACAAGTGTGTCAATTAGAAACAACAGGACATTCACTCTGTCCCAGCCTAGGGGAGGAAACCAATGAACACATTCTGGAGAAAGAACTGCCAGTGTGAAGAACAAAATCAGGACTAAAGTGCATTTCGGAAGACTGAACACCTGCATTTGCCATATTGGCTAAAGACTTCCATTCAGGAACAGCAGGAGGCTTAGAAACCTGGATTTCTCCCACGAACCAAGCAGGAAATTGCTTCAGTCTCTAGAGAAGCCCTGAATATTGAGACCACAAGAACTGGCATTAACAACAAACCATCCTGCAGAGATCAAGAGAGGCAGATCATGGCAGACAGGCATTTAAGCAGAACTGCCAAAGATGGGCAACTAAGCACGTTTAAGGCAAATCCCTTGCAAAGAGCCTCAAAACTGAAACTCTCTAGAAACAGCACTGATGCAGAAGAGACACAGATGTTAGCTATAGTTTAACAAGAACTTCATTCGGAGTGGAGTCACTTACTAACAAGTGCTGTCATTTTGGCTGAAAAACAGTCCCACTATTATCTTGCTTTCATCCTTCATATATTTTTTATTTTGAAATCCTTTAGTGATGGAAGTACTCATGTTTGCTCCTGCCCAAAGGCGTCTGATCTGCGTGTGAAAAGTTTGAAGACAATCCCATTGGCCATTTCTCAGTTAAAGGATGAATGCGCACACTTTTCATGGTGTGAAACCTTACAGTCATAATTCTTCCCATACAGTGAAGGTTCCCACAATAATGGAATCTCAGCCACAATGCCCATCTGTCACATTTTCTATTCCTTCTTAAATGGCTCCTGTAATATGGCGTCCCTTACGGCATTAAATAAAAAATCAGAATACACACACGTACAAGGCAGCCCATGTTAGAACCTTAAATTTCTCCATTTCCTGATTTATCCTACACCTCATCCACTGATTACACAGCAACTGCAGTCACTAATTTACCAGGTGTTTTATTTTCTTGTAGGATGACTATGCCATGGAACTGTTTCAAAGTGCTATTTGACTCTAAAATGTGACAGTACAAAAACGACCCTTTCTTCCTCAGCAAACCAACTTCCTGTGTACATCAGGGGGACAAAACTCAAAATCAATTAAAATGTCAGCTTTTTATTTAAATTGGACTTTGAAATTAAAAATTATAGATTTTTTTACATAGGTCAAATTAAATTTGAAATTTGACAATTTATGTAGAGGGCTAAGCTTATTATACTCTATTAAAGTCACTTAACAGAAATGAAAATAGAATATTAATTAGAACATGTTTGCTGCCGAGTTATAAAGAAAATCCAGTCATTGAACTGGGGGAAGTCACTGGCTAAGCCCCTGAGACCAGAGTTTGTTGACATGCTAAAGCAGTTTAAAAGCAGAAGCTTCTTCAACCTGTACAGAGAGTATTTTTTTCATTTCAGTTTAATCAAAACAAACAGTCCTGTGGCACTTTTAGAGACTACCAGATTTATTTATCGCATGAGCTTCTGTGGGAGAAAATCCCACTTCGTCAGACACTGGAAGGTGGGGGACTTACAGAACGGGAGGGAAATCAATACGCTCTATGTTCATTCGAAGTTAAGAAACTAAGTGGGGAGTTGAAAAAGCAGGAAAGCTTGTTTTGCCTTTCCCAATCGACAAATAAAAATGAGGTGTTGTGTGAGACCTGCTCATTCTAAAATCAGGAAAGACATGGTGACCCAAAAAAATGAGTTAAATTCATTAACTAGAGATAATCCTTCTTTTGTTTAACAAATCAGTTTTAAATGTAAAACATGTTTTGATAAAAAATTTTGCTTACATAATCCAACACCTTTAAGGCAATTTTATTTAATAAAATAATTAAAATGTTGTTTTTGTCTATTTTTATCCGAGACTGAATTTCCATCCAAAACAAGCTGAACACAAATCACATGCAAAAATAGTAATCATCCTGTAAATAAGAAATGTATTATTCCTCATTTTCTAAAACAAAACCAAATGTAAAAATTAAGACTCCAAATAAAGCTCTACAATTAATTAAATAAATGTGTACAGATCATGTATTCTACTGGCTAGCAATCAGCACAACCAAATGTACCATAATATAAAGACCATAGTTAGTTGCAAACATATTTAAATGGTTACACTCATGAGAATCAGCCTCTCTTTAGGAAAATAAGAAAAAATACGAAACATTAAATAGATCAAAATAGATTATTTAAATCAAGGCTTCCTGCTCGCTGCTCTAAATTGTGATTTAAATACTGATTTAAGTCAAGGGAGCCAGGCATACACTCAGGTTCTATCTGGTGAGTTTAGAGATAAACAGAGGTTTAATTGCTTTGATGTTTACTACCACCCAGCAAGGCCAAGAGATCTGTGACTGAGTGAGTGAGAGAGATGGATACTGTTTTGCCCTGTGCATCAGAAGAACTATGGAATTGTAAAGACAGCGAGGGCCTGGTTTGCCTCACAAAAACATTAGTATTTATGGTGATTCACATCAGCTCATATGTCAGATCCCAAAATGAGTTGCAGATTGGTGAAAAGGAAGGATCTTTTTACTCAGCTGAGCAAGATCAGTAAGGAAGTTCTAGAGATAAAACAATCAAGGAACCTTATCAATACCATTTTTACCAAGATGCTATTCAGATTAAAACTAGAAAATAAAGAGCATTGTACCTGACAGGATAAAATAGCAGGAATCTCTGCTGTCACTTGCACTTAAAGGCCAAGAAGCTACTCTAGATGTTCATGAGGTTTATTTGATTATATAGTCATCAAGAAAGAATAAACCATCACACCGAGATGTTAGCAGTTCTTTTCATAGGAACGATGAAGTAATTGTAATTAGCTTATTTCCAAATGTACCTGTACTTGTAAGTTTCAAGTTAAAAGGCATGCCCCAATAAGGAGCTTGAATCTTAAGGGTAACACAAAAGTTTATTTATTCATTTTTTGTTAGGTATAAAAATATTTTAACTATTAATTCCCATTTGCGATACCAAAGTTACAAATTAATTCATAACTAGTTTTCTGTTTCCCTAGATAACCATGCCATCTAAGCAACTTAAAAAAAAAAAAAAAGAAAGAAAGAAAGAGCGAGACATCCCTCCCCCCTACAGAACCTTAAAAAAAAAAGAAAGAAAGAAAGAGGAATGGAGTATTTTCCAAAGAAGCTGAATGGTTCATTTTAAACACTCTCTCTGTACTTAACAACAGATATGTTAGTTTGTGTGTGAAGTTTTTTGGATTTTTTTAAGATTGGCTTCAGGGGGTCACCAAGTCACCCACTCGAAATTCATTTTAAAAGCAGGGTCAGAAAGGGGGACTTTGGACAGTTTAATAGCTATAATAGTTAGGAAGGAATCTTCCCCTTCTACACACAGCCCTGCACAACTAGACAAGTGCATTCTTCCCAAGGGGAAAGGGGAACTTGCTCTGACACATCATGCACCAGCCACTGCGTAGTAACAGGATACTGACTATAAAACTATGGTCTGACCCAGGAAGACAAACCTAATGTACTAGAGACACCTCTTCTGAAAAAATGCAGAGAGATTTATTAGGCTGGGGCTAATAACCATAGTAAGCAGATCAGGAATCTGAAAGTTCACATTTTTCTTCCTGGATTTTCATCTTCATTTTCCACTCTCCTTCCCCCTCCATTAGATGCACTTACCTTTCTCATGATCTTCCGGCCATAGAACATGACTTTGTCTCTCTTGCGAAACCTGTATTGAGGCACTTGTGGTTGAGGTTGTCCTGAAATACAAAAGGATCGTCAAATAGCTCTGCAGATAGATTGTAACACTGGGAAAGAGAAGCATGCAGATACACTGACCTTGTTCACTAGCTGGAATCGAGTTTACATTACTAACAGAAATTCACTTGAAACGCTCAACTGTTCCTGCTGGAGACTAGATCAAAACCCTACTCCTTTTTCTCAGTACAATTTCAAATGAACGACTGGAAAGAACCCTGTTCTGTCAAAAAACTTTTTGGAAATGATGAGTTATCTGTGTACAAGTTGCCAGTGGACTTGTGCCTCACTGTGTAGTTGGTTATGGGCTGTTTTCCAAAGAATCATGACGATAGGTATTATGTGGAGACAGAAAATGCAGGAGATAGAGCAATCGGAGTCTGAGACTTCTAATCAATCTGGGAAGCAGCACTGGACAACGAGAGCCAAGTTTAGTACTTATCTCCCAGAAGAGACTGTCATCATAGTACTTAGTGAGAAGGGGTAGAGAAAATAAGGGCATTCCCAGAAGTCTCCTCCCCCCATCCCCTTCCCACAGAGAGGCAGATCTCTATACACATTAGGGTTTCTAAGTATTACTCCTTGAAGGGTACGTTTCATTCCTACTTCCCAAGCAGCTTTAAAATCATAAGTGCAGAATCTCTATAGTGCTGAATAATTGTTCATTTTGCTGTCTGCGGCTGGTGATTTTAAGCAGGAACCATTCCCACCTGCAGAGCTTCTCTTTATCTAGTGCAGGGCCAGCTCTAACAGGAAGACACATGGGCCATGAGAAAGATGCTCGCTGCAGTTATGTGCTCCTAGTCCTCTAGAAGAACATGGCTAGAATGATTCTAGAGAAGAACATGGCTAGAATGATTCTAGAGAACGGTCTCAGTGATGGCAGATCTATGCTGGTGATATGGCTACTACTGAAGCATAAGGAAGTGCAATGACCGTCGCCTATCTGTAACAGAACGAGATGCAGGAAGATAAAAGAGCTGAAGTTCACCAAAGGCAAATTCGTATTTCCCATCTATCTCCTGTACCATCCAGCCCAAAAATGATTCCCAGCTCTGCCTGATTTTCAAACAGCCAAAAACACACAACTCCAGTCACCAACATTGCATAAGGTGTCACACTTTGTGGGGTCAGATTCATCTTTGTGATCAAGTTGATAAAAGGTTTGGGTTTGTTCTTAACACTCTTGAAAAAGCATTTGCGGTACAACTGGATGAGCTCAGAGAGCTCTTTGGAGTGCTGTCAGCATAGCCTGATATTGGAACTACAGAACAGCAGTCATCTGTGGTGTGTTCCTGCTTTTCCCTTTTCGAGACGCACCCTCACTTGCGCAATATAATTCATTAAATGCACTCAGGTACATCTTCACTGCCGCCAGCTGGAGGCATCCATGCGGCAGCATCATTCGATCAGGTCTGTGTCTCTGAAGGCGGGGTCTACAGGAGGATGTGTCCTGTAAATGCAGTGCCATGAAGACACAGCAGTCTGTGAACATAAATTAGCTGACTGGGGATAGAATATTAGGTCAGCTAATCCACCCGCCTTTTGGGCCAATGCAGGAATATTAACTATGGTATGCTTCCTACTGCTCTGTCCAGTCTAATTTTAATTTCTGTAGTTCCTTCTATGCTGCATGTCATAAGAACAGCCATGTTGAGTAATGCAATGGTCCATCTACCCAGCATCCTGTCTTCCAACAGTGCCCAGTGCCAGATACTTCAGACTGAATGAACAGAACAGGGCAATTCCTCTCCAGTCATCCAGTCCTGACTTCTGGCAGTCAGCAGTTCAGGGACACCCAGAACATGGGGTTGTGTCCCTGACCACCTTGGTTAATCACCACTGATGAGCCTATGCGCTATAAAATGGTGGCCTTGACCATCTATAATGTCTCTGAGCCTCTTTTCTTAGAAAGGAATGGAACATGGGTAGATAGGTACCTTTTTGATGTGAAAATGTAGAAATGTCGCCAGTTAGATTTAACCACAAAATGATACATGCGAGATCAACAGGAAAACACAGACAACGGGACAAAGTGAGAAGAGCAGAAAGAAACACATTTTCTTTAATTGGGTATTTTAGCTAATTATTATTATTATTTTAGCTAATTATTCACCAACCTTCTTGAAGCACATCACATACTCCCGTCTCCTCCCAAATGTCACCCTTAGACTCCCTAGACATAGCTTTCTCTGGAACCTGACAATAATCTCCCAGTTGGCCCAAGAATCATACTAAGGGCCGTCCTCCAGCCACCAGGAATACTGAGTCTATAGTGCGTCCAGCCCGTGATGGACAGGGAGATATGATGGCTAGAGCTTACATTTTGATCCACTACTGGTTATCTCATTTATGCCATTTCTGCTCGGCCAGGCTAGACAACAGGCAGCTGAAGAAGGAACTTAACATGTCTCCAATACCAGAGTACAAAGGGCAGTTGTTATAATTTATATATTTAATGTTTTTAAGCTCTCCCCAAATGATTAGGGCTCCTTTTATAGCTGTGCACTGGATCCGTCAGTTGTCTCTCACAGAGATGCCCCTAATTTGCACCTCAGTCTCACTCAAACTCAGTGACATTTCCTGATGAAAGTTATTTACATACTGACTGTGATGTCATGGAGTTTCTTATATGCTAAAGGAGGGCTCAACAGAACCCAGAACTAAATGTTGCAGGCTGGCCTCTGAGAGCCAGCTGTGGTTTTAGTTTTTTTATATATAATTTACAAACTGGCAGTTTTATTGTTAGTCACTAGAGGGCGTTCCTCCACTTCATTTTCGCTGCAGAGCTAGGCAACCTAGAGAAAAAGTAGCAGAGGAGCACCCTCTGGTGACAAAAAAAAAATTAAATCACTGTCTCCTTTAAGGATTTGGCAGTATTGCTGCAGCAGAGAAGGCGTGGGGAGGTTCACTGGCAAAGGGTGTCTAGCTGAGCAACACTTTTGTTGACCCCTGAGCTAAAAGAACTAAACCCACCTAACTGTAGGTTTCCTGAACACTGCATGCACACGCCACACACTTAGTCTTCAGCAATTAACACAATCAGCAATGCAACACAACTTTTGTGTCTTCTAAAGACTGTTTTCCTGTTTGAATCATTACCTCCAGAACAAGCCTCTCGAACAAGCACTGGCTCTATTATATTATGTTATTTTAAAGAAATACTAGGGCAAAGGAAACCACTGAGAAGATTGTGTTTTAAAGCATGTGTAAAAGTTGAATACTTACTAGATTGTTTCACCTTTCTGTAAACGAAAAACACAACAATCCCTATAAGGGACAACGCCACTGCAGCTCCAATTATTATTCCAGTTAGCTGTGGAGGGAGTTTTGGGGAAAAAAGAGAGTGAATAATTTAAGGAATATTTTAAACTTTGTTCAGCCCTGCAGCAAACAATCAGGAATGTGTGAGAGTGGAAATTAAGGGCATGCTTAGTTCATGCTGGGAGGGCGGGGGAAGGAAGTGACCCAACCTTGGCATAACTAAGTACTACAGCATTTAAACCATTTCACAGTCTCTCTCTCTCACACACACACACCCTCCTCCCCCCCAACATCCTCTGCTTCTATTTCAAGGACCTACGGATTGAATCAGTAGGTAGCACATGGGGTGAAAACCAGAAATGTCAACTCCACTTCATGCACGGCAGTAGTGTGAGATCACACAGCCCACTCAACTGCTGACTGTACCTCAATAGCAATACACTGGAGGGCACAGACTACTTATAAACATATTTTATCTTGCTCCCACTCAATGGAAGTTGTATATTACCATAGTAGTTTGCATTCTGTCTTCTACAAACTGAAGAACTCGTGTTCGTAGATCTGTGCCCACTGGGAATCCAGCCTAAAGCCAGAATAGAGAGGGAACAATTAATATCTCAAGAAGCTTCCAAAATTTAAGGTTCTTTAAAAGACAATATGTACACATAGCAAGAAATCTCAATAACAGAGAGTCTCCATATCTGGTTTCATGCATCTTATATTTATATAGTGTCTTCCTTTCAACCACGTAAATCTTTAAGCACTTTACTAAAAGCACTTCTAGGAACAAGGCTGGTACCTTTGACGTAAGTGAAAAATACACACTAAAAAAAAAAAAACCCAAAAGCAAGAGCTTTCACTAATCCCAAAACCAGAAACCAACCCAGTGATAAAATCAAAAGCCAGTCTCATCCGCAAATACCAGTCCTTATGTTCCTCCTTCCCCAAAAGCCCAGATAAACAGGGAGGCCTTGCAGAGTGCCCTGATAGTTAACAGACCTGAACTATTTGAGCCCTGGCTGGGGGAGAAATGTGACCCAGTGACATCTTAATGCCAACTGGCAAAGGTGACATGGGGTTTTACAGGGATCCCCTGTTCAGGGACATACATATTATTTTCACCAAAGGTGGCATGTAAGGTCTCTACTACTGGTTTTCATAATCATGGTGAAATGTATGCAGGGATAATATTTAAGAAGTTATGTATCTGTACTGAAATTGATTTTCTTAAGGTAAGGTAGGTCAAGGAGTATACAGGAAAAAAACCACACAGGGGAGATCCTACTTATGAATAAAACAAAGGTTTGTTTCAAAACATCTGTTGGTACAAACAGACACCCTGGATCTTTTACAGAGGTGAGCTGACAAAAAGACTTCTCTCATGAACAGACAATCACCACCAAGCCTGGCTGTATAGAGCTGGTGAACCGTACTTTAGACATTGGAATATTTGGTTAATTAAGTTTAGGGTTTAGAATGCTTGTTGTGATTTTATTTTATATGTAACCATTTGTCTCCACTGCTACTGCTTGATCCACAATTTATACAGCAAAACTACATTTAGCTGACCTAACTGGGACTGGGGTCAATCAGATCACCAAAAAACGCGACAATAATCTAGAGAATGGAAAAGTGCGATGCTACAGAGCCACTGAGTAGTCACAGGAGAGATTGCAAACTTCTGACCCTGGAGTCCTGGTTGTTCAGTTAATTCGGAGGGCTAGTTAATGGAGGGTTGAATAAACGGGCTTCAACTGTACTTGATTTCACCGTAAACTCATCTAAGTTCAGTGTGTTAAGCAGGGCAGTAATCTGAGATGTAACTAGGGTGCACCGTTTCTTTGGAAGCAATGAATGTGTGAACTCTGTGAGTGTCCCATGGAGCAGGAGCCTGACACTCTAGGAGACTTTTGAAGGATTCAGGGATTGGGCTGGTGCACGTTGCCAATGTACAGAGTGGTGGCTCCAAACTGTGGGTGCGCACCCTTATGGCCAGCCCCCATGGAGGACAGAGACGGAGCATGATGCTTCAAGCCTCACCTCGCCCCCAGACTAGCTCCAACTCCAGCCTTGCTCCTCCCTCAGCCTCCCCCAGCGCCAGTTCCGCTCCGCCTCCAGGCTCAGCTCCACATTGCCCCCAGCCCAGCTCTGCCTACCC
>ML685878.1:403884-434674 GCA_007922175.1 Pelusios castaneus
GGCTCAGCTCCACACTGCCCCCAGCCCAGCTCTGCCTACCCTCACTCCTTTTCTGCTCCCAGCCTAGCTCCACCTTCAGCCCCAGTTCTACTCCCACCTCAGCCTTCAGCCCAAGCTCCACTGCTGAGAAGCCTTGGCTATGCAGTAATGGAAGGGAGACAATTCCATTAATGGTAAGGTACAGTGCAAATGGAACCTAATGTCTCTGATCTAGCTCCTGGAGAAAACTGGGAAGGAGAGGCAAAGATACAGACCTTCAAGGAAGATGTGGAGGACCTTACACTACGTTCATACCAGGGTGTGTAGTAAGAGAACATTCCCACCAAATACAGGCTCCCAAAGGCCTGAGGCAGGTAGACAGCCCCTCAAGATTCAAGGGCAGAGGAAGTGACCTCACAATGATCTGAGGAAAGTGAGCTCATCAACAGCAAACAAAGAGAGAGATGGTGACCTCACAGAGGCCTGAGACAAACAGTTCTGTGAGATTTCCTAAGCTCCACGCTTATACAGACCCTTATATATCTTTTACCAGGTCTAGAGCAATAGCTTGATTCAAGAAACTTATAGGTTCCTCAAATACAGTCAGCAATGCTCGTAAATTCCATAAACCAAATAGCCATCCTTCTCCAAGCTCCACTCTCTCTCTCGAGCATGTGGTGCCAGGAGACCACAATGCCACAGATTCTGCTTCATTTTTTAAGGGTGTGCATCACAATTACAGAGCTAACTGACTTCTCTGGTCTCTGAGTGCACCCCCCTGGCCTCAGGTCTTTACTTCCCCGAGGGTGGCATCCCAAGATTCTCCCAGTCCTAGACTGGATCCTACATAACAGCACCTTGCACACTGACCATGCTTGCCCCAGCACCCTGGTAACATGGTACCTACAGAAACTTCCTTCAGGAGAGTGTGACCAGAAATAAATATAGTAAATATGTCTTAAAACACCAGTGTTTAATCTTAACAGTAGGAACACAGCAGAATAACAACAAATAATAAAGATTTAAAATAATAAAAATGTCTACACACAGGTCTATCTTACCTAAAGATTTACCTTCTCCTGGAAGCCTAGAAAGGTCTAGCTTCCCCATGGCCCCAACAGGGGGTATATATGTGTCAGTCTGTTTCCCAGAAACAACTGCCTCCCCAGCCAGAGTGTTTCTTTTTAACAGTTTATAATCTCTTTGAGGCACAGGATCCCAGAATTGGCAATACAAGCTTTGTAACTTAGCAGGAGCCAAGAAAAGATCTTCCCAATTAATGCCTGAGCCATTTTGTCATAACCCCTTTGAAGTATTTACCCAGACGTGTTCACTGGAGCTCTTGTTCAGCCTATCTGCTTGTTTCCCCAACAGCCTGCTATGAAACTAAACCAACATATTCAAACAGACATCCCATTACTATCAAGAGACAGTATTCATTAAGTCAAGTTCCGAAGGGGGAGCCGTGTTAGTCTATTGCAGAAACACAACAGAGTCCTGTGGCACTTTTAAAGACTAACAGATTTATTTATTGCATGAGCTTTCATGGGAGAAAATCCCACTTCATCAGGTGACGAAGGGGGATTTTCTCCCATGAAAGCTCATGCGATAAATAAATCTGTTAGTCTTTAAAAGTGCCACAGGACTCTGTTAGTATTCATTAAGTTATTACAGGCAGCTGCAAACACGTCACAAAATGTATTATAATGGAAACCATTGGTCTTCTTTCCTCAAGATTGGTGCTCAAATGACTTGTTTTAATTCTTGTTTAAAAACCACCATACACTGGAAATTCAGAGAATCATCTGAGAAACAAGCAAGGTTAACAATACATTTCACTTACAAAAAGAGTTACTAGAACAATTTAATTATTTAAAAAATTAAAAGATGAAAAGTAAAGACATCTAAAGTTTTCCCACACCACCTTTAGCTCTTCCCACTTGCCATAACCATATTCTGCTTGAGGATAGAAGAACCCACCCAGCTACCACAAAAATGTTTCCTGGATGTGTATCCAAATTACACAGTAAAGCTCTTCACTGTTTTTTAGAGGCACAGATTACTATTTAAACTATTGAGTGCTAATCTATATGCTCCAATATAAAACTTACTTTATTCACTATCTTTTTAGTTGCAGAAGCACATTGTACTCTTAGACTGTTTTCAGAATTGCTTATAGGGGGACAAAAAAAAAATCTGATTTTTCACAAAGGGGGAGGAGAATAATTTTTGGCTATTTACATCTGAACATTCAATCATTGCAGAAGTTTAAAAATGCATATATTTGAATATCTGAATGCCTTCCTATGAACATTATTTACTCTGTCAGCTATTTCAAATTTTTTAAAACTATTTCAGTTATTTATGTTATATGTGTCACTGTCGATCAGGAACTGCATTTGACAAATATACAATCTGATGTTCAGATTCTGCAAGCTACAAGCTTTTTTAAAAAAATGGAAGTTGCATATGTCTCAGTTAAAAAGGCAATTTTCAAAATGTGAACAGATACAGCATTTAGTAACTGTTGACTATGAAGTTTTAGAGGTTTGTCATCTAACTTCAGGTAAGTGCTCAATATGGTCTAAAGAGTACACTATAGCTGATTGTTTATCACTGTCATGAAGTACACAATTTTTTTCTATTTTTTTTTTTTTGGGGGGGGGGGGGTCAACAAAAGCTTCATTCCTCTGCAGAATTCCTATAGTTTTCATCTAAGAACAAAATAAATAAAAAACATTTCTAAAAGCTTTTTAGACTTTACGATTGCAAATCTCTTTTCCAAAACTGAATCAAATATAACCAATGCAGCGTACCAACAAAGTGTACCTCTGCAGGGTGTTCTTTGTTTCTAATGACATGATATGTTTTCATAGAAACATTGAAAAACAGGGCTAGAAGGGACCTCACAAGGTCATCTAGTCCAACCCCCTGCTAAACAGCAGGATCACTCCCACTAAATCACCCCAGCCAGGGTTTTGTCTAACCAGGCCTTAAAAATCTCCAAAGATGGAGATTCTACCACCTCCCTAGGTAGCCCATTCCAATCCTTCACCACCCTCCTAGTGAGAAAGTTTTTCCTAATATCCAACCTCGACCTCCCCAGCTGTAATTTGAAACCATTGCTCCTTGTTCTGTCCTCTGTTACCCTCGAGAACAGCCTAACTCCCTCCTCTTTGGAGCACCCCTTCAAGTAGTTGAAGGTTGCTTTCAAATCTCCCCTCAGTCATCTCTCCTGTAGACTAAATAAGCCTAGTTCCTTCAGTCTCTTCTCGTAAGTCATGTGCCCCAGCCCCCTAATCATTTTTGTTGCCCTTCGCTGGACTCCTTCTAATTTGTCCACATCCTTTCTGTAGTGGGGAGCCCAAAACTGGACACAGTATTCCAGATGTGGCCTCACCAGTGTCGAATAGAGGGGAATTATCACATCCCTCAATCTGCTGGCAATACTCCTACTGATGCAGCCTAATATACCATTGGCCTTTTTGGCAACAAGGGCACACTGTTGGCTCATATTCATCTTTCCGTCCACCATAAGCCCCCGGTCCTTTTCTACAGCGCTGCTACTTAGCCGATCGGTCCCCAGACTGTAGCAGTGCATGGGATTTTTCCATCCTAAGTCCAGGACTTTGCACTTGTCTTTGTTGAACCTCATGAGGTTTCTTTCGGCCCAGTGTTCCAATTTGTCCAAGTCTCCCTGGATCCTATCCCTGCCCTCCAGAGTATCTACTATTCCCCCCAACTTGGTGTCATCCGCAAACTTACTAAGCACTAAGTTTTGAGAGAACAGGAAATTGATACAGCTACGCAATATAGAAATAAACAACATACTTTATTAAAATAAGACCTAATAGTTAAAGAACTCTACCAATTTTCTAAAATGCATTAGAACACTCAAAATACTTGAAGTAAATGGGTGCTATGATTTGAAGAGGTCACCTAAAATTGTCACTTTCTGTGCCAACACAAAGCTACGATTTTTCCAATTTGTTTCCAGAACAACAGAATTTTAGATACAGTAATATATAGAAGATACACAGGGTATTAAGGAATTATTTTGGAGAAGTTCTACATCCTATGTTATGTATGAGATCAGACTAGATGATCACAGTAGTCTCTTCTGGCCTATGAATCCCCTACACAGTCTGAAAGCCCTTTAAAGTTATGTTAAGGAAACAATATTATATAATACTTTTCCAGTACAAAAGACTAGGAAGATACAATTCAGATTGCTAACTGCAGTTCAAGAAACGGTGGACTATTAGACACAGGCACAGAAAAACACATATTATGGAAATCACGATTTAAGGTTACAGAAATAATTCTGAACCAATCTTAGCACGCAGTACCTACACAGAGTGCATTAAAAAGAGAGTCTAAAGTAGGTTGGAAGCTGGTCATTTAGAATTTTTCTGTTCCAAGTTTGGTTTCTAGTACCAATGATAACATGAAACCTTTTTCAAAACATGATGGATGCAGTACAATATGCCTGAGTACACAAACAGCTCCACTGCAGACCACAGCCTTCTCAAGCAGCTGCAGAGGGAAAGCAGCAAACCACTGGCCATTTCAACACCTGAGAACCCTGGGTACAATGGCAGGGGGTACGGAAACCATGGAGGGGCAGGACACAAGACGCAGATACAGTGTTGGGGGCTGAGCAGTACCAAGACACTTTCTGGAGCAGTAGGCAGGAACTTGGGGAAAGAATAAAAGTAGCAGAGTCATTCCCAAACTGAACAGTCAGGAGGCTCAAGAATGGAAAGGGTAGTTTCTTCTTTCCTCCATAGCCTAGATATGACAGAATGGGTTTCCACATACGGGACTCACTAGCCAAAGGCCACATGAGTCTTCCAACAAGATCTAGAGCGAGCACACTAACAGGAATTCCAGAAGCTGGGCCTACGCTGCAGTTTCTAATCTCCCTTCTTCCTGTTCATGCAAAGAGTAGCTCCATTCTCAAATCTTTCTCGCACTATAACTTGCAGTCTCTTGTTCTCAGTGGAATCTCTTCCCAATGACACTGCAAAGACTGGGGAAGAGGAAGCTCTGTTTTGCAAGTAAACTGTTCTGTGGGAACTATTTCCAGGATAATACCCTTTAGAAGTCTGGCAAACATAGACCAAGTCCTGTTGCCAATAATTACTAAATCATTACAATTCATAAGGTAACGTGCCCTGAGTTTTCTTCAGGATTTGTGCTGTAATAGACTATGGGCACATCTGGGACTGCAGATCAACAGTTCTACCTTGACAACGAATTTTCCTTTGCTGTCTCTGACGGTGATGCATGTCCCATCCAGACAGTAAGATGGATAGTTCACATCAGTAAGAAGAGCCTTGTCTTGCTGCTATTACCAACAATTCCCCCTTGCTTACCAGATATACTTCTGGCTGGTCAAGTATTTGTTTCCATGTGGTTATGCTTCGATTGCTAAAACTATGATTTGAATAAAGCTGGCGTGACCTACATTTCAGCCTATAATGCATGTTATCTTTTTTCCTACAACTAAGTAATTCCCACGCAGGGCTTTGTCTTAAAATTCTGTTAAACCATGTACTTTAGTGAACCAACATGTAGCCATAATAAAAGATAGCTGCCAGGGGACTCTACCATGCTCCAGCTTTTCAGTCTATGGCTGTATTATTGAAATGAATTGGACAACTCACCTGAGCTTAGTTAAGCGCATGTATCCGTAAGTGTATGCAGGCCAACAAAAGAGGTGTGAGAGTATATTATATGCAGCTTACAATGCATTTCTTTGGTAATATCTTAGATAACAATCAAGGTTGGAGGAGAAAGAGTGCAACTGAATGAAGAAGGCTAGAAAAATGACAGCAAGCTCAAGCCAATCATTTTAAGGTTGTGAGGGGTGAGGTTGCTCTTATTTAAGTAAATATTTTTGTAATCTTAAACAAATTCACCAATTGTTACTAAACTGTGCAAGTTAAATTCCATATGGAATTACAATAAGCACTTGAATAAGTCAAAATATAAATATAAAAACTCTGCAAACTGTACCTTGAGGCTGGGGTTGTAAACTTCATCACCCATGTCTTGTGGGGTGTAACAAAGAAGAGGGGGGAAAAAAATCAATTAATAAGTGACATTCATCATTCTCACAGTCAGAGTTAACAGCCACAATGCAAACTAAGAAGTAGCATTCCAAGCTTATTTATTTAACATTACAAGGCAAGTTAATAGGAACACCGCATTTTTCTTCGTCTTCCTTTTTCTTTCTGAGAGAAATACAAGAAACAGCAAGTCCCTTAGTGAAGCAATAAAGCAAACAGGGCGATGATTTGTTGTTCTAATATTCTAGTACAACAATAATAGCTAATGACACTCTCTATGTGGTAACCAAGCTATAGTTTCACCCAAGTGTCTCATCTACAGTCAGAGGGGAAAAACAAAAAGCCAGCATCTCCACGCCACCAAATTAAACTGCTTAAAGAAAGTCTCAAACATAATTTTGAAAATGACTGCTAAAGCCAGAGAGCCTTCCACACTAGTCTTCCACTGTTTCCAACACCAGCCACCTGGCTTGTTATTAACCAGGCCTTTTTTTGTTATTGTTTTTAAAAATCTACATTTGGCCTGTATCTTCACCAAGAAAAAAAGGCTTTTTACTTGTGTTATGCTATGTTGAAATTCTAGTGATGGCTAAAACAGTTGTAGTTTTAATTTGCATCAACCAGTCCAGGTGAACCATAGGGCATTCACCTCAGGCAGCTAATTGTCTGGTCTAGGATTTTAATATGGGTTAGTTTAATACAAATTGAAAAATATACTTCCCCCCCAAGAGGCCAAGGCTTTGTAATGTACACAAGCCTACAGAATTAAAAAGTTGTTCCTCCTGAGATCCAATATATTTACACTACTTCCAAAATGAGGCCAAAGCCTTCTCTTCACAGTCGACTACCACTATGCTTACTTACCTCACTATACCATTAGGGTATGCGTAGGTTTCTTTTTTTGCTCCAAACCCTGCCTACAGTGATGTGGGCTACATCCACTTTCTTTATGTTCAAATGGGCATAAGAAGCTAATTGTACCATTGAATCAACAAAACAAACCCTACTTTCCAACATGGTCAGTTTTCAGGCAAAGACTATCAGCCTGTTACAGGGCTCTTTTTCCCTAACAACTTGATTTGGTTTGCTGAAAAAAACTGAACTGACCTTGTGATTTACCCTTCTCTCTTCTTATTTATTCACCTGACATGCTGCAGCTTCCATTTCATGCAGCTGATGAAATGGGACTACTACACCCATGAAAGCTCATACAGTAAATAAATCTCAGTCTTTAAAAGTGCCACAGGACTCCTTGTTTGTTTTGCTGATGTGATAGCTCATGTGATAGGGAAGAAAAAGACATTTAAAAACAAAACAAAGCCACAGAAATTACAATGGGGACTCAAAGGCAGCAATAAGTCCCTTAAACTAAACAACTTACATCTCTTTTAAAAAGACTACATTTCAAGTTGATACTGTCCCAATATTTACAGAAAAGGTTCTAATTAAATATCTAGAGGGATATTATTAAAGTATTTCATCATTCCCTATCCCACAATGAAAAAGTGAAATATTTAAAAGTGTAAGAACATGTACTATTGTGAGTTTTATGAATCTGAGTTTTTCTACTCGAATTGCGGGAGGGAAACATTTTTCTGCCAGTATACAAATTTCAATAGATAAAAATAATATTAAATATACAAAGATCTAATGAAACTCATTTTTAAAATATTGGGGGGGAGTCATAATATTCCCCCTACCATGCATATCTTATTTAAATATGGAGAATGATCCCCTAGAAGAATAGCAGGTGTTTATGATTTTGTATTCGTTATACATGAACTCCATTAATCTGTACACTTTATATCATGTACAAAAATGTGGTGCATCCTGGCCACCATGGGGACATTGTACATCATCATAATTTTATTTGACTTTGACAGAATACCTAATAATTACTAGTATTTTCTGAAGTATCCTAAGTAGTTATAGCACACTAGTGGTGTTAGCCTGTAGTCTGTGGACCCATGGAGATTTCCAGGGATCTACAGCTCCATTCAAAACTGTTAGGGGTCTGCAAAAGAAAAACAGATTGAAAACCACTGCTTTCAAAATGAAGGCTATTTTGTGATACACCATCTTTGCTTTTTGTACTGTTTATTCACTTAAAACGCTAGCCAGTTCTTTGTGAAAAAACTCCTTTTTCTTTCATTATTAACATCATAAAATGTAGGCAAGTACATTTGTGACTAGATGGATTCTCTTCCATGACAATTTTGCAAGGCTCGGGGGGGGGGGGGGGGGGGGAAAAAACACACACTATGCTTTGTGTTTGTTTTTTGGGTTTTTTTCTAATGTTTATGTCTATTATATTGTGGCTATTTAGTCAATAGGAATAATATTCCTTGAGTGTAAAATTAAGCAAGTAAATGGGGGGCTTCAGATTGTAAACTCTCTAAAGTGATCTCCTTTATGTTTGTACAGCGCTGACCATAGGCCCAGTCCTGACTGCAATCTTTAACAGCTACTACAAAACAAAACAAATAACAGCAATAATAATTAGAGACACAAGGTGCATGTGGCAGTATCTTTTATTGGACCAATTTCTGTTGGTGGAACAGACACAGGACCATCCCAAGGGGTGGGCAACAGCCACGTGGCCACGCCGGAGGCCATATAGCGCACCAACTGGCCCTGCCGCCCAAATGGAGTGACCAACGACCACATGCTGGCCTGCCCCCAGAGGCAGACCAGCCAGCCTGGGGGCAGGGGCACGGAGTTTAGCCTCTGGGCCAGGGCAGCAGACCCCTCCCCCCAACACAGGGGCATGTGGGGGTGGGAGAGTCCCTACTGGTCCACTGGCCCTGGGCCCCAACCACCCCTAGGGACGGCTCTGGTGGGACAGACAAGCTTTTGAGCTTACACTGAGCTCTTCTTCAGGCCTGGGAACGTAATGCTCGAGTAATAAAATGTATTACCTCACCCACCTGGTCTTGCTAGGATCAACACAGCAAAGAGCACTAATAATTCTCACTCTATCCCTCCCAACATCCAAGCTGGTTAGTGGGGCTGCACCTACCCTAACCTGACCCACTGAAACAATCCTAAACAGTTCCAAAGGGGGAACCGTGTTAGTCTAGGTCAGCCAAACAAACAAGGCGGCTGGTGGCACTTTTAAAGACTAACACATTTATTTATCGCATGAGCTTTCGTGGGAGAAAATCCCACTTCCTCAGATACTTTGAAGATGGGGAACTTACAGAATGGGAGGAAATTAAATGCAGGGGAGTCTTGTGGCACTTTAAAGACTAACGAATTTGCCCCCGAAAGCTCATAGGATAAACACATGTGTGAGTCTATAAAAGGCCCAGGACTCGGTGTGTGTTTGGCTGACCTAGGCGGGCAGGGCCACCCTTAGACCCCGGGTGCCAGGAGCACTCAGCGGGAGACCGCAGACCGGCCGCTCTTGCAGCGGAGGAAGTGAGAGCAGGGCCCCCACCGCTGCCACTGCGCTGCCCCTCACTTCCCCACTCACGGCCACAGGCCGCACAAGGCCGGGAAAGCCGGGCACCGCGAGAGCGGCCTATCGGACCCTAGGCCGCGCAGTGACTCGGGACGGGTGTGGGGCGACACTCGGGGGCGGGAGCCGAGGGGGCCAAGCCGCCAACCGACCCCACGGGACGGGGCGGGTCAGGCGGGGACTCACCAGGCGACTCCGCAGCGTGGCTGACAGGAAGGGGGGAGGGGAGGGGAGGGAGAAGGACCCTGCCCAGGGGGTCAGGGGTGAAGTGTCAGGCCAGCCTCAGAGGCAGAGGTCAGAGGTCATTCAGGAAACTAGGCCCCTCCCTTACCTGTCGCGTCCTCAGGAAAACACGCCGCGTCCGCTCGCGCCGCGCAATGACGTTCTCCCCCCTCCCCCCCGCAAGAATCTCCGCGCTGATTGGCCAGAACGTTCCACTTGCGATAACAGAGGCCGCGGATTGGTGGAGCTGGCTGCGCGGCGCTGCGTGTGGCTGCTGCTGAGCTGAGGGGAGAGCGGCGCCGCTCGTTGGTGAGGGGGGCGGGGTACGTGGGGGCCCCGGGCGGCCGTGCTCCCTGACAGGGTCGGGCCCGGGCCCTAGGCCGGACGTGGCTTCAGGACTGGGGCTCGTCCCCTCCCGGAGGGTCCATAGGAGCCCGGCGCCACCATCTGCCCAGGGGAAGCGCCCCGGCAGCGGACTGGTTCTGCGCTGTCGCCGGGCGGCCGCTCTGCGCAGGGGGGCGGGGCACACCCGCGGCTGTACAGCTTGGCCCGTGGCTGAGGGCGAGAGCAGAGCTGCTGTTGGCACAGGGGCCGCTAAGTCTCGCAGACACGGCCTCCTGCAGCACGTTTAAAGACTAACACGTTCATTTATCGCATGAGCTTTCGTAGGAGAAAATCCCACTTCGTCAGATGCTTTGAACCCCAGGCAGGAGAGTTCCCAGGCTCTCCTGTAACTCCGTGCAGCTTAAGTCAGAGGCCTAACTAAACTGCAATTAAGAGAACAATTGTTTGAATTCTCCTCTTACGTGACTGTTTTCCTCTTGCAGATATTCAACATGGGATTGCTTACAAACATCACTCGAGGTCTGGTCCGAGGTGCAGACAGAATGGCTGAATTTACCAGTAAACGTGGTAATAAATACCATAACAAAGGCAGAGGAGCCAAGAAATTGGGTTATGTCACCTTAAATAAGAAATTTATCAAAATTAAGGAAATGGTCCCTGAATTTGTGGTTCCAGATTTGACAGGATTCAAGCTCAAGCCATACATTTCCTTTCAGACTCCTAAAGGAACTGCGCCACCACTGACGGCCAAACAGCTTTTCATGGAAGTTGTTGCCCCACAGATCGAGCAGGATTTTAAAAAAGGCACTTTTGACCCCAATAACCTCAAGAAATATGGATTTGAACCTACTCAAGAAGGCAAGCTCTTCCAGTTGTTTCCCAAGAACTATGTGCATTAAGGAGCAAAGTATACTCTAGCCTTTCCTTGAAACAATCTGCAGCAGCATATACACCAGAAACATTTTAAAACAATAATTTTGTATCTGATAAAATGTTGAATACAAAGATTTCAGCAATAGAAACAAATGCTGTCCTTCAGTATCTATTAAAGGAAAATTCTACTCAATTGGCTTGTGTAACTTTTAGGTATCCCAAATATTTTTTTTTTAAAAAGTAAACAGATGGTAACTCACAAATGGCTGAGAACAGAGCATTTAATATAATGAGCTGTGCCTGGCCCTGGCCCTCACCTGCAGCTTTTCATGCTCTGGTCTCTAGATGCATGATCAGTCATCTCCTTACAATGTTAGCTGAGGTAGATTTACAAGCATTCATTCTTCAGGGTATTTAGCCAACCATGAACTATATGGGGCAGTTCCCATTTTCCTGCTCTTAGGTGAGCAAAAATCAGTTTGAGATTAAATGAAAGATTGCACAAGCAGAGGGAAAACTTCCAAAAAGAAAGACAGGAGCCCTTGGTGTAAATTCTCACTTGTCTCAAAGTGATGGGGACTGTCCTGTTGAAACGTGCAACCAGTTGGAGGCTATTCCCCATTTTAAAGCAACTTTCTTCTAGATGAAACAAGGAGTGCTGTGGAACTTTTAAAGACTAACAAATTTATAAGCTCATGCAATAAACTTTAGTCTTTAAAAGTGCCACAGGACTCCTTGTTTGTTTTGCTGAACTAAACTAAAATGGCCACCTCTGTGGAACTTTCTTTTGGATACAATCACTATCTATAGTATTTATGTACAACTAAGGCTTGCTCCTGAGTCTGGTGACTGGTTGAATGTCAGAGGATTGCACTTCTTAAAGCCTCTTGTGTAAGGACATTGAATTAACTTTCTCATCTCACACAAACACACTGGGCACTACCAACAGCTATCCATCTTTATAACTTGAGTAGCAGTAATTCTCTAAGAATTTTAAATATTGATTTAATATTAAAAGTACCCTTTTTCATCAGCTTGTATTGGACATGTAAAAGACATTTCCATGTGGAAATAGGGTATATGAAATGACAGTAAGAGGTTGAAATGTTTAATGGGTAGAGTTAGAAAACAAGAATTCCTGGCTCTGCTCAAGGTCACACAACAGCCTTGCTATAAACCATTAATAATTCTTCCTTTGTCCAATTTTACAGCTGGGAAACCATTATTTCCATTGTGTAGCTGTGGTTTGTTTGAACAAGCTCTGTAGATGTAAAGTATTAACTTTTAAGCATAAGAGGGCACAATTATGTCCTCTTGAATTGGAAGACAGCTGTTTAATGTAGTCTTTGCCAGTATCTCATATATGGTGAAAACTGGGTGCACAAACTATTTAAGTTTCTCTTTAAAAAAAATAGGCACTTGAGGAACATGGGGGAAGGAAGAAATAATTATTACTAACACCCACTGCAGGAAGTTTGAGTCTAATCTTTTTCAGAGGGCATCCGCTTTTTCTAAATCCAAGATACATTTTTCCATCAACTACCTATTTTAACTTCATGAAAATAGTGGGATCTTACTCTGCTGAAACTGATTTTCTACTGTTGCATGATAATGAACAGTCACTGAGCCAGGGAAAGACAGGGTGACTAGAGCCTGATGAGTAAGATGCTCATCTAGGATGTGGGAAATCCAGCTTCAAGTTCTTGCACCAATGACTTGTTTAAAAAAATTGGAATAGCTTCAGTAGAAGAGATTGGGAAAGACTATACCAGAATACCTCATAGTCCTGTGGCTATGGCATTCTCCTGAGATGTGGGAGACCCAAATTCACATCTCTTCATCAGGTAGAGGGAAGAAATGAACCCAGGTGGGTAAACTGAACCCTGTGGTTCCCAAACTTGTTACTAAGGTGACCCAGCAGCAGCATTTTGTCTTTTGGGGGGAACCACTTTTACTCCTACTCCCTCTTCCCTTCTCAGTCCTCTAGTCCCCTTCCTCTTGCTCATTCCTGCAGCCCCCTAGATCCTCTGCTTGGCTTTCCCTAGCTCCCTCTGCCGCACCCCTGCAACCCTAGGCAGTCCCTTTTCCCCCATAGCTGGGCTGCAATTGTTACCAATCTGTTTCTGTTCACTGGCTTTGGCTATTTCCTCCATGCAGCTCATGCCCAGATCCCTCTTCCCACCTTCTGTCCAAAGGAAGCCAAGAGCAGCATGGAGAAAGTGGCCTGAGCCAAACAGCAGGCAGTAGCCTGTCCTTGCTTCCCATGTGCCTCAGGTTTTCCTTTGCCATGCTGCTGCATAGGACAAAAGGTGGGACACACCTGTGGCACACCACCTGACCCTTTCCACAAACCACTGTTGGCTCAAGATTCATTTGGGGAATAATGTCTTAATCAGTGGGCTGAAGGTTGTAAGGGGATGACTCCTTTGCAACTAAAAATGCCCAAAACTGAAATGAGAAATTTGAGGTAAAAATGAAATGTTTTATTTTAACCCTACTCAGAATTTTTGATTTAGAAAAGTTTTGAAACACTTGGGGGTTCAACCTGAAAATGTATTCAGAAACATTAAAAAATCCACTCGCATAGAATGTGTTGCTTGGTGAGTATCTGTTTTAACAATAATCCAAACTGTGTCTGAAATCCAGCAGCAGATACCACAGAACAGAACTAAAATATTTGAATTTCCTTAGAGCGTTCAACTCAAAAAGAGAAATGTAATTCACTTAAATGTTTTTATTTTAGAAACATCCAAAAATAGCTTTTTAATTTTAACAAAACTTTTGTTCACAATGCTGATAGGCATCTCCATATGATAGCACTCTGACTAGGTGTTCCAAAATATACAAGGTACACTCGAATGAAGTTTTGCAGATTAAGCAGCTTAGTTATTTCTGGACTTGAATTTTAACAGCTGTATGAATTTACTGTTACAAAAACTATGGTGCTGTTGGTGTTTCTTCCTTTCTAGGCTAATGATTCATTAGAATTCTCAAACAAGCAGCTAGCAATTACTTAAACATTTTAAGCTAGTTTTTGGAAGATGGTAGTCAGGAATACCAAGGTGGTGATTCATTAGTGTAATCTCTTGTTGGTATTTCACAATAAGAATCTTAACAGGGCAACCTCAAGCAATTCTGGAGACATCCTAGTTAGGGTTTTTAAAGAGCATCAGGAAATGTCAACAGTGTTTGAGAGTTTTGAGATTTAAGCTGAAAAAGCGGTTCATCCTTTTTTAAACCTCCCTTGAGTTTAGTCTCATAGGTCTCATTCTGAATATCAGGGATATGAATTTGTTGCAGGATTTGCTTTTTTAAGTGTTTCTTTGCTGCAAGCACTAATATGCTGAGACTTGCTGCGTGATTTATGGAAAAACAAGTGGTAATGGTGAAAACCTGAAAGTCATCTTGTTCTTATGCAGTAAGTCAGGAGTAAAATTATACATATGCAGCCACACCAGAAAGCTTATGTTAAGATACTTTTCAGTACACAACTTCTCTGTAGCTGCACTTGCAATCTGTTCTGTCATGTACATTGATACAATCTGAGATTTCATTCCAAAAGGAATCTCTCTGTATCCCAGGTCATTATAGGCAGGTTCCCTGTGCAGCATCTCCTCATACCACACAGCAATATAAAAAACATGCAACACAGTGAACTAGGCTTAAACACCCGAAAAAAACTCCCTTAAATATTCAGATCCAAACTTTGTGGCTATTATGTAATTATGGATTTATATAATTTAGTGCTGCAGCAAGGTGTTTGTTGATGGGGAGGGTGAAATGCAGGATTTTGTTGAGTGAGATGGAACAGGATTGATGGCACCCATTCACATCTCTGGAACTGGAGGCCAGACTTATGAACATGGACTAGTCAAGGGAGGTAAATCTGATGCCTGGAGAAGCATCCCTTGAAATGCACCACCGTCACTTTGAATCACAACAGCAAAGGATATTTAAGTAGAGGTATCCATGTTTTATTGTGTCCCTCAGGAAAGTCAGGAGACTATTATTTTGGTTTAGTCAGAGTTAGACACAAAACACTAAGAGTGTAGTTGCCTTAATTTAACAGTATAGGTCTTCAGAGATTCAGGAACTGTGAGCTCCCAGGCAATAAAACTGGAAAAAGCCCCAGGGAAAGTTATACTGCATATAGCCTGCAGATGTAGCTCTTAATACAGGAAATCTCCTCTGCTTCCCCTCTGGAACATTTGAGAGGGAGGGAATTCCCAGGGCTGTTCAAGTGAAACTGTGTTTTCAGAGTGGGAATAATGTTTGCTGTTTTACTCTGAAGGGTTAATCTGACTTGTTTCCCATCTCCAAACATGTAGGATGTTATCATAAAAGGAACAAGTTGCTAGGATGCTGATCTCTCTTTGAGCCTTTGCCAGTTCCTTTTGATCACTCTTGGTATCTAATCCCCTTCCATCAGGATGCTGAGATTGAGGGTCAGAACCACTCTCTGCTCTGACCTGGGAGGCAGTACCTTCACCCTCCTCATCTAACACTACATCAAAGGTAGCTGTAGGAGATTCATAAACTATCTTTAGGTTCTGGATTTGCAGATCCAATTTCTTTCCTGCTTGATCTGAACTTGCCACTGGTCCCTCAGACAAGTCGGGTACAGAAAGTGGGTCCTGTTTTACAGCCAAGGGATCCCGTGGGGAGAGTCTTGACCAATCAGCTCCATAAGCCAAGGAGTTATGCAAGTTGTATGATGACAAAATAGTGCATTCCTCAGCATTTTCTGCTAAAAAGAAAAATAAGTGGAAATCAAACTGTAAAGCTCAGTACATTTGCTAGCTGTTCTAGGGCTGAAAATTTAATCAGGAAGAATTCCCCTATTCTGCCCCAAGTGTTAATGGTTACTATTCGCCTTCGCATGAAAAAAAGAATCAGACCCCTTCAATGAGAAATGAGGTAAAGGTAAAAAGAAAGTTCTCCACTTCAACTTTTCAATGCCTTCTTATAGTATAGCCTCATTTTCACAAGAGGATCAGCATGCCTGTGAAGCTCTTAATGAAGGGCTCAGAGGAGAAACACCATGCAAGTCAGTTTCACTAAGACTGCCAAGATCTATAGACTGTTTTTTTTCTCCCCACCAGCCTCTGAACTTCTTGCTTGCCACCTCAAAGAATCAATTTAAATAATACAGCATAGCACTAATCAACCATAACACTTTTCAACTACAAATTGCTGTATATATATTAACCAATTCATCTTCATCACCCCTTCTGACATAAAATGCTATCCCCACTTCACTTGCCCAAGATCGTAGAGCCAGGAATCTGAGTGCAGTCCTGTGTAGCTTGACCTGACCACAAATGCAGGCTATCACTAACAGACAAGCATTGTGCAGTAACTGTTCTTTGGACTGATGCAGAGGTTGTTTGAGGCAATGACCAGCTTCTCAACAGCAGATGTGTTAGCTCAAACTAGGCAGTGGTTAGAAGTCAGTAGTTACAATGCCCCTGGCACTATGATTGGAGAGACTACTCAAACAATAAAATCGCTGGTCTACCAAGAGTCGGTCTGGGGAAGGACAGCGGAGTTCACATGTCAAGCAAAGGAGTTCGTATAAGTGAGTAGTGCTGCCCTGACATGGACTGAATGCCTAGGTTTCTTGACAGGATTAGTATATTTCTACCATTTACTCCATGCAGTAGCATCCCCTCTCTGGGGAAGATGAAGAGCAGAGTGTGGAGGAAGGGGAAGAATATCCTTTTCCACTCTATTGAACACTCACCCATACTTCTTTGACAGTCAAGGATTTTGAATCCATTATGCGTGCAAGCAGCCAACAGCAAGTGCTCACGTGTCGGGTGCCACTTCAGCCTCCAAACTCCACCTTGTACATGCGTGTCTGCCAACGGCTGTTTCATATTCCTGGTGTCCCACAGGAGGATGTGTTCATCATAGCTGGAAACAAACATCACAAATAATGCCCCTCTGCCTTATACATTGGACAAACAGGACAGTCTCTGTGCAAAAGAATAAATGGACACAAATCTGCCATCAGAAATAACATTCAAAAACCAACAGGGGAACATTTCAATCTCCCTGCTCACTCTATAGAAGATATGTTAATTGCCACACTTAAGCAAATTGATTACAAATCTAAGCTTCAAAGAGAAATTGCAGAGTTGGGATTCATATGCAGATTTGACACCATTGCCTTGGGCTTAAATAGGGTTATCAGGTGGCTTTCTTATTGCAGTAGATGAGTTTTCCTTCTCTCTACCTCCCCTCCTTCTGATATGCTGTCCACACTGTTTGAATCTAAACAACTGCTATAATTTGATGCAACATCTAACCTAATCCTATGACTTACACTCTCCTACACTTATTTTCCTCCTATTATGTAAGATCTCTATCTTCAAGCATCTGACAAAGTGGGATTTTCTCCCACAAAAGCTTATGAGATAAATAAATTTGTTAGTCTTTAAAAGTGCCACAAGATTCCTTATTTGTTTTACCACAAATAAATATGCACAGAAAAGGAATTATAGTGCATAATGCACAGAAGGGGGGAAAAAAGGAAGCAATGTGCTCTCTACCATGCTCCACTGATGTCAACCTCCTCCCACAAGAGCTTTGGGGAAGCAGCTATGGGCTGCAAATAATGAGGCAGGCGGGGCATGTAAGGCAAGATCATAGAGAGCGCTCACCTTCCTGTAGCCACAAGATACTCCCGGTGTGGACTGCACTGAATGCTGCACACGCCCATTGAATGTCTGCAAAGGAACAATGTATATGAGAATGGAGACCAAGAAAGAGTGAACAAAGTAATAAGATAGTTTCTATTCTCAAAGTTCAAGAGTTCTAGGGAGACCTTCGTTGCAACAAAGCTTCTTACGAGTTAAGGACAGCCTTAAACCCCAGAATATTGATTGTAGTGCAGCACACAGGAAGAGAATATTCTTTTGCCAATCCCAGGTAAAATAATGGAACAGTTAAATATAGGACTCAATAAATTAAAGGAAGATAATATAATGCATACCAGCAACTTGTGGTGTGGAAAATAGATCTTGTCCAACTAACTTGGTATTTAAAAAAAAAACAATTACAAGTGAGTTTGATAAAGGTGATATCATCGATGTAATAAATGCCTTACAGAAGCCTGACTGGGCACCTCATGATATTTTAATTAAAAACTAGATCAATACAAAATGAATATGCTAATTTGGTTAAAAGGCAGCTAACTAAGAGGTCCCAAAAATCAATGTAAACAGGGAATCAGCACTGAGCAGTCTCGTCTCTAGTCGGCTCCTATAGGGATTAGTTCTTGGCCCGATGCTATTTACCATATTTTAACCAATGAGCTGAAAGAAACCAAAATCATTACCAATAACATTTGCAGATGACTCAAAGTTAGGGGAAGTGGTAAATACTAAAGAAGACAGGTCGCTTTCACAGAGCGATCTGGATCACTTGGTAAGCTGGATGCAAATAAACAATCTGCATTTTAATATACCCAACTGTAAAGTCATACATCTAAGAACAGAGAACGTAGGCCGTATTGACGATGCAGGCCATTGTGACAGGTTGGGGGACCCTCTCCTGGGAAGCAGTGACTGGGAAAAAGACTTGGGGGTCACGGTGAATAATCAGCTGAACATGAGCTTCCAGTGCAACCCTGTGGGCAAAAGGGCTAATGTGATCACTGGTTATGTGAACAGGAAAATGGTATTACTTCTGTATTTGGCACTGGTGCAACTGCTTATGGAATTGTGGGGCTGGTTCCGGTGCCTACAATTCAAGGAGGATGTTAATAAATTGGAGAGGGTACAGAGAAGAGCCATGAGCATGATTAAAAGATTGGAAAACCTGCCTTAGGGTAAACTAATGGAGCTCAATGTATTTAGCTTACAAAGAGAAGGTTAAGGGGTGACTTGAACACAGTCAATAAGCACCTAACTGGGGAGGGGGGAGGGAACGAACACACACACAAAATGGGTTTTTTATTTTAGCAGAGAAAGGTCTGACAAGATACAGTGGCTGGAAGTTGAAAGGAGACAAATTCAGTCTGGAAATAAGGAAGGGTA
This sequence comes from Pelusios castaneus, assembly GCA_007922175.1. Classification (NCBI taxonomy): domain Eukaryota; kingdom Metazoa; phylum Chordata; order Testudines; family Pelomedusidae; genus Pelusios; species Pelusios castaneus. The sequence continues at coordinate 422,880 of ML685878.1, forward strand.
ATTAGCCACTGATACAATTTATGGAGTGTTGTGGTTGATTCTCCATCTCTGACCATTTTTAAATTCAGAGTGATATTTTTCTAGACGATCTGTTCTAATTCAAACAGTAATTAATTCAGGGAAATGTATCTGGCCTCTGTTACACCGTGGTCCCTTCTGGCCTTAGAAAATAAAAGCTCTGCCAGTGCCTGTGTCTCTTGAGCTTTCTTAAAAGTAATGTTCCTGCCACACAGCTTTCTAGCAGGAAAGCTGACAAAGTGCGCTGGAGCCCACAAAAGCTTATGCCTGAAGAAATCTGTTAATCTTTAAGGTGCCACAGGACTCTCATTTTTGCTGTACACAGACTAACACGGCTACCCCTCTGGAATAACTACAAAATAAATTAATGTGAAAGGATGGGAGGGGAAAGAAAATAAAAGTTTAACAAAAAGCTACCCTATCTTTAGTCATTTAAAAATGTAAATAATGGGATGTGGGGGGGGCTTTGGGGGGGGGGGAGGCTGGGGAGTGTCTCCATCAAGCCCCTTCTTTTAAAAGGAACCCACTTCCATCATTTTAGCTGGGATTGTAAAGAGAAATGCAGGCAAAAGACACAGAATCCTGAACTGAACTGGACTGGAGGATTTAATAGGTCTCTTCATTTCCCTGAGGCTAGTGCAGGACCTTTTCTAGCATTTAGTCCAGTGATGGATCTTTTAACCACTTCCTTTGAAGAAAAGCCTTCTACAGCCCAATAGTGCTTTAGAAGGAAGAACTTCCTTCTATCTAGCCTAAATTTTGCCTCTTAATTTTCATTCAATTATGAATGGGCATATCTTTTTGTTGCAGTTCCTTGTACTATATTAATTCTAGCCCATACTTGGCATTTACAACTTTCAAATCTTTTTAGGCAAGCTGCACATTTCCTACAGCTCTTATTTTTCCTGCTCCCCTCCAAGCTCTCTCTAATGTGTGAATATCTTTCTGATAGTGAGGGGGGTAGGTGTTGACCATCATCTGATCATCAGTTGCACTGAGAGGAACTATCCCTCCCTGCATATGCAGCCCAGAATTGCATAGTAGATTGCTTTGCTGTCATCTCACACTACAAACCTGTGTCCCCTTCTCAAACCTAGGTACTCTCCTATTACAGAGCATTGTGGCCCATTAGGTTTTTACACAAAGTGAGATCAGCTCTGGAAGATTTGAGTGCGAGACAACAATTGGCTTGATTGAACATCCAGAAGGTGAAGCATTACCTATAAGTTATAGCAGGGAGAAATCTTAGCCCCAGCACCACAGGTGTAGAGAACTCAGTGGGGAGAGAACTTGCAGAGAGCCAGGAGGGAGCCGGGAAGGCATGCAATCCTGTATTTCCTTGGACTCCAGCTCCAAGGGAATCCACACATGCTACCATATAGCAATGATTTGGTTGGGGACAGGGATGGAGCCAAGACGTCCATGCTGCATAGAGGCTGGAGATTACTTCAGTCACAAGGACAGCATAGAGGTTAGAAAGCTGCTCCACTGCCACTCTCTAGCCTTGCAAGAGAGGCAGGATCCCTTTCCTGACACCTTCCCCAAATCCCCAGCTGGCCACCAACACCAAGTGATCTAGCAACCAAAGCGACAGCTTACTACCGAGGGTAGTAGAACAATGGGTACAAGACCCTGGAGTTAAAACCTGAAATGTAAATGGAACTGGACTCCGGGAAGAGGACACACTTAGTCATGCATCCCTGTTCTATGTCCAGCTGTCTCAGTTACCTCTCGCTGGTGAAGATAGGCCTTTCTGGGCAGCACCTGGTGTCCCAGCCCCTCAGCATACAGTCATCTCCACCTGCACAAGGAGAGAATGGCTCTGTAGTAACACTCTTTGGGAAACCCGTGCAGCGCAGCTGCATTTCAAAAGCTGAGATTTGACAGCCCTGGAGCATGAGACAAAGCCCTTACTGCTGTTACACTCAGAAAATCACAATAGGACTTGCTATTTTCAATGGAATGAAGGGCATGTGCCACAAAGACTTCACTTATCCAAAAGTGTGGGGTAGGCTCAGGGAGGGGAAAGGGTTAGGAAGAGCCCTCCCTAAACACTTGGACATCTTCCTGCCCCTCAGAAAAGCTTTTTGTTGTTCACAGACCTGAATACACAATTTGTGTGTCCCAGTAATTAAAAGCAGCAATCCACGCCTCAAAGTTGTGAGCCTTCCACTGGCTGAGGATGTGCACAGAGGGAGCAGACTCGTCTACTGACAGTAGGCTCAGCTTCCCCTTTGAATCACTGCTGATCATTCTCAGCGGGTGCCCACTATAGCAGGAAAGACAGACAATAAATTAGATTTTAAGACAACTCGTGTCCCAGCCTTTCATCCAGTGACTTTCCCCTTCACGCCTGAAGTCTGAAAACAACCAGCTAACACAAAAATGATGAGTTTCTGTCTATTACCATAGACATGGAGAGACCCTGGGGGAGCAAGGCTTCCAAACAGACAACAATGCTGTGAACCTGCAGGGTACACCTATTCTCAAGAGCTGGATTTCATCTTCAATCCACACTGCACAGGAGACGACATGTCAATATCACAATCTCAGCCCACTGCTCTCAAACAGGAAATGATCAGCTCACGCTGGCTCGGATCATTTAATTGAGAGAAGGACTTTGGTCACCTGAATTAAAATGCTTATTAAGACTGCCACACAGGAGAGCTGAGACATTTCCCATACTGCTCTCCCACTCGCTGGGTCTGCGTCTTCAGCCTCATGGAAGGGAGAAGGCCTTTTGCTTCCCAAGTCATTAAGCAGCAGCAGTGACAGACTTCACAGGGATGCCCCTTTCCATCAAGACAGACGATGACTATCCCTCTTTCAAGGTGAAGGAGAGACGCACACCAAGGCACTCACCCAAAGCCAGAAGGTTGGTCAATTCCTTAAACAGTGTACAGAGATGGTATGACAGGCACAAGCAACTAAAAATATTAAATTAAGTTAAACTGTCAGTTACAGAACTGTTCCTGGCTCCCAGCCCTGTGCTCTGTCCACACTTCTCCCTCCCCCTAACTTTGAAAACAAACAGTCCCCTTCGGCCTGAGGGCGACATCCAATTCATTTAATTTTACATGGTTATGACGTTCCTGAAATCATCTCTGGGAGCAGACAGGAGAGCAGCCACTTCTAGACTGACTGACTCAGCCTCCTCATGAGACGACTAGTGGGGCTCAGAATAAGGAAACTTTAGATTTACACATGCACTGAAGCTGCCAAGCCATTTCCTTGTTCATGGTTCATAGGCAGAGTCTCCATGGTAAAACTTTGCACATGAAGGAACCTGACTGGCAGTTCTAAGCCTCTTGAGTGCTGAGGCTGTGGAAGTGATCACGGACACAGACACACAACTATTCCCCTTCTCACCACTGCTCCCGTCCTGTGGACCAGTCCAGAGACAAAGCAATGCACTGTGCTCCTAAATCGACACTGCTGAGTGGCTCCAATGTGCAGCTGTTCTTCTACTGGAGAGAAAAGGAATTGATCAAGATCAGGAAGACAGCAACCACCACACAGACAATATCTAACTGCTCTTTCACCACTCACTGGAGGATCCCACAAGTGGCTGTATTCCAGAGATGCAGTCGGTTCATACACAGAAGAATTTTAGAGGAGTAGCTGTGTTAGTCTAATTCAGCAAAACAAACAAGGAGCCCTGTGGCACTTCTCAAGATTAACAATTTTAGGATCCTTGGCATTACAGAAGAGAAAAACTCTAACTTAAGTCACCCAAGTGCTAGATACAAAGACTACTGTCCACACAGGGGTCCCTTCCTGCTGCCTCCCATTGCCTGTCCTTAAACTCAGTCCTATGTCTACACTGGCAAGTTAGTTCGAATTAAGCTTCCTTATTTGAACTAATTTAAACCTTAGCTACACTAGACTTTCATTAGTTCAAATTAAGGGCTTCCTTAATTCGAACTAATAAATTCAATTATATCTTTCAAACTAACACTTAATTAACTTCGAATTAAGTCAATGTGGCCATGTTAGTTCGAACTAACCAGCACATTGAACTTAATGCAACTGACTAATTTGAACTAAACGTGGGACTTGCTTAGTTTGAACTAAAATTCCAGTGGGGCCATGCTAGTTCAAATTAAGTTAATTCGAACTAAAATTAGTTCAAATTAACTAATTCAAACTAACTTTGGTAAGTGTAGACATAGCCAGTGACTCATACTTCCTCCCCAACTACCCACCCCAGCAGTTCCTCTATTTCAAAGCTCACTGTGGTACAGGGCCATCTAGCCGAAATCCTAATTTCTCCCCAGGCTGGCTTCTGCTCTCTCTATGCCATTGAAACTGTCCCCTGGTCCCTCACCGAGTCCCAGAACCCCATCTCCACAATCAGTCTCTACGCTGCCTTTAGAAGATTCTCTTTTTCCTTTCACAGGTCTATCTAGCCAACTACTTTTTCAACAGCTGTTTCTTCTTCCCAGCTACTGAAAAGCCCCAAGCTCTGTCCTCATTTCCCCACCCCTTCCCTGTTTCACCCCTCAACTCTCACTCTTCATAGCTGGATAGAGCCCAGCTTGACTCCATGATCTCAGGGACAAATATTTAGCGTTGGCATTTCGGAAAAATTACACACAAAAGTTTTCCACTTGTATTTTTCACTTGTAATTTTCACACATATGCCCATTAGTGACAGAGCACCAAGGAGCCTCAAGCATCTTTTTCAATAACACCACACTGTAGAGTCTTTGAACATTACAAACGAAGCTAGAGACACATATGTTAACGCTATTCTTCTTTAATGACTTGCATCCCAGCCACCTACCTCACTTCCAATTAGGTGGCAGAGCTCCACAGCTCCCTTGGCATTTGCAATGCCCAATGTGGGATGTTCTGCAACTGGAATGTGGCACCTGGAAGAGTAATTGACAACCAAGTTTGAATTCAAGTCACAAATGAGAAGCTATATTGTCTAAAAACTTAAGAAAAAAACAAGTCTCAGCCAAGCAGCAGACTCTCTTACTACAACTCCATTGCTGAGGGAGACAAAATTCCATCCCCTAATGTAGCTTTTGGGCATCCAGCTCACATGCTAAAGTGGCTCCACCTGCCCTCAGCTCATACTTGGAATTTTTTTTAATTAATTAAGTATTTTACAATAAGTTTTCCAAGCCACTGGAGAGCTAGCACCCCCAACTGCTACTGTCTGTCCTACAGCTTCTCTGGTTCCACAAGCACTGACAGAACTGCCCCCAAGCTGGACAAGCAGTGGCACAATACAAGTGGTCAGGATCCCCGCACAGAGGGCTATTTCCAGTGATCTACTGGATTTGCACCCTAGAACAGAACAATAACCCAGCAGTTATTACACTAAGAGCCAGAAATCTCGTACAGCACAGCCATCACTGGAAGCATCTTATTCATTACTGCAGGAGACGATAATGGCAGTCAGAGAGAAAGAACACCTAGAGTAGCAGCCCTGGCACAGGGAATCCTTGGTCAGGAGCACCAAGAGAGCCCACCCTCACTAGCCAGATTTACCATTTGATGTCTAGGATGGCTGCAGTTTCAATCCTTTGAATTTCAGTCAGTGGAATGAAGGGCTGCTCTTCGCTGTAGTGGTATATGTAGAGACGACCCAGCCGCGCATGGGGCTCATCACTCTCACTGGGATTTATACCAGGCTGCATTGAACAAAGGGAACGGAAGTCTGTACGTTTAGGAGCTATTTTCTCACCCCCTTCATGTATTGTAACATTTCTCCCTCAAAGACTGTGCCAGGAAGAGAACCAACTGCTATTGCTTAGAGCCAGGGACAGAGCAGCACTGATTGTGTTGAGTTCCCGGCTCTACCAACAACATATGCAGGACCTCGGGAAAGTCACAAAGAGTGCCGTTTTTCGGACGTACTTTGAATAGCCACAACTCCTGCAAAAGCCAAGGATACCTGCACACCCTCAACTCTGAAAATCAGGCTCTGTTAGGACGTAGGTGAGGGATAATAAATTCATGACTTCATCAGTTCTGGGATGGAGATGGGACTTTGTAGCTCTTAACAGGGCTCAGCAATACTCGACAATAGCTTTGGGCAGGAAAGAGCATTGGATTCCCAAATTTACTTAACCAAGAAAGAATTTAGAAAGGCGGAGTGAGCTGATGCTTGGTTAGGAAACAAGGGCTAACACCCTCTACCCTTATGAAAAGAGCCATGGGCTTATTAATACTAACCGCTCACAGCACTGTATCTGCTGCTCAATACCTTTGTATTGCATCTTTCAGAAAGACAACCTTCCCACTGCTTAGCTCCTCTCAACACTATGGTGGAGCACTGATTCAAGACTGACTCGGAGAAAGATGTTGAATAATCATCATGCACCTCCTGGGAATTCCTTGATAATCTCTCATCTAAGTACTCTGCTTAGTTCTCAAGATCAGATAAAAACAGATTCCAAAGGGGTAGCCGGAGTCCTGTGGCACTTTTAAAGGCTAACAGATTTATTTATCTCATGAGCTTTCGTGAGAGAAAATCCCACTTCGTCAGACGCTTTGAAGATGGGAAATTTACAGAATGGGAGGAAATTAAATGCAGGGGAGTGTATGACATAGGGTCAGGTCAGGCTGTAACAGCAAATCAAACAGATGTTAGGATTCAAACACTGGGGAACAACAGAGAGAGGAAGGTGAGGTCAAGTCACCTGTCAAATTTACATATAAATTTGAGTTCTGCAGTTTCTCTTTGAAGCTGTGATTTGTTATTCATCTGTTTCAGCACAGCTATTAACAAGTCGTCAAGGGAGTGAGCAGGGAGATTGAAGTGTTCCCCTATTGGTTTCTGAGTGTTGCAATGTCTGATGTCAGATTTGTGGCCATTTATTCTTTTGCACAGAGACTGTCCTGTCTGTCCCATATATAAGGCAGAGGGGAATTTCCCCCACAGCCCCTTTTAACTGGCTCCTCTTGCCTCCTCCCGGCTTCCCCGCTCTTCTCGCCCCCCCCCCCCCTCCTCTCCCCCCCCCGACCCCCCCCCCCGCGCCTCTCGCCCCACCCCCACAATGGAGACAAATGCCGAGTGAACTCAGAAAGGGGTGTGAGCTGAGCCGTCTCAATCTGGTATGAAATCCCCCGAGTTCAGACTTGTCTGGATCGGGAGGTTTGGGCCCTAACCAGGTTTCCCATCTGTGCCCTGTACTGCTGCGGGTGGGGCAGCAACAGCCCGAAAACGCGAAGAAACGGACCTCAGTCCCCCCCGCGCCGAGCCCGGTTCCCCCCCGCGCCGAGCCCGGCACTCGCCTGCCCCGCGGGTCTCTGGAGCTGGTAGGTGCCGCAGGCCAGGATGCGCCGCCAGCCCTCCACGGGGCACCACTCCGCGGCGTCCGCGCTGTACTCCGTGTCCACCACCTGCAGGGTCCGCGCGCTGCACCGCATGCTGGCCGGGGCCCGGGGAGCGGGCAGTGACCCCCGCGCCGCGCCGGGTCGGGGCAGGCCAGGCCAGGCAGGACCCGCCGTCTGGAGCGGAGCGGCCGGGCCGGGGCCCCTCGCACCGCGCGGCGGGAAAGCGCAGCCCCCCCCCGCTCACCTCCCGCGCCGCCTTCCCTGACGGCTTCCGGCCGCAGGCGGGGACGGAACTCGGCGCAGCCTCAGACCGGGCGGCGGCGCGATTGGCCGGGGCGGCGGCGGGAGGCGGGGCTGCCGGCCGGAGGTTTCCACGGCAACGCCTCGGCCCCGCCCCCCTCGCGCAGTCCGGCGGCCGGCGAGTCCCGCCCACAGCCTGCTCGTCCGCGGGGCCCGCCAGGGGTCGGTCTCGGGAGGACACGTGGGAGGCGGGCTGCGGCGCTCGCACGTGGCGAGGTTCCCGCGGTGCGGGGCGCAGTGGACAGAACCCCGAGGGGGAGATGAGCCGGTCCCCGCAGGTCAGGTTACAGCAAAGCCAACGCCCCGATCTGGCTGGCGGGCGGCGCTCGCTGGCAGCAGGGAGGAGCACAGGCGGAGGCCTGGGGTCCCTGCGATGTTTGCAGTGGGACAGCCAGGTCATACTCGGGGTCCGGCACTCCTGCCCTGCCGGCACTGAGGGTCTCCGGATTAGCAAAAGGGTTTGAGGGGCTCAAGCCTGGGCCCCCCTTTAGGCTGGGGCTTAAGCCCCTTTGATTATCCAGCCCTGTTCATACTTTCATTGAGACCCAAGTCCATGGCTTTGAATTCGCATATGAATTCTGACTCTGTCTTTGAAGCCTTGATCTGGAGTCAATATGCCTGAGAATACATACAGATAAGTCCATTACTGAATGGCCTGGGCTATTAAAGCGATTTCCCATTAGTTTTTTAATGTTCTTATTTATGAAGTCCGATTTGTGTCCTTAGCAGCACTGCTGTGGGTAACTGCAGGGATCCACAATATGCCAATATTTTTATGGCTGATGTAGGCCAACGCTTTCTCAGCTCTCATCCCCAAGTACCACTCCTCTATTTATGCTATATCGATGACATTTTTTTTCATCATCTGGACCCATGGAAAGGAGGCCCTTGAAGAATTCCACTGAGATTTCAACAATTTCCACTCCACGATCAAACTCAGCCTAGAGCATTCCACACAGGAGATCCACTTTCTGGACACTACAGGTCAAAAAATAATAGACACATAAACATCACCCTATACTGGAAATCTATTGACCACTATGGTTACCTACATCCCTCGAGCTTTCATCCAAGCTTTCTTAAAACTACAATAACAACCTGGGGAAGTGAAGAAACAGATGGACAGAGTCAGACAGATACTGAGAAGTCAGATACCCAGAAGTCTACAGGACAAACCCAACAGAACACCACTGGTCAGACCACAACACAAATCTCTACTACACATCATCAGTGATCTACAGCCTGTCCTACAAGATGATCCCTCACTCTCCCAAGCCTTGGGAGACAGACCTCTCCTTGCTTACAGACAGCCCCCCAACCTTAAACAGATACTTACCAGCAACTACAGATCAAGCAACAGAAACATTAAAGCAAAATCATATCCCTGCAACAAACCACGTTGCCAGTTTTGCCCATATATCAACACTGACACCATCATAGGAGCAATAAAAACTGCTACTCTATCAGGGGTTCGTTCACCTGCCCATCCACCAATATGGGATATATGCCATCCCGTGCCAACAACGCCCCTCTGCCTTATACATCGGACAAACTGGGCTGTCTCTGCGCAAAAGAATAAAGGGACGCAAATCTGACATCAGAAATAAGAACATTCAAAGATGAATAAGAAATCACTTTAATTACCCAGGCCATTTAGCGCAGGCGTTGCTGGCTCTGGGCCCACAGGGCACATGCTCCAAGTCCACCGGGGACTCGGGGCCCACCCACCGGCGGCAGCCCCATCAGGCCTGACTGCGGTTGGGGACCTGGGGCCCGGCCACCCACCAGCGGCCACCCAATCTAGCCCGGACCAGGGTTGGGGACCCAGGGACGGCAGGATCCAGATCCCAGCCGAGGGCCTGGCCACCACCCACCGGTGGGAGGATCTGGCCCCAGGACCCTGGCTGAGGACTGGGGGTGCTAGGCCGGCGGCGGCAGAATCTGACCCCAGGACCCTGGTGCGGCTGGCGTAAAGAGCCCAATCCAGCCCCAGCCAGGGACCTGGGGCAGGCACTGCTCCAGCTCTCCAACTTCTGAAGATTCTTGTATGCAGCGGAGAGAATCAGTTAAGTTTGGCCACCCCTGGTATATAACTATGCTCCTTCATGCATTCCCAGGAACATCTGCTGTTTTCATTTAAAGCAACGAGTTATGTGGTATTTTAAAGAAGTGATGAAGTTGGGCCATTTTGCTTCCAGATGTGTAAATATATATGCTCAGTGTGAATGAAAACCCATTAGCTATATTGGTATGATCCCAGGGTAGATACATTCCCATAAGAGAGATTTTTCTGGGGCTTAGTTTATGTTGCTTGGGAAGGGGTTTAAGCTACAAGAATGAAAGGCCCTTAAACCAAACCCACTAGGACTGGTAAAACTATTGGGTTTTCCCTGCAGACTATATTGACAAATGAACTAGGAGTACTAATCCAAAGTACCAAAGCCGTGAAATTCATCTAAGTGCTTTTTTAGCAGCTCTTTAGAAGTTTAACGCATAATGTTCAGGTACGTTATACATAATACAAAAACCAAGAGGGCCCAAAATAATTCTCTTTTCCAAAACAAGTTAAAAAAATTTCCTCCCACACTTTTGATGTTACTGTTCAGTATTATGTAAATAATTCAGAAAAACGTTATTTTCAGGTGGACGCTGTGACGCTGTCCGGATTTAGGGAACCATTTATGATATGATTTTGTATTAATATTTTATAATTGTTATAATCCGGAGGAACAAGCCTGCAAACTGCTTTTCATGAACTTTAAATCATTTGTATGTACGTGATTTGCTTTGACCCTTTAACATCCCTCATATTTTGCTTCTTTTCTTCTTATATTAAACCTTTAGTTGTAGTTGCTAAAGGATTGGCTACCAGTGTGGTATTTTGGGTAAGATCCAAACCTATATTGTTCTGTGTGCTGTGGCTGGTCCTTTGGGGTCAGGAGAACCTATATCTTTCAGGGACCGTGCAGCTAGGTGGGAGCTGGAGGAGCTGGAGTGCAATAAAGGGAGCTGTTTCTATTTTGGGCAGATTTCTTGGTACCCGGTGTGGGGAACCAGAAGCCTGGCTGTGACTGATAGGGAGACTGGTTTAAGTACCACCCATCAGTGTGTGGGGAGTTTGGCTCCCGGTTTTGCAGCTTGCCCTGATTTTTGCACGTCCAGGAGGGTATCCCAGGAGGCCCCGGTCACAGACGCCATCTTTTTAAAGTGAGATGTGTCCCAAAGCAACTGCTGTACCTACCAGATCACTTAAAAACACCTGAACAATCACGAGAAGACGCTTTGGCTACAGACACACATTCAGGAGCATCCCTGAATCACTTGAACTCTCTTTCTCCCTGAATTTTAACAGAAACATTTGACAGTAAGAAATCAGATTTAGCTTTCTGCAAACACAAAGCACGATCCCCGGCAATCCTTCTCCCGTGCAAGTGGGATCAACTAGGCCCATGCCTTTCCCGTCTCCTCGAAGGTGCCTCAATTTCTAGCCCAGCATCAAGATCTGTTGTATTAGAAAAAAATGCTTAGTAAGGGATATAAAGATTGAGGCCTTGTCTACACTACAAACTTAGGTCGACAGAGGCTGCCTTAAATCGTTTTAATACTGTCTGAATCTATATTACCAGCAGTGTTCCCTCTAAGCTGTGCGGGTGCGTGGCCACACAGCGGCCATCGCAACCCCCGCGCAGCACTGAGAGACCCCCGCGCAGGCCGGCAGCCCCCACCAGACCCCCGGGGCTGCGGCTTTGCCGCGGCTGACCCGACCTGAGCCCGGCCTCTGGGCTGGCCCTCCCCGCCCCCAGGGTGGATCAGGCAGGCTCAGGGCCAGGGCATGTGCGCGCGCCTGCCCGCCTGCCCCATGCGGCCGGGGCAGCGGGGTGGCCGCGGTCGGGGTAGGCTCCCGGCATCCCACCCGACGGCTGCCTCAACTTCCCAGCCCGGGGCCGGGGTCGGCTCCGCTCCGCCGACAGCCTCGGCCTCCCAGCACGGGGCCAGAATCGGTCTCCGGTGCCAGGGTCTGCCCTGCCCTCCCGGGGCCGCGTTCAGGTCCCCGCCGCCAGCAGCCTCGGCTTCTTTCTTTTTTTTTTCTTTCTTTTCTCGGCTTCTTTCTTCCCTTCTTTCTCTTCTTTGCCTTCCTTTCTCTTCCCTTCTTTCTCTTCTTTGCCTTCCTTTCTCTTCCCTTC
>ML685878.1:434684-457103 GCA_007922175.1 Pelusios castaneus
AAAATAGGCTAATCATACCATCCCCTCCATACATTTATCAAGCTCAGTTTTGAAAGCAGTTATGGTTTTTGCCCCCACAACTCCCCTTGGAAGGTTATTCCAGAACTTTACACCTCTAATGGTTAGAAACCTGCATCTAATTTCAAGCCTAAATTTCTTGATGGACAGTTTATAACCATTTGTTCTGGTGTCTACATTGGTGCTGTACCCAAATAATTCCTGTCCCTCCCTGATGTTAATCCCTCTGATGTATTTATAGAGAGCAATCATATCCCCCCTCAGCCTTCTTTTGGTTAAGCTAAACAAGCCAAGCTTCTTGAGTCTCCACTCATAGGGCAGGTTTTCCACTCCACAGACCATCCTTGTAGCCCTTCTCTGCACCTGTTCCAATTTGAATTCATCCTTTTTAAACATTGGGGACCAGAACTGCACACAGTTTCTTTCCCTTCTTTCTCTCTTTTCTTCCTTTCTCTTCCCTTCTTTTTCTTGTTTGCCTTCCTTTTTTTCCTTCTTTCTCTTCCTTTTTTCTTTTTCTCTTCTTTCCTTCTTTCTCTTCCTTCTTTCCTGCTTTCTTTCTTTGCTTCCTTCCTTTCTTTCTTACTACTATTTTCTTTTTCTCCTCCTTCCTTCTCTTTTTTCTCTCTTCCTTCTTTTTTAAAAAGCTTTTTAAAAATTAATTTTAAATAAAAACCTTTCTAAAAATTAAATTTCAATTCAAAATTCAAGTTCAATTAATTAAACACAATTAATTCTATTTACAATCACTTTAACTTCAATTAATGCCTATAATTTCTGTCGTGTGAGTTTGCACAAAAATTTTATTCAGAAAAAGTTTTGCACACGGCTTGAAAATTTTGCACACAAGCCGCCAAACCTTAGAGGGAACATTGATTACCAGGTGCCTTCTGCCAACATAACTTACCTGTAACATTGACATAATTACTCACTAATATGACAGTGCATAACACTTAATTTGCTGTTAATGGGTTGGCAGAGTTATATATGTTGACTGAATTGTCCTGGAGATGTCCCACAATGCTCCACTGTGACCACTCTGGAGATTGTTTTTAACTATGCTGCCCAGCAGCCGGGTACACAGGAAACAGCCCATCCCCTGTTACAGCCCTGGCAACTTCCCATTGCCTGTTTGATCAGCACAGAGAGCTTGCCAGCCAGCTGGTCATGGTCACTGAATGCCCCAAACACACTCCAGCCTGGTGTACAATGATGGGGGTGGATCTTTTTGGTTTGTGGGGGAGAAGATTTGGTGCGTGCACAGCTGAAAAATGCCAATTATCTATGAAAAGATCACAGGGGGCAGGGTAGATAAAGGCTACACTGGGGACGTGCAGCAGTGCTGCGTGAAAATCAAAGAACTTGGGCAGGCATAGCAGAAAACAAGGGACGTGAACAGTCAGTCTGGTTTTGCACCACAGACATGATGCTTCTACAATGAGCTGCGTGTGTTTCTTGGCAACCCCACCACTACCCCCAAACACAGCATGGATACCTCCACCACCTCCAGAAATTGTGATGTGAAGGAAAAGGAGAACAGCGAACAGGTGATCTGGGGATCCATTTCCCCCAATAGCTAGGAGCTTTTCTTTAACCCTGCAGTATCCAGCCAGTTGCAGGACAGCATGGTGGCCAGCTATGATGACCGGGAAGGCACCTGTGGTGAGTATGCAATTCCAATGAAACTGTAGAGGAAACATGCTCTCATATTTTGTTTAGTATAAAGAAAAAGTGAGGTGCAGTGAATATTAGCTTCCCAGTGGCCACTGCAGCTAGACAGAGTGTGCCCTTGGGAAAAGACGGTTTATGTTTATCAGGATGGCACTGGAATCCTCCATGGAGATCTCCTTCCTGGGTTCTGTCATGGCCACTAACTCCATCGCCTCCTCTGAGGCATCTCACACAAAGACCACAATTTGGGAGGCTTAACGCTAGTTCCAGGTCTCAAAACAACCTCCATGGGCTAAGGGGTGGAGGCACTGTCCACCTGCCCCTCTGTGCTCCAGCAACCTTTCCCCATAAGTTGCAGCACAAGGTCCGTTGCCCGTGCTGCTGGGCCATGCTCACTATGGCTGGAACAGCTAAGAGGTTCAGTGAACAGCTAAGGATTCGGATTATGTTCTCGCTTGCACGTCCGTGTAATAAGGGGAGTGATTTTTAAACAGCAACCTGGCACTACCTCCAGCGTACGCAGACAATGGTTGTCTTGTGCTTTGCATGTCTCACTGTGGAAAGCTTGCCCTTTAGCACATCCTCACACCGGCACAGAAGCTTTCACGGATTAGAGAGCAGAAAAAGAGTACATGACGTTCTGAGATAATGAACGCTCTGGGACAGCTGACATGGAGCTAAGAGTCTGCAGGATTTCACTGTCCAAAAAACTGGATATGGACACACAGCAAGAGCATCCCAGAAGCATGAATGTGCCACACAGGATGAGATTCTGCAGATTTTGAAGGACCAATCGGACATGTTGAGACATCTGGCTTAGCTTCAACAGCTTGAGGCTAAACTCCCTCTGCAGCCCCTGAAGAATGACCTGCAACCATCACCTTGTTCCCATTTCCCTCCCCCCAAACATTCCAGGAAGCGCAGTGGGGAAGAGTGCAGGATCCCTTCCCCTCAATACCAGAGGAGGGTACCAAGGACAAAACACAGCTACTCAAAGATCTTTGATGGGCAAGACCTGTTGCATTCAAAGAAAAGGTCTCTGTTTCTCCCCACCTTATTTGATCACCATTTGCCCAAGGTTAAATTATTTTCCTGTTCTTTCATTGTCTTTGTTTCTACAATAGAAGTCAAGGTTGTGAGATGAAGCACTCTATTTATTCCAAGCATGGGGAGTTGGTGCAGAGAGTGAAAGTGAAACTGATGAAATAGAGAAGATGGGATGGGAAGGCACAACACAGATAAGCAATGCACATTACTGAAATAGGTTTTCAAAGCCTCTGGAGATGCGGAGTTCCTTGCGGAGGTCTTACTGCCCTGGTATCTGGTTGCTCAAAATTAACTGCCTACCTGTAAGGCTTCATAGCCTATCCCTGTGAAAACATCTCTCCCTTTGACTCACGGATATTAGAGACCACGCAGCAGGCAGCAATAACAATGGGGTTATTGCTTTCACTGAGATATAACCGAGTAAGCAAACTGCACCAGTCACCCTTCAAACATCCAGGGCACATTCCACCACCATTCTGCATTTGCTCAGCCTATTTTTGAATCACCCCTTACTGCTGTCCAAGTGGGTGATATAGGGTTTCATGAGCCATGGAAGCAAGAGGTAGGCTGGCTCTCCCAGGATCACTATTGGCATGTCAGCAATGAATTTCTGATCCAGAAAGAAAATCCCTAATGCAGCTTTCTAGACAGACCTGTTTCTAAAGATGCACAAGTCATGCACCTTCCTGACCATCCCATGCTGATGAAACACTCCCTGTGACCCACCAGCGCTTGCAACACCATTGGAAAGTAACCCTTTCAGTTTATGTACTCTTTGGCAAGGCGGTCTGGTGCCAAGGTACCATCTATTGCCCCATCACAATTAGGGAACCCCATTGTGGCAAAGCCATCCACTATATCCTTCCTGTTGTCCAGAGTCACTGCCCTTCTTAGCAGAAGTCAATTTATGGCCCTGCGCACTCATACCACAACAGCTCCCACGATGGATCTACCAACACCAAATTGATTGCCCATGACCAGTAGCAACCTGGTGCTGCAAGCTTCCCGAATGATCACTGTTTGCTTCTCTACACTAGAGCAGGTCTCATTTTAGTGTCACTGGGGAAAGCTCTGCGTAAAGTTCCTGGAAAACGGCCTTCCACATTGGACAGTTCTCCAGCCCCTGCTCATCATCCCACAACTACAGAATATGGTGCCACCAGTCAGTGCGTTTCCCAGGAGAAATGGCGCTCCGAGTTCAGCTGCTGCGCAACTGCCAGCAGCTACTGGGAACTGTTTTATTCTATGACTGGAGCAGGGCTCCTTGTCCGACACAATGTTCTGCACAGCAGCACCTGTCTCAGCTCTAGAAACACAGCAAGATGAGGGGCAAGTGTTTGTAATGCTCACGAGCGCACAGCCGAGCAGGGTCCATGCCTCTCCAGCTATAGCACACCCAGGTGAACTAGGCTGCTAAAAGTATGGGTGGTTTGCCAGTGGTATCATGGGAGGTTGAAGCCATATCACTATTACCCCTTGGGACAGTGTTTGGGTGCCTTCCCAAAACCCCGTGACAGGCTACACTAAGAGAGCTACCCATGATGCACCGCTCTGTGCATTGATGCACGCACTGCTGGTAAGCTGCGCTCCGTGGACACAATAAATGTGGCATGGACCCTCCTGACCGACTTAATGACTGAGTGTAGACATGTCCCAAATGGTACTGAGCTTCCAAAGTGGCTAAAAGGAACAGGAGCAGACAACAATTCATTCCAACCCTTTACTTTGTTTGTTTTGCTTTTTTAAATATAACTTCCATGCAGAGTTCTCCAGAGTAACTGCTGATGTGGAAGCCAGTCTCCTGGCCTTGGCACAGCCCCAGATACTGTTCAGCCACATGGGAGGAAAAGCTTTTGCTACATGAGAGTTTAAAACTTGTAGGCCAACAATGTGTTCTCATCTGAACATTACAGTAAATGAGTCCTATTGAGAATTTCTAACAAAAAACTGTACATGAGTTTCCAAACATATTAACATATAAATAATGAGAAGCTTCCGGCCTGGAGCCTCCACAGTAGTCTTTTTGCTTGAGAATATAATACTGGAAGGGAAGACCCAATCCCTTTCCACAGCACCAGTCAGAGCTGGCTTAGTCCAGTCAGCTGTTCCACTCAAGCATCCCAGGGTTTGTCTTCTTCAGTGCCTCTGGCTTCAAAGAGCAGTCTGTCATTACTGTGCAAAAGCAAGAGCCCAATGCCTTTGAGACGGAGTCCTGCTGCTGAGAGGCCTGTGCCACCCGGTCATCGCTCCGGTCCAAGCTCTTGCTGGAAGGTTCGCTTCTTCTCCCGACAGTGCTTCTTGTGAGCAGGCCAGTCTTTCTGCTGGCACTGAGACCCGCAGTACCTCGCAACTTGGCATCGGCCACATATATTGAACTCCCGTAACTGGAAAAAAATGCAAAACAGTGATCAGTAAAGCCAGCTCAGCCCCCATAGTCCAGGTAAGCCATTCCTCCAGACACGCTGACAAGCCCCACCATAAATCTGTCACACGGCATTTGGGAAATCTGAACATCCAGCTAGATTCACTCGATCAGTGGGGTGTGTAGCCATTACACTAGCTTATATCTAAAGGCAACAAGACGTTAAAAGGTGCAATGAGCTGACAGTTCCACACTGGAGTTCTGCCATACAGTTCAAGCATCCCTGGTTTAGAAAATAAAGACTAGGAGTGCTGCAGAGACAAGTACCAAACTCACGGCTCATCGGGGTTTTGTGATATTGGTCCCAAGGGACAGAAGAGAGAAAGTGTAGGAGATCCCTTTGGGGAGTTGGCATATTTAAGACTCATTTGTTAAGATGTGTTTGCTTAAAGAGTCACCATATTTCAGGTTTTTTAAAACACTTAGTTTAGGGGGTCTGTGGGATAAAATGCATCGCTTGAGTTTTATCCTGCTCAACTTGCAACAGCAAACCAGACACGGACACACATAATCTGCTTCACTGGGACAAGGCTCAGCCACTCTCACCATCTACTCTCAGCCAGTTTCTCCCTTCCAAAACTCCCACATCTAAAGGGTGCCGATCACCTCGTTCCTAGCAATGGCCAGGCATGCCATTTGACTTGACTATGGCTCAAGCTTTCATCTACAGCTTGGCTGCCTCCTGTCTAATTTAACTTCCCTCTTAAGCATTCTGAAGCCCTCCAGCAGGCACAGAAAGCTGCTGCCCTCTTTCGACACACTGAGCAGCATGAACACCCTCAGGTTCCAGTTCAAGATTTCTTATTTCTAAAATCTTCAGTGGATTTGCTCAAGCCTTCTTCCTCACCACTGGCTGCTGTCCCTTCACCTGACTACTAATCACTAGCTGAAGCATTCTGATTTTCAGGTGGCATGGATTACATAAGTAACTGTCACAAGAACACAGCCAATTATGCAGAGGAGTTCTTAGGAAGATCAGATGGGGAGTAATGAAATTCAAATGAAAGAAAATTAGAGCTACTAGAAAAATTGCTTGCTTGCAGTTATCAGGGTTAGAATTTTCTTCTAGAGAAACCTGGGCAAAGTTCATTAGTGATGCCTTCGGACCCTTAGAACTAAAGCAAGCAAAAACACTGGAAATTACACTGCAGGGAACGGTCTTTGGACATAAAATGGCCGAGTGGGGTCTTCTCCTTTGCTGCTCAGTTTATTTTGAACACACCTGTTTTTCAATCATTGTGCATGGGGGGTAGTGACATTCATAGTATGTGCATGAGTTTTCCTCTTCCTCCACAACGTCCCCATTAGCGTTGTAATACCGTGTTACATTCAGCACAGGAAACTGCTCTTCTATTGGATCTGTGGGAAGCTGCTGGATCGCCAGCCAATACAGACTTTGTTCCCTTCAATGGAAAAAACACGTTTACTCCATATGTTGAAAAAAAAAGACATTTATGGAAATTAAAACCGATTCAGGTTGTGAAACAGATAGTGCAGACACTGTCTTTAACTCTGGAGTTAAGGTCTGTTTGCATTCCTCCCTTAACTGGCCTCTTTTCAGGTTTCCTGTTTCATCCCTGGTGCAAAACGCCCACCACCACCATTTACATTGAGCACGCTACATTTAAATAAGGGTAGATCAAAGCCTTCTTCCCCAGTTGTGAGCTCTCCTGGCCTGCTCTAGTATAGAAACCCTTGCCTTCTCAAAGGAAGTTTCTCAAATTGACCAATGCTCTGACCACCACCAACTGACGGGTGCTGCAGCTTTCAGTGTATAGGAAAAAGAGAAATAAGGGTGCTGCCGTGGGACATAAGGCAAGCACGGTTCTAACGTTACTATGGCTGCACCACACAAGGAAAAAAACATCCACCTAGGGAGAAGAGCAAGGTCTGACACTCACTTAGATCATATTCTGTGCAGTGCGGACCTGAGTCTGTGCTCCACAGTACACTCATACAGTAGGACGGAGTCCGATTCCAGTGGCTCACTTTTTGTTTAACCTGAATACATAGCAAGTGAGTACCACTGCATTTCTCAGCTCATAGGAGCTCTGCTGGAATTT
Source organism: Pelusios castaneus (assembly GCA_007922175.1). Lineage (NCBI taxonomy): Eukaryota > Metazoa > Chordata > Testudines > Pelomedusidae > Pelusios > Pelusios castaneus. The sequence goes on from ML685878.1 coordinate 441,903, forward strand.
TAGTGCCTCAGGATAAAGAGCCCCAAGTGCACTATAGCCAGCTAAATGCCAGATGACTAAAGGAAACGCCAATGGCTTCAGCAAGACGGTACTTGGGCCTCAAGCACTGGATTTCTCAAGACTAACTGTATGCGACAAGATTTTCCTCTGCACTAAAACCCTGTGCAAACTATGCTGGAAAGACCCCAAAAATAGTTTGCACTGGAAGTTGAGATACCATCTCCCTTCCTAGTTCTGGTCTAATTTTAGTTTCCTGAAGTTGGAGGTATGTTTATTGCTTGACATTAGCCAGTTCTAATACTGTCATGCTTGATCTGTTACACAGCTCAACACTTCAATACATTTTAAAAGATGTGTATCATGGAGATTGAGTGATCTTACTTCATTACTAGTGGAGCAAGATATGTGAAAGGGTTGTTTCAGCATGGATCCAACAGTGATGGATATTACAGAAACATCTGCTAGATAGTTGCAGCTGCTTCAGCTTGACCTGACAACACAGGTAATAGCTGCAAACTACTGCAATGTCAAACTATGTCTCCAGGTGAGCACTCCTACCACAGAGGACTCAGCCACCTTTTGAGGAGTATCCACTTCAGTCTCTATAATCCCTGTTATCACACAGTGAAAACTTCATCAACTGAACTGCGGCAACTTCTGGAAGTTAGGAGGCTGCTGCGTAGTGTTAGCTGTTGAACAGCTTGGGAAAGGAATTGAAATCCCTTATTCGGTTCAAATTGCAGACTGAGTTTTACGATGTCCAAATGCCATCATCTACATGGAATGGAATGTATGAAAGTTTAATAAAAAGCAACAATTGCAGCCAACAAAGTTCTCTGTTTTCTTCTCTCAACAATTATGATATAAATAGCGTTGGCAGAATTTGATTTATTTTGGTTCTTTTTTTTTTTAAATTTCAGTAGATATCAATGTATTTTAAAATACAAAGCTTTGTAATCATAAAAAACATGCTGTCAATGTCACATCAAAATAAACAAAGTAACTGCGCTTAAATCAAACTACAGTTCCAGCAGTTTTGTTTTTAACTTTGCCTATTTAAATTCTGCTTATCAGTGAAAGTTTTTTGTTGGTTGTGTGTGTCCACGCCACAATTCTAAAAGACAAAAGACAGGAAGGGAGGGGGAGGGAACATCTTTCTAAACAGAGGTGACAGGCTGTTCTGTCTACAAATCACAATATGTTTCTCCATCTGAAATGGAGAGAACAATTGAGGAACAAATTGTGATCTGCTGAAGATCAAATAGCTTTATGATAGAACAAGGTTTGTTTGTTTCATTTTCTATTACAAAATAGCCAGGAAGAGGCAAGTGAATTATGAAGATGGTTCCATGTTAATTTTTTGGCTGCAGCTTACCCCTGAGCTCCATTACATTTCACCCATAAATATTATGTTGATATACCTTTGTTTACTAGATATTTCTTCAGCTTTGGGTCTCCATCCCCATGGGACTAAACGCAGATTGTCTAGTCGGTTGTCCACTGTCACTGCATTCAGATGCACCACCTGAAATCCTGGGGCAATTCCTCCCCGGTGCCTCTCCCTGGAAGGGATCAAATACAAATTTTAAGTCACACAAAGAAGAATTCTCCAAAGACCATAAATGGTGTAAGGAAGTAGAAGTGTATCAGAGATACCATTCATGCCATCATAGCAACAGGTTTCCAAGCATTCCTATTAGAATAGACTCATTCCGCAAGTACACTGTTCTGCCATAAAAGTTCTCAAGCTCAATAAATTTAATTGTAAGGCCACAGTATACTTCTTAAATTGAAAAAGAAAATTACAAAATAATTTTTATAGATGTGGTTACTTCACCATGTGGAGGAACAGACACTTCCACAAGAAGGTAGGATAGTCAATTTATTTTAGTGTCAAGGGATACACCATATCTCACACACACACACACACACACAGATACATATGTGACAGGCACGTGCAATTCTACAATTAGATCTTCATTAGGAGTCTCTAAGCAAGGACTTAAAGGCTCCAGAGCTTCAGCAACGACCAGCAAGCAGCATTTTTAGTGCTTGCAACTGTACACAGCACACACTAGAAAGCCCACCATGGCTCCTAAGGACCAGCACATACACAGATATTTGTTTAAACAAAGCAGTTGTATAATTAGTAAAGAGCAAGCCCTTTACCCTCCCCACATCTACACTTATTTCCTCCTACTTCCTTCATTCCCTACATGCCTCACCCCCAGATTCACCCATTACTTTTCCTTTTACATTTCTCCTACTCTTTCACCCCATCAATCTAATTCCTTGCTGCTGTGCAAATCCCCCTATTCCTGACTCACCACGCACCATTCCCTTTTCTATTCCCCCATGTCTTACATCTTCAAGTGCAAGCTTGCAGGAGGGGACTTTGTGAGGAGTAATTTTACAGCACTGTAAAGGTATGTTAACAGCAGGAACAGTGAACATAAAGACGTTACACATGGGGCTGGTGACCCCACACTTCCTATTATGCGACCCTGCTTTCAGTTGCTTATAACTGCCTAGTTTTAACTGTTTGAACTAAAATATTCCACACTGGGTGGCTGCTGAAAGGTTTTAGAAAATTTCAAGCCAAAAAGGTTCAACTGTTTCTGAGAACAAGTGTCAGGAAAAATATTTTGCCCCGGTTAAAAAATTCTTGAGTCCTTTTCTTTGAAATGCTCTTGCAACTCCATGCTTTGGACCAGGAAAAGCCTGTGCACCAAGGATGTGCCTTTTGCCTCCCCCAAGTATGGTCACAAGCCTTTCAAAAAGCACTGTGTACACATGCTCAATGAAAACTTGAGAATTTAGCAGTGAAGACCTGACTATTCCATGCGTATTGAAAGTGATCATGCCTCTCACTGCTCAGTGCTGACCAGATTGCACATGCTCCCCTCCCGTAGAACAACTAAGCATACTCCAACCTGGGCTTTCCTTTGTAATTGCTCCTCTGGCCCTGGGTAGAAGCAGGCACTAAAACTGAGAGCCATGAACCCAACCCCCTTGTACTCTTAATGACCTAACTGATAGCACCCCATTGACCCAGGGAGAGTCAGAGGGAGATGAGAAGACCGAGGAGTGGAGAATGGGACAAGGAACCTCAGATGAGACAACAATGGTCAAGCTTGGAAGAAATGGGCAGAAGAGTATATGCCTCCTAGGGTGGGTCAACGTTTGAAATAGAACTTAAGATTCCTGTGTCTCTTCAAATATCTGTGAAACTCACTAACAAAGTGTGCACCTCAACCCCTTCAAGTGCTGATCCACGCAAGGTGACAGCCTACTACTGCTATCAGTTAGCCCAGTAGCTCAAGTGGCAGAGATCTGTGCAGTGGATTTAAATTAATAGGACACCACATGATGGAATGTGGGTTTTCTTCCTGTTTGCTTTTAAAACCCTATGAAATAATATACATCAGAAGAGCCAGACAACTGTAAAGTGAAATGAAGGTGCTCCATGACCGACCCGGACGCCTGAGTGGGGAGGAGGGAAGGAGCAACATGGCGAGCTGACCCATGCCTGAGAGATTTAAAATGCCCCAGTCACAACAAAGCTTCCAGGTGCCCATTGGCATCCGCTGCCACCTTGCTCCTTTTAAAATGCCTGAGCCGCAGCAATTTCCCACCAGTTACTGCTGTCATTGAAATTACTTGGATGTAACTTCCACAGTAAGATTTCTTTGATGAACTTTGTTAAAACACACAGGTCCAAAATTCCCATTAAAACTTGAGTAACATTTTTCAGTTTTAAATTGTGTGCACAATTATTATGTATCTAGTTTTTAGAAATAAAGGCATGTTATATTTGTAAAATTGTATTTAATTCTGTTTCCTGAATCATTTTCACAGGAATGCATAGTATGCAGATACTACGGACACTACAACTGGTATATACCAGCCTTTCATCAGGTGTGCCGTGCAAAGTTAATACCTTTCCGTGTTTCCCAGTCCACTAAAGGTTGAGAAACACTGACTATGCCTACGGGAGGGTTTCTGTTCTCAGCATAGGTAATCCACCTCCTTGAGAGATGTTAGCTAGGTCGACTGAAGAAATCTTCTGTTGACATGGCAGCTGTCTACACCAGAGATTATTTGGATTTAACTGTGTCACACCCCTGAGCGATGTTACTAGGTTGACCTAACTTTTTAATGCAGACCAGTATGTGAAAACATTTTGGGGGTGGGTGGGAACATCCAACAGGTGCATGAATATTTAGCCAGAAAACTCATTAAGCACTAGGTTTGAATGGATAATTTCTGGGCAACTCTGATTTAGGGGAACAACATACACAGTCACAGAAGTGACCAGGAAAAAATATCTCCATGTTTATTTCTTAAAATAAAGGGCTTTCAATGACTACTTCAGGATTCTCTCACCATAAGCAGTTACCTATTTATTAAAAAAACAAAAACCAAGCTTTTCTATTTTTAGTGACAAATGATGGTCAAGGCTTTGCTCTATGCATAAAAGGAAGCAAAATAAGTTTCTACAAGAGAGCTGGACAGGAGAATGCACACTTTACAAAGTTAAATACTCAATTTAAAGTATTGACTATATCACGTCAGCCTACAAAGTGCTTCGATAGGAGGCACAGGTAGCTTGCACCACAGAGGATCTAAAGCACTGGTGCTTATTCAAATGTTCAATGAAGTGGGCAAAATTGAAAATTAGTAGCAAACAAAGCATCACTATGTTGGAACAGTCCATTGAACCTTTCGCATTGTTCTATCTCAATCAATCATTCCATAAGACTGAGCGCAAACAAAAAAAATACGTCACTCAAGTGTCAGAAGTTCATTATATCTCACTGATACTACGGGGAGTTCTACTTGAATATCATGGGGTGAACAGAACCCAAAGGGTTAAACTCTGCCCATATCTACAAAGAAATCACAGGAATTTAGTAGCAACTTTTATATTTAAAGTATGGGTATAGATGGACGTTAAATTGGGCAAACAATTAGTTTCCCATAAGCAATATTTCTTAGAGAGATACTGGGATTTTTTCTTCATTAAGTCTTTTAACACAGCCAAAAATCTCTAATTGCATCTGCTGATAATGATTATAATGCATTTGGTAGCAGAACCCTATCAGGAGATTAACTAATGTAAAAACAAGCTAAATGTTGCAAACTACACCCAACTAAAACCTTTTATATTTTAATTCTTTGTACAACACCTACCATAGTAACTCATGCAGCAGACGCCCAGATCCCCTTCCTCGGTTTTTGTCAAATGCATAAGCAAATATTTTAGCACCATTTCCATCAGCATCTACCTCCATCCGAGCCTGGAAAGAAGGAAAGAATGTTCTGTGACCAAGGGCATCCAACTGTCAGCAGCAGTACTTAACATTGCCTTTGGGAAATGGGAGACAGGAAAGACCAACACCCAACATCATCTGTCCCCTTGCAACTGCAGGAAACTGATTATCTGCCACTTCATCTTAATGGGATTTCAGTTATTTAATACTTCTGCATTAGAGAGGGACCAAAATATTCTGCTACTGCACAAGTGTGATGATTTGGGGAGCAGAAAGAGGTAAAATGCACACAGCAAAAATGCTGTGGGCAAAGAGGAAAGATGGCCTTGTAGTTAAGAGCACCAGCCTAGGTTCTCTGTTCTAGACCAGGGATAAGTCACCTAGTTTCTGTCTCAATTCCCCATTTATAAAATTGGAATAAAAGCATGTCCCAACTGCAAAGGGATGCTGGTAGGGCAAATACATTAATAATTGTAATGACTAAGACATTATGGTACAGAAGCCTTATAATCAGTTTTGAAAGATATACAGCATTCACCACTGAGTCATGTAGTGCCCACATTAGTTGCTTCAAAATGTATGTTTTCCTCACCACACTACAGCAGCTGCTAATGGGACTGGAATGGAAAAGGAAAAGGGAAATGTCATATTTCTCTACAGGGACCAAAAAGGTGTGTTTTTCAAACACCCGCTTCACACACACATGCAGTTTAACATCTTTAAGTGCCGGTGAGCTGGTCTCTAAACACCATAATCTTAAAAGTGTTAAACTCTGTCTACTTACTGTGTGGAGAAGGGGTTTCAATTGAGATTAAGTTAACTGAAAATAGCCGAAAATAGCCCTTTTTCTGCCTATATAGATATACTCTAACTTTCAACAAAGATTGAAGCCTGACAATTGTAACTAATTCCGTCTTCCATGGTATTATCCATGTTCAGAAAGCATGCGGTAAATTAAGAGACTAGAAGTAATGCTGATAGCTATCCTCTCCAGGAAGAGGAATTGTGATTTGCTAACACTATTGTATCCATAGCACATCAAGAGCCTAATAACCCAGCACACTTACCTCAAAAGAGTAACTCTCCACTAATGGGATGTCTTGTTCATCTATCAGTGTGTATTTTGTCTGAAACATACCAAAAATATTAAAGGCACTTAAAAAAAGTTTTTAAAGTGATACAAGCTTTATACTGAAGTTATTCTGCAATAAGATTAACTAGCAATATATTAACACAGCAAGTAAGCAGCACCTGTACAACCCATTCCTGATGCCATCATTTTACCACTTTAGCTAGGGACAGACAGATTTTTAGCTGCTCCTTACATAGCCAAGACTTGCCATGTGAAGTGGGATGGCAAAGCATCCAGACTGTCGGTTTAATGCAGGATCCACCAGAATTATGAACATTTTAAAAGTTATTTACCCATTACCTAATCTAGAAAAAATATGTTCAACCCTGAATAAATAAGAACCTTCTCAGCAGGTCTACATTCTCGAGTTCACCAACAGTTTTGTGAAGGAAAATGCTTTCGGTGTTCTATGACCTCTGACTTGCACTCCTTACATTTATTCTCCTCCCGTTCTGTAAGTTCCCCATCTTCAAGCATCTGACGAAGTGGGATTTTCTCCCATGAAAGCTCATGCGATACAGAAATGTGCTAGTCTGTGTAAGTGCCACAGGACCCCTTGTTTGTTTTAGTGTGGATGGAGTAATAGCTTTAACTGGACCGGTGTCTACTGGTGAAACAGCAGCTCTTGAGCTCCACCGGCTCTTGCTCTGTGTTCCTGTGCGTCTCCAATTGTCTCTGAAGGAATTCCAGGCTGGCTACTCTACCTGCCCTTGTCCCTTTCAAATCTCCACCCGAGCCCCCAGCCGCTCAGACAAAAGGCAGAACAAAGCTGAGGCCATCTGATTAATGGCTGCCACCCACAAACCTGGGGGGCCCTGAAAAAAGCACGCCGCCTTCCTGGGGAGCGCTCCTGTCTAAGCAGGTGGCACTTCTGGGACTCCGGAGCAGCCCCTCAGCGCTGCACCAAGGGCCCCTCCCTGCCTACGGGGCAGCACCGCGCGGCCTTTCGGACAGAGCCCCGCAAAGCCCCGAGCAGCCGGGTCCGGCTCCAGCCCATCCCAGGCCAGCAGCTGGGCGCAGAGCCGGGGCAGAGCTCGCTCGGAGCCCCCGGGGCGGGCCGGCCCCGCAGCAGGACGAGCCCGGGGCTACCGGGGCCGGCCCGCCCTTAGCCCCGGACAGAGCCCGCTCCCGGGCCGCACAAAGGGCCGCTCCCGCCCCAAGCCCGCCAGGCCGCGCCCCCCACGTGCCGGGAAGAGCGGCTCCCGCGCTCGGCCTCCGCCGCCCTCGGGCCTGGCCTCCCCCGCCGCCCCCGGGCCCGGCCGCGCCCCGCCCCGCGTGGGGCCCCACCTTGCCGGCCACCCGGCCGAGCCGCACGATGCCCAGCTTGAAGTCGGTCATGGCCGCGCCGCGCTCGCGACTCGTCGGGCCGGACCCGGGCGCCGCTGCCACGCGCCGCCGCCTCGCGCACACCCGACCGGGGGGCGGGGCAGCACACCACCTCCCACCCTGCGGCGCTCGGCCAATCGCGCTGCGCGCCGTGCTCACGTCATCCCCCCTACGCCGCCCTCACGCCTAGTCGGGAGGCGGGGCTAAGCGGGATCACGTGGGCAGCGGCCACACACGATGACGTCGCATTCGCGGGAAGCTTTGTGCCGCCAACACTGGAGCAACGCAGGGGGAGGGCGCATTAAAGGGGCCGGCCCTCGGGCTCGCGCGCCCCCTGGGGGATCTGCGGCGTTCGTGTCGCGCACTGCCGCCCTGCAGCGGCCAGGCCGGCACCGCACCCCTCCTGGCTCCAGCCTCGCTCTCTGCGCGTGCCCCGCTCCACTGGCTCTGTGCCGCTGGGTCCTCTCCTGCACTGATCCGCTCCTGGCTCTAGCTCTCAGGCGCCAGCCTTGTCCCCGGGAGGGGGTTGCTTGAATTTGGTGCCGGATGTGTTTCTAGGGTGGGGTTTGTTGCATTTAGAGCTGGGGCAGAGCTGGCTTGTCACAGTCTGGCCCTGCCTGTTGGGTCACATGCTCTTCTCATCAGCAAACTAGGGAAATGCTGCCAAGGCAAATCTACCCTCTGGTGGGTGCACAACTGAGGCTTCGCACACACTACAAAGTTATCGTGCGAAAGCAAGGACAGCGTCTACACACTAATCCATGTTGTTGCACGGTAACAGCCGTCTTATGGTGCAACATGTAAACCACCTAAAGGAGGGTGCTAACGGCTACCGCGGAACAGCTGTTCCACGATAGTTCTTGTGTGTACGGTTGCTGCGCAATATGAAACCTCCAGAAATGTCCCAGAATTTTAATTCCATCCCTTCTGCACTTCCTCCTGCGCTCTGTGGCTGTGACTGACTGTACCTGACCTTCCATCGTTGCTAGGAATTTTTGAACTGTTTGTTCGGCATGGAGTGCAGCTGCGTTCTCCAAGAGCAATGGCGGCTCAACGCGGCAAATGTGCTCCAGTGTGGACCACAGCCAAGGTGCTTGATCTCATAGGCATCTGGAGAGAGACTGCTGTGCAGGCACAGTTGCACGGCAGCAGGCGAAATTTCAATATTTTTGGCCAGATTTCTCGGGCCATGGCAGAGAAGGGGTATGAGAGAGACATTCTTCAGTTCCGGTCAAAGGTGAAGGAGTTGAGGATAACGTAGCACAGAGCCAGAGAGGCAAACCGCTGCTCCGGCTCAACGCCGGTTACATGCCAATTTTACAAGGAGCTGGAAGCAATCCTGAGCGGGGATCCCAAAACCACCCCAAAAGGTCCTGTGGACACGTCAGCACCCCCCCCAGGAAAAGGATACCGGAGCAGATGGTGACAAGCAATTTGTTGATGTGCAGGTGGAGGCTGAAAGTGATGCAGCCGACCTAGGGAGCCAGGAGCTGTTCTCTATGCCATCCGACACATGCTGCCCAGATTCCTTCTCCATGCTGTCTTCGGATGCAGCAGAGGGGAGCTCTGATAAGTTTAATCGGAAGTGGCTTCTGTGCTTGCTGGGTAAGCTTTGCGGGCAAATGAAGAGCAGGCAGGAGATGGGCGTTTTGAGTTTCATCCTTCCTTTTTTTTTTGGATGAGGGGGTCTACCGCACATTACACAAGCAGTGCATCAATGCATGCTGTAATTCTCAAGAAATCCTCTCCAATGAGCTCACTGAAGGTCTCCTGGATGTACTTCCACAGCCTCCTAGTTAAATTCGATGAGAGAGTAACTGTGTTCCCTCCCCCATAGAGGGATACTTTCCTTTGCCAGTTGCAAAGCACGGCAGTGGGAACCATGGCTGCGCACAAGCCTGCTGCGTACAGTCCTGGCTTATATCCAGTGACATGCAGAATATGCATTCTGACTTGCAGGGACACACTAAGCAGCGAGATATTGGCTTTCATGGCCAGGCCGTGTGTGAACTAATCGCCCAAAGCACTGGAAATAGTTCACGGAGCTGTGTGTCTTGTCTCGGCAACCCGAACCTCCCTTTGCAAAAGCCCTTTCAGTCCCTGGCAATGCCCTGTCCCGTGGGCACTGCGGAATGTGGCGGCAGAGCATATTACCGGCTCCTTAACCAAAGTGAGAACAATAGCACTACTTATGATGTTTCATTTTTCCTTAGAAACAACCTTCGCCGGTCGGTGGTCTGCGCCAGCTGACCGGCTGAGACAGATAAGGAGGCCTCACAGGAGCAAGGAGGATATCTTCCAGGAGCTGATGCAGTCCAACGAGGCAGCAGCAAGGGAGACTAGACTATGGAGGCAGGAGTGCCGGCAGGAGTGCAAGGAAAACAATTTGAGGAGGCAGAAGCAGAAAGATGCCCTCATAAGCATCCTGCAGCAGCAGACCCAACTGCTGAAGACCATGATTGGTCTGCAGACCCAGCTGCTCCAGGCTTGCTCTCCCCCCCCGCACCCACAGCAACATTTTCTGTCCCCACCGCCCCATTCTCCCTCAAAGCAGTTCTTTGAAGCCCAGGGACCCTCCTGGTACAATGTTACATCCACTCCTGCACAAAGCTATGGCATTGAGCCATGCACCTACACGCATCTATAGTCCCTGGTACAGGCATTGCTTACTGTAAATATTTAATGTTTTCTAATAATAAAATTGAATCACTTGAACTGTGCACAGTGTCTTTATTGATACACAATAAAATTAGTTGTTGCATGTTTAGTATTCACTCATTTGAGCATAGTACAGTACATGCCCACTGCCACCCCCAACCCCACCCCCATCCCTGCGTAATCAGCACCCAGTAGTGTGTGGGAACACTACTGCACAGTGAGGCAATGTGTCCTATAAGTCCCCATGACTAAAATGCTCCCTAAGTGCCTCCCTTATGCAGACGGCTCTCAGCTGTGGCCCCCTGATACGCCTAGTGGCTGGCTGCTGGAAGGCAAACTCTAGCCGCTCAGCCTCCACATCCCATGAAGGGGGAAATTTCTCTCCCCTGTTTTCACAGAGGTTATGCAGGACACAGCACGCTGCAATGACGGCTGGAATGTTGTCCTCATTCAAGTCCAGCCTCCTGAACAAACAGCGCCAGCAGCCTTTTAAGTGCCCAAAGGCGCACTCCACGGTCATTTGGCACCAGCTTAACCTGTAATTGAAGTGCTCCTTGCTGGGATCCAAATTTCCAGTATAGGGCTTCATGAGCCAAGTCATCAGTGGGTAGGCTTAGTCTCCTATGATGACTATAGGCATCTCCACATCCCCAACAGTAATTTTATCATTGGGGAAGAAGGTCCCTGCCTGCAACTTCTGGTACAGACTCATGTTTCAGAAAATGCGAGCATCATGCACCTTACCCAACCACCCCGCATTTATGTCCGTGAAATGCCCCCTGTGATCCATGACTGCCTGAAGCACCATGGAGAATTAGCCCTTCCTATTAATATACTCAGTCACAAGATGCTCCAGAGCCAGAATAGGGATGTGCTTGCCGTCTATTGCCCCTCCACAGTTCGGGAATCCCATGGCCACGAATCCATTGACGTTCTCCTGCACCTTGCCCAACATCACTATCCTCCAGGGCAGAACACGATTAATGGATCTGCACACTTATGGAAGTGCTAACCCGACGGTCGACCTGCCAACTCCAAACAGATTCGTGACCGATCGGTAGCAGTCTGGAATCACCATTTTTCACAGCGCGATTGCAACATGCTTCTCCACGGTGAGGGCGGCTCTCATTTTGGTGTCCTTGCATCCAGGGCAGGGGCTAGCTCCTCACACAGTTCCATGAATGTGGCTTTCCGCATTCGAAAGTTCTGTAGCCACTGCTCATCATCCCACACCTGCAAAACGATGCGGTCCCACCACTCGGTGCTCGTCTCTCGTGACCAGAAGCGGCGGTGCACCGTGTGCAGATGCTCTGTGAAGGAGCTCAGCAATGCAGTGCTCTTGTTCTGCATGGCAGTCACCAATCCAGGGTCATCCGAATCCTGGTCTGATTCAGAGCTGAACGCATACTGTGTGACCAGCTGAGATGTATTCATTATGCTGAAGGCGACAGTCAAGATCAGAGCTGGATCCATGTTGCTGCAAAAAGGAGTTCTGGGAAGCAACGCAGTACTGTTGAAAATGGGCGCGAGTTGCTAGTAGCAATTCTCATGATGCAAGGGGAACAGAATGCACCATGGGAAACCAAGACTTTACCCATGGTGCTCAGCGCTACTCTCCTTCTACCCAGGATTCTTAGCGCCGAATCAGGATGTATGGAACTGTGGGTTAGATTCCCACAATTCAATTGGGTTTCTTGTGAAATCGCGAATTGCAGGGGGGGCTCTGTTCCATCACAAGCAGCTCAGTGTGGACGTGATACCGCACTACAAAAACCACATGACTTTTACAGCGCAATGGGCTTGTTGCGCAATTATTCCTGTAGTGTGGACATGGCCTGAGTGGTGAGGTATGGAGTCGTCACTTTGTGAGAAGTGTTTGCCCATTAATGTTGGATTTTTTACAGTAACCCCTTTAGTTTGTTAGGAAACCGGGTATTAGAAATTCTGTCATGCGCGGCCATGGTGAATCCATGATTGACCCTGGGATTTTCAGAGCCACACCACAGACTCTACTACTTCCGCTGGAGGAGTATTTGGGGACAGAAGTAGGCTCCTACTCCCGACAGAGAAGAGCCACTACAGGGGGCTGCAACACGCACTTTGCCAATGGGTTACAAAACTCTTCACTAAGTAGGAGTAAAATACTGGGGATCAGGAATCCTGACTAGGCTGAGAGTGAGGTCAGCAACCCCTGGCACATGAGCCAGTTTGGAGCAGCACATGGTGTCCTCTGCGGCGCAGCCGAACGTGCTGCTTCTTTGCTGGCCCAGAGGCGCTGCCGAGACCAGTGCAGCTCTAGGGGGCTGAAGACTGCACACCCCCGCTTACTGCCCCAGTCTCCGAAAGCGGCACTGCTTTGGGGGGCGGGGGACCATGAGGGAGCACCACTTTCAGCAGGACCTCCACATGACCCTGCAGCCTCTAGAACCCCTGTGTTAATCCCGCCCTGGGCTGGGGGTGCTAAGCAGAAGAGCACAGCTGTCAGGCCCCGGGGGCAGCCCTGCTCTGCTCTGCCTGGGAGTAGGGGCATGGTGGGGTGTTTTTAAATCTCTCGTCTTGCCCAGGCACGTATCCCAGAGCAGGGGATGTAAAACGCCCCCAGTCCTGAGCCTGGCAGGGAGCAGCTGGCGGGTCCCCCTCCCAAACCAAGGATGAGTTAACAGGGGTGGGAGACCTGGACCTGGCCAGGAGGGCTGTGGGTGGGAGAGCTGGCTCTGAAGCCAGGCGGGGGGGTTCCCAGGGCAGCCCTGGAGCAGGGCTGGGCACAGGATATCGGGGACCCTGCACCAGCTGGGGCCGGGAGCCCTGGAGCAGCATTGGGCAGAGGTCCCTGGAGCAGCGCCAGGCCAGGCAGGGGGGCTTTTGGGAACTCAGATCAGTGCCAGCCGGGGTGTCAGGGGGGTGGGGGTGGGAGCCCAGAGCAGCACTGGGCGGGTGGAGGACCCTGGGAGTCCAGATCAGTGGTGGCTGGGCACTGGGTGCAGAGGATTCTCTGGGCCACTGCCTGAGGGGGCTGGGTTTGCAGGTCTGTGCCATGAATCTTTTTTTCTGGAGCAATGCCCTGGTGACTATGGTAGCACTGTGTGTTTTATCTGCAGCTGCCACCATTACAGCCTCAAGGGTCTGCCCCCCATGACTGTGGAATGCCGGCACACAGGGGCGTCCTTTGGGGGACGAGTGGGGTGATCAGCCAGAGCCCAATGGTTTTGTGGGCCCCGCTGCCCCCACTGTGCAGCCTGCTCCCCACCCCACAAGCAAGGGGCAGGGCAGGAGGGCAGAGCCCAGCCTTTGGGCCGTCCCGTCCCACTCCCAGGGTGGAGCAACCAGCCCAGGGGTGGAGCGGGAGCATGGAGCCCAGCTCTGATCCAGCCTGCCCCGCCCCTGCCGCCTGGTCTTCAGCGGGCTCAGGACCAGCTCCCACCATTGGCCTCAGGTCCCAGGCCACAGCCGGGACGGTTCCCACCAGTGGGCTTGGGTCCCCAGCCATGGTTGGGGCTGGCTCCTGCTGGCAGGGGCGGCTCCGGGTTCCTGGGGGGGTGGCTGAGGTTCCTGGGGGTAGAGCAGGCTGACCCACCCCATCCCTTTCCAGCGCAGGGGGGCAGGGCCCCCCAGGCCGATTGGTCCTGGGCCTCACTCCCCCCAGGGGACAGTTCTGCTGTCACAGATAAGGTGGAGACAGAAGACAACTCAGGGTGACATGTTCAGTGAGATCCTGCAAGCCACAAGCACTGGGCCTGGAGGGTGAGCATTGTAGAGAGCCTGGAGAGGAGAAGAGTGGAGAGGAGAAAGGCCCAAGAGTCCCAGCACCAGCAGGAAATGGAGAGGGAGGTGCACCAGGATATAATCTTGCTTCTCAGGCAGTAAGACAGATGCTGCAGACTTTACTTGATTTGCAGGTTCAACACTCCCAGGCTTTGCAACCCATTGAGAGCTCAATATTGGGACACCCCTCTAATGCCCCACCCAATATTCCACATGGCCTCAGGGCTGCTGCTGCCCCTGCCACTCCACCCCCAGGGACATAAAAGACAATTCCAGCTTCACATATGTTGACCTGTGAAAGCCACGGATGACGGATCATATAGGTGTAGCTGAAATGGATCCAGATGTTCATTCCCCTTCATTAATTCTGTTCTCTTAATTTATTTTTAGTATGTTTTATATAATAAAATATAATATATTTTAAATTTCACTATTTCTTTTTTATTGAATTATATTACAAAATATTAATTAATTAATTAGAATTTAACTCATCTTTATTTGTTCATAAGATCTGCTATCAAATGTTTCACAGGTCTGAAAGCAACCAATTACTTGTTACTGAACATGTACCACAACTCGTATGATTATTCATAAACAAAATTCACAGATGTATGTACATCAATCACCGTATGATTTCTACCTAGCCACAAAAGAGCAGAGACAGGTAGAGCACAGTACAAGCAAACATGCTACCCTGGTTTACTATCAGAATGCTCTTTCAAAGCCTCCCCGATCCGTTTAGCTCTGCATTGAGCTCTTGTAATAGCCCATGTGTCTGGCTATTCAAACTCAGCAGACAGCTGCTCCACCTCCACCCTCCAACCTGCAGAAAGTTTTCCCCTTTGCTTCACAGATATCAAGCAGTCAAATTCCAAAGGGGTAGCCGTGTTAGTCTATTGTAGAAAGACAAAAGAGTCTTGTGGCACTTTTAAAGACTAACAGATTTATTAATCGCATGAGCTTTCGTGGGAGAAAATCCCACTTCGTCAGACGTCAGAAGTCAGTCCCACTTCAAAGCGTCTGACGAAGTGGGATTTTCTCCCACGAAAG
>ML685878.1:465871-488686 GCA_007922175.1 Pelusios castaneus
CAGCTAACTGCTCTCCCTGTGTGCATGCCCCTCTCTTCCAGCTAACTAATCTCCCTGTGTGCCCCTCTCTTCCAGCTAACTGATCTCCTTGTGTTCCCCTCTCTGCCAGCTAACCGATCTCCCTGTGTGCCCCTCTTCCAGCTAACCGATCTCACTGTGTGCCCCTCTTCCAGCTAACTGATCTCCTTGTGTTCCCCTCTCTTCCAGCTAACCACTCTCCGTGTTCCCCTCTCTTCCAGCTAACCGATCTCCCCGTGTGTGCCCCTCTTCCAGCTAACAGCTCTCCCCGTGTGTGCCCCTCTCTTCCAGCTAACCGCTCTCCCTGTGTGCGTGCCCCTCTCTTCCAGCTAACCGCTCTCCCTGTGTGCATGCCCCTCTCTTCCAGCTAACTGCTCTCCCTGTGTGCATGCCCCTCTCTTCCAGCTAACTGCTCTCCCTGTGTGCATGCCCCTCTCTTCCAGCTAACTAATCTCCCTGTGTGCCCCTCTCTTCCAGCTAACTGATCTCCTTGTGTTCCCCTCTCTGCCAGCTAACCGATCTCCCTGTGTGCCCCTCTTCCAGCTAACCGATCTCCGTGTGCCCCTCTTCCAGCTAACTGATCTCCTTGTGTTCCCCTCTCTGCCAGCTAACCGATCTCCCTGTGTTCCCCTCTCTTCCAGCTAACCGCTCTCCGTGTGTGCCCCGCTCTTCCAGCTAACCGATCTCCGTGTGTGCCCCTCTCTTCCAGCTAACCGATCTCCATGTAGCTCACAGCATTAGCAGGGCTCTCATTCAAGGCCTCAGTTAAGAAGTCCTATTTTCCAGTCCTGCCCTCTCCTGCCCAACTCTTGAGCTAGGCCCCATGCACACCTTCTGAGAGAGCATTTTCTCTCATAAGAGGACAAGGGCAAAGTATTTGCCCAATCGTTTTCTTTCTTCAAGGTTGCTCAACCATGTAAAATTTTGCCCACATAGCTGGGGGAGCGACCTGACAAGGCACATAAAATACACCGAGAACCAAAAACCTCTTGCTCAAAGGCAGGTTGTTAAAAAGTCACATGTTGTAACACCTGTAGGTAATGGGTGTACCATTCTTAGGTCCTGGGTCTGTGCGGTTAGCAAGACAGCAGGACAGACCTCAGCATCTCCAGGTTTTGTTTTAGGCCTGACTTTAGTGTCATACTTCCCATTTTCTTTTCCAGATGCTCTAATTGACCCAGCACCCAATAAATATGACACAGCCCCAGCATATTTCCAAGTGTGTCAGACCTCACCTTCTTACTCTATAAGTAAACGGCCCCAGGGGACTCTTCAGTGGGCCAGAACAGGTAAAGACACATCAAAGTCCTGTGAAATGGTATTATTGCTCTGACCGCATACTGTTACAGAGCAACTTCCTGCACGCTCCTGCATTATTATAAACAGTCCCCCATCCTCTTACCCTGCTCCCATTTCTCATCCCCCTTAGATTTTCCTGGGGAAGGGGTAGAGCAGAAAGATGCTATCTTTGGAAAACATGGGAGTAGGTTGTGAGGTTAGAAGCTAATAATTTCCACAGACTGGTGATGATGAAATGACAGTGGCAGAAAAATCCTGGCCTAACAGAAGCTACAACTTCTTTACAAAGCTAAAACTGTCATCAGCGGACAACCTGGGGCCCAGCAATTTTGTCAGAGCTCAGTATGAACCAGGAAACATTCAGTTCACACACATCGAAACAAGCACCTTTAGCTTAGTGCGTGTTTCAGAGTTCTCTCAGCAGAGCCTAAGTTATGTTGACCGCAGTTGGCATTAGAGCAATGTGATTTTAGCTCTGACTTCCTTTTCCCCTCTACACTGGAGTACACGTGTTAAGTAACAGCTAAGAACCATTCTGAACCCAAAGGCTGGACACAACGTGTTCCTCTTTGGGATATCCTGCATAGCAGTATCACACACACACCTGGAAATCCTTTTGGGGCAGATCACTGACCATCACGCTGTGGAGAGAGGATGTTCCAGCTCAGGGATTGTCCAGCTATTGTCAGTTCTGAGCTGCGTAGCCTGGGTCAGTCAGACTGTAGATGTTACTCTGGAAGCAGGAAACCAGGACAAAGATTGTGTGCAGAATATGGTTCTTACACAGGAACTAAAATATTTTATGGTTAAAATCCTGGGCTGGTGAAACCGCTACTGGCTCACGCGAGACGGTCCTTCGTAAGTTACTGGTGCCCTGGGTCCAACTCACTGAGAACACGCTGCAGCTACCCCAGAGGTTTATGAAAATCACTGCTCCTGCCCTTCACGTTTGGGGCCATCATCATGGGCAATGTACCCACCAAGCGTAAGATGGTATTTGTAGCGCTCTTTGGAAATCTAGTCAGGCAAACTTTGCGAGATAGCATTTCTTTCCACAGTGGTGGGGGTTTGTTTGCTTACTCTTGCCCCATGCCTCTGGGCCAGTCTATTATAGCCAGGCCCTCTCAATACAAACTTGCATATACGTCTGAATCTCAGGTTCTGTGTATAAATCTAAGCAAGCCTGACACAAAGTGGGAGAGAAGCAGCCCTGGACGTGGCTGGTTGATGCTACTGCTGTAGGTGAAACCCTCCACCTGAAGAGTTTTATACACTAGTTACAGATGGCGGCACAAAAACCCATTTCCATGTAGTGAAGAAAGCCACTGGTAGGACCCTAATGTCCATCCCCCCATGAAAGGGGGTCAGACAGAGGGAGTCATTCCAGGCATCAAACTTACTGGCTTCTCCTCCTTCCAGGGAACACACCAGGACCAGGAGCATATGATGTTGAGAAGGGATATGGAGCTCATTTACCTAGCTCCCCCAGTGTCATCATCCAAGGCATCCGGAGACCTAAGAGACACGAAACTGGGCCCTTCACAACTCTCTGAACAGGAGCTGCAAAGAGCAAACAACTTTGCTCCATTTTCACCAGGTTGATGGCAGTTATGTAGTGTGTTCAACTAAAGACGCTCGCAGTTAACAGAGTAAGATTCATTATACCCTCTACACTATTACCACTTATTCCCTACTGTCGTTCTCATCTGGAACAACCTCTTAATTCAGAGACAGATGCACAAGCATCTGGGACCCATACTGTAAGAACAGGTAACTTCTGCTTTTAGAAATCGCACGTCTATCTGATTAATGATGGCACATTTACTAGTAATAAACCCTCGAGACTTGATTTGAACTGGCCTAGGTGCCTATTGCACACGAAACGACAGAGGGTGCATACCTTCACAGCAGCTCAGGATAGGCCGAGAGCGTTCACTTTTCACCTGTCCTCATTCAAGATCCAAAGGGGGTAGCCCTGTTAGTCTATTGCAGAGAAACAGACTGGTGGCACCCTCTACAATTTCTGTAGCTCACTGCTGTAAACAAATTTTCTCTATTCCAAATGCAAGGAGGGGGTCTCAAGGACAGCTAAATCAGAGATTTTAGTTCCATAGAGCAGAAAAAAAAAATCTCGTGGTCTTGATACAGCCACACGTAACAGAATAGACTGTCTGGAACCACCCATGTGTTTAGAGTCTAGATTTTGCACATTCAGATGCAGCGGCGGCTTTTGGGGTCGGTGAAGCAGGCACACGCCTATGGCCCCAAGCAGTAAGGGGGCCCCCATTGCCTGCTTCACTAAATCCAGAAGCTGCATCTGCTTTGATCAGCAGCAAGAGCTGGCCCTGGGGCCAGGCCACAGAGGAGGGGATGGGGCCAGCAGCGTGGAGCCAGGGCTGGCTGCAGGTTTGGGGAGGAGACTGGGGCCAGCTGCAGAGGGTGGATCAGGGCCATGGAGGTGGGAATGGGGGCCTATAAGGGGGCCCTGCAATGGGCCTTTGCCTAGGGCACGCAATTGCCTACGGCCGCCTCTGTTCAGATGACAACAGACTGTGTATTTAAACTACCAGACCATTCTCAGACAACTGCAGGTTTTATTAAGGTTTCATAACTGTTACAAAAAAACAATCAGCTCCCACGTTGTAAGGTCTTCTTGGCTGCAGTTTTAGCTCTGTTGAGAAAAAACAAGCCTTGCAT
Organism: Pelusios castaneus; assembly: GCA_007922175.1. Classification (NCBI taxonomy): domain Eukaryota; kingdom Metazoa; phylum Chordata; order Testudines; family Pelomedusidae; genus Pelusios; species Pelusios castaneus. The sequence goes on from ML685878.1 coordinate 469,886, forward strand.
TAGTAAAGAATTTTTTAGTTAACACTAGTCAATTTCAGCTGACATTTGAGACTTACAGCTGGGCATTCTATCGTGCCACTGTTGATGTCATCAATGACATCGTGAGGATGTCTGCCATCAATATTGCAGCCAACAGACTGAGCCGTTCCTAGAATCTCCTTAATGGTTCCTGTAACAGAGAGAGAACGCATCATAACTCTGGACCAAGCCTGACTGGCTCTGAGAATTCAGAGTTTTCCATTAGGAAAGAAGTGTCCATGCTGGGTATTGCTATAGCAGGAGTCCATGACTTACGACAGCTTGGTAATTCCTGTGCATCTCCCTCCTGGAGAAAGTCTGTTAATTACGGAGGTATCTGATGAACGACAGCAATCTCGGTATGTGAGATACAGGAGGCTCTTCCCCGGGGGTCCAGTAACCCTCCTGAGCCTAGCTAATCCCTATGCAGGTGATTGTCGAACTTCTCATTTACAGACCCCTAAACATTTTCAAACTGAGGCATGGACCTCTTTGGAAATCTTGGACAGTCCATGGACCACAGGTTGAAAAACCTGTGCCACTTCTCTCCCTATCCAAGCCATCCATCACTGGCAGTTGCAAGCTGCATTATCAGGATTCAAAGCATGAGGAGCATGGATCTCCTACGTGAGCTGCGCTGTAGACCAGTAGAAAAGCAGAGTGAGGGGCTCCGAGTTCAGGAGAGCTGGTTTAGGTACTCCGGACCAGCCACATGAGTAACCCCCAGTAGCATACTACTCTTACCAGAGAGCTCCCGGGCCAAGGACCTGTGCCTCATCTGCCGGGCGATGTTCACTATCTCATCAAAGCTGACGCTGCCACTGTGTTTAACTGTGAACAAAGTTGAAAGGAGGTAAGAGTATATCAGGGGTCAGCAGTACAGTAGTAAGCTCATTCCTTACAACAATGCCTCGACTGACCATCTGGCGTCCCCAGACTTCAGCAGTTACCCAGAGAGAACAACCCTGTTTCCTAAGCTTTTTTCCCCTACCAGCTCACCACTGGAATGCACCAGCCACCTCATGCTGGACAGGCACACTTGCAGGTGGCTGTTTTAGTGAACTTTTAGACAAGCCAAAGTACTGTGAACACAGGCAGATCATTTCCTGCATTGTCGGCATAACTTTCTCTTCAGAGAAGTCTTGGGGTGTATTTCTGCACCTTGCAGGTTGGAATCTCAAAGTGCTTCACATCATTAATGAAACCCCACAACGCTGGTAAATGATCCATTCAGCAGAGGGGTAAACAGAAGGCAGAAAGCTATACGACAGCCAACCAGCTCCGAGCCAGACACACCACTTAGCACAGCGATGGACGGGATTTAAAGAGGGACACTTACTGTTCTTCTGCTTCTTCCTGTCACGAGGAGGTTCCTTGAGGGCTTTAATGATCAGCGCAGAGGCAGAAGGGACAACCTCAATCTAAACAGGGGAAAGGAACATTTTTTTTTTTTTGGTAAATCTAGAATCCCTGACAGAAAAAAATCAGTCAGTCTCACAAGACAGCTAACCGAACATCCTCTCACAGAGCTCTAAATTCACTGTATTCACTAGGCAAGAGTTATGGTAATTACTATCATTCACATGTGTACCCGACAATCTCTCTACGGAAAGAGACGTGACAATGTTCCCAGTCTTTCGGCACAGAGCTCTTCACATGGAACAGAAGAGCCCTGCTTCCTAAACTGGGGATTCCTCTCAGCTCACCACTGGAATACACCAGTCACTTCAGCACAAGACAGGCATAGTGGCGGGTGGCTACAAGAGACTGAAGGCCAGATGGTATCTTAGTGTTTGGCACAACATTTCCCTGATCTAAATCTTGCTCTCTAACCCCCACCTCCAGTCAGAAGTCAAAGGTTGCACCTGAAATAGTGTTGGCCTGGTTCCAAACCCAATATTTATACCACTTCTTGCAAACAGATGAACCCATTTGCTCCTCTCCAGTCTGTTGCTACTTAACCTTGCCATTTAATTTGATGCCTGCTTGTCAATCAGACACTTATCTCAGCATGCACAGCCTTGAATTACACATCAAAATGCAGCTGCCTCTGGGTGGTGGGCAGGAGGGAGCTCTGGCCTTGGATACCAAGGAAACCCAGCTCTTCCCCAGAGTGGCAGAGGGTCTTTGGGGCCTCCAGAGATTCATAAGGACTTTGTTTTTAAGGTCTCGTCCAGAAGACCCCCACAGCGTGGAACTCATTTTATCTACCTCGGAAGGATGAAGGGCTGAGTCGACCCTGCCAGGATTGACACTTGTGGTTCCAGCAAATCCAGGTGTTCAAACCTGACGCTTCTACCACAAAGCCATCCCTTCTGGCGTTTAATACCTGAGCTTGCCTGTTCTGGATAGTAAGTTTCACGGTGATCCTCAACCCCTTCCAGTCACCCGTTGCCTTGGCGATGTCATCTCCAACCTTTTTGGGAGACTGAGGACAAAAAGCAGCGTTTGATTGATTGCTCTTCGGCATGATTTTTTCCTAAAGACGCTCATTTGCTCTAACAATTGCATCATGTGGTACACATCGTTCCCTGAACCTGGCTGCTAGATTTGAAAGATTTCACCCTCTTCCCAAACAACTAAACCCACTGATGTGAGGAAAAGCAGTTTCTGTGGATCCCTGTAATCTCATGGGGAAAAAAATGGCTCAGCAGAGTGAGCCACAAGTCTAAAGCGGCAGGGATTGGTAGACACGCAGTAGAGGGATTTCTGCAGCCATCTGCCCCAGTCCACTCCCACCCCCACTCATTCCACACCATGACTTTCTATTCTGCGAGCCTCTCCCCACCACTCACCTCTCTGCTTGTGCATTTGATCCCGCTCCCCCATGCTACCTTCCTCACCGCAGGGGATGGCCCTTTCCAGACCAGCTCTGCCATTTCTCACACCTTTGCTCCGCCCGGTCCCCAATGGCTGGGAAAGTCACCCATGACCAGGCCCAGCGCCCCCCCAGCTCGCTGCAGCGGCCGGGCACACGGACCCCGCAGTGCAGAGGGGCCGGCGGGGAATCTGCTCCCAGGTGTCGGCACCGGGCCGGGGCCGCTCAGCTCAGGATCCCTCCCCCCACAGAGCTTTTCCCGGGGGGGGTCACTCCCCAGCCGGGCCCGCCCCCGCCCCACTCACCAGACCCAGCGGGCCGATCTTCGGAGCCAGGGCGGACGTGGCGCCGACCTCCCCGCCGGTGCATCGCAGGAACACTGGGGACGGGAGGGGTCGGTTAGCCACGCACCACAGCCGGCACCGCGCCCCCGCCCGGCTGTCCCCCGCCCCTCACCCCCCCGACCTACCGACTTTGATCTCGTTGGGGTCGAACTTGGGCGGCATGGCGGCGGGCCCGAGCCGGATGGCGACGGATCAGGAACACGAGACGCCAGCCAGGCGCAGCGCCACGAGAAAGACCGGAAGAGGCTCCGACCGCGCGGGATATAGTGGCCGAGATCTCGCGAGATACACGCAAGCCGCACCTGGGCCACCATCTTAGGTGTGGGCAAGGGACCCGAGGGAGCCCGATCACCATGTTGTGTGTGGGCAAGAGCCTTCAGAGGCCATGTCAGGTATGGGCAAGTTCCCGACGAAACGACTTGGCCGCCATGTCAGGTGTGGGCAAGTTCCCGACGAAACGACTTGGCCGCCATGTCAGGTGTGGGCAAGACCCCCAAGGAGGGATGGCCCGCGCGGGATCTGGGTCTCACTCCTCTTCCCTCAGCGCAGTCCGGGTCCCCGCGGGGTGGGTGGGTCTCACAGCACAGCCCTCCCCCTGTGCCGCAGGTCCCTGGGAAGCTGGATCGCCGGGCGGCTCCGCCCCGCCCCATGGGGGCTGGACACAGAAGGACGCCCCAAGCCCCGCTCCGACCCCGTCTCTGTGGGCAGCTGGTCATGTGACCTCCGCAGCGGAGGGGCGGGGCGAGTGGGACCCGGAAGTCCCGTCCCGGATTAGCATCCCGGCGAAGGAGCGGTGAGTACGGAGCCGGGGTCAGGCCGGTGACCGTTGGGGGCTACGCCGGGGAGGGGCTGTCCCGGGGAGCTCCCCGCCGCCCCCGGCTGTGGCTGGCCGAGCCCCCGGCGCTGCTCTCGCCGCGCTGTCGCTAGGGGTGGGCTGGGCTGGGCTCGGGCTCGCCCACGGCGCAGGTTGCCAGGGCCCTGTGGCTCCCCCTGCTCGGGTGCCTGGGACAAGCTAGTGCCGGGCGGGGACGGGAGCGGCTGCTGGGCCAAATGCTCCCCCTGCAAAGAGCCCCAGTCTCCTGCCCGCCCTCTGCGGGGATTCGCTCCTGCGGGAGCTGAGGCTTGGCTGGGGGCTGGTAGGTGAGCCGGCAAGTGCCCGGTGAAAGGAGCGTGGCCAGCCGGGGTGACAGTTTCCCACGATGCCTGGTAAAAGGTTAGTGGGGTTCAGGCGTGACTCGGGGAGTGCGGAGTTCAGATTGGAAATGAGGCATCAGCGGTGAGCAGTGAGAGCTGGAACAACTTCCCAGGGCTTGTGATGGATTCTCCATCCCTGGCAACTACAAACTGAAGATTGGCTGTTTTTCGGAAAGGCCTGGTCTAGGAATTATTTGGAGGCAGGTCTGTGTTATACAGGAGGCCGGGCTGGGTACTCACAGTGGTCCCCTTTGGCCTTGGGATCTCTGGAATGATGTTTGTGCAGCCTTGTTCAGCCTCCTGACGCATATGCATGGTAAGATCTGCCGTATGTCATAGATGGTCATACAGTATTATATGCGTTGGCACCCACATGTGCCGTCAGCATCACTGGAACCTTTAGATTTACTGCACAGACCTCTGCCGGTTGAGCTGTGGGAGTAACTCATAGCAGTTTGTGCAGTGGGAGGAACGAGAGCAGCAGTCCATTTATTCAGCATCCTGTCTTCTGAGAGTGGCTAATGCCAAGTGCTTCAGAGGGAATGAGCAGAACAGGCAAGAATCAAGTGAGCCAGCTGTCCACTCTCAGCTTCTGGCAGAAGCTAGGGCAGAGGTGGGCAAACGCCAGCCCGCAGGAGCCTTTCATCAGGTCTTGCCTGGGTGTCAGGTGACACAGCAGAAGAAGCCACCCCGCCTTTTAAAACAAACAAAACCCACCCCAAAAAAGCCGGCCGGCCACCGAGGTTAAGAGCACCGGGAGGGTTCCCCTGCCCCTCATCCTGGCTACTGGTCCCGCTGCCCCATTTCTATTTTTTCTTAATATATTAATTTCCCCACGTGCCACTCACGTGTTGCTATTGGCTGTGCACAGCACAGCTCAGGTACCAGCAGGCTGGGGGAATAGGTTGGTGGGTGAGGTTTGCATGACCACACCCACAGCTGCAGGAAGTCACTCTGCTCCCAGGCTGGGCAGCAACTCCACGATTCTTTAAATTCTTTTTCTGGGCTTCCTTGCTCTCACAGTCTCCAGAAAAGCAGCCCACCCATTTATCTTATAATAAGCCCATCTGTCTCTGCTGGCCTGGCCACTCCCTGTCCCTTCTCCCCACCCCTCTCACAACACTGGACCCCTGGCAGGAGACTGGTGGCCACTCCTCCATCTCTGGCCCGCTTAGAGGCAAATGAGGCACTCAGGCCAAAAAGTTTTCCCATCCCCGGACTAGGGACTCTCAGAGAATGGTGTTGCATCCCTCCCATCCTGGCTAGTAGCCACTGTTGAGCCTCTCCTCAATGAACTTATTTAGTTTGTTTTCCAACTCTGTTATAGTTTCGGCCTTCATAACATCCCTGGCAACAACAGGTTGACTGTGTTTGTCTGAAGTACTTCCTTTTGCTTGCTTTAAACTTGCTGTCTATTAATTTTAGTTGGTGACCCTTATTTCTTGTAACATTTCCCCATTCACTTTCTCCACACCAGATGACATTTTAGACCTCTATCATATTCTCCCTTAGTCATCTCTTTTCGTTGTTGAAAAGTCCAAGTCTATTTAATCCCTCCTTATACCAAAGCTGTTCCATATCCCCAATAATTTTTGTTGCCCATCTCTGTATCCAGTTCTAATATATCTTTTTTTTTTTTTTTTTGAGCTGGGCTAACCAGATCTGCACACAGTGTTCATGATGTGAGCATACCATGGATTGATATTATAGTATTATGATTATTTTCTGTCTTCTTATCTATTCTTTCCTAATGATTCACAACACTGATAGTTTTTTTGACTGTCACTGCATACTGAGTGGAAGTTTTCAGAGAACTACCCACAATGACGCCAAGATCTTTCTTGAGCGGTAACCGTTAATTAAGACTCCATCATTTTATATGTATAGTTGGGATTACGTTTTCTAATGTGCATTACTTTGCATTTATCAACGTTGCATTTAATCTGCCATTTTGTTGCCCGGTCACCCAGATTTGTGAGATCCCTTTGTAACTCTTTGCAGTCTTCTTTGGACTTTGTTATCTGGATTTTTTTTTTTTTTGTAGTTTAATTAAGTATCTTGTAATTTTGTACCATCTGAAAATTTTGCCACCTCACTGTTTACCACTTTTTCCAGATCATTTATGAATATATTGAACAACACTGGTCTAAGTACAAACTCCTGGGGAATCCCACTATTTACCGCGCTCCATTATAAAAAGTGACCATTAATTCGTACCCTTTGATTCCTATCTTTATTCAATTACTGATCGATGAGAGGTCCTTCCCGCTTGTCTCAAGGCTGCTTACTTTGCTTAAGAACCTTTGGTGAGTGACCTTGTGAAAGGCTTTCTAAAGGTCTAAGTGCACTGGATCACCCCTGTCCATATGTTTGATGGCTCACTCAGAGAATTCTAATAGATTAGTGAGGCTTGATTTCCCTTTACAAAGGTCATGATGACTCTTCTCTGCCAAATCATATTTATCTATGTGTCTGATAATTCTGCTCTTACAGTTTCAACCAATTTTCCTGGTACTGAAGTTAGGCTTACCAGCCTGTAATTGCTGGGATCACCTCTCAAGCCATTTTTTAAAATTGGCATCACATTAGCTATCTTTCAATCATCCAGTACGGAAGCTGACCTGATCCTATGACTTACACTTCCCTGCATTTATTTTCCTCCCGTTCTGTAAGTTCCCCATCTTCAAAGCATCTGATGAAGTGGGATTTTCTCCCATGAAAGCTCATGCGATAAATAAAAGTGCCATAGGACTCCTTGTTTATTTTGCTGAACTAGACTAACACAGCTGCCCCTTTGGAACTTGTTCTTGGGTGTGATCTGAGTGTTCTGCCCACTCAGCCAGCTGGCTCCCAGTCTTCCCGCCCTCTGTTTCCTTCACTGGCTCAGTTCCATTTTCCTCTCCATCTGCTGACTGTCAGTCCCAGTCTCCGTGCCCATCCAGTTCCAGCCTCTCCTCCCCACCCCAGCTCCAAGCCTTCCTGCCCAACCTGTCTCCCTGCTCAACCAGTTCCTACCCACTCACTGCTCTCTTCCTGACTTTCAGTCTAGCTCCTTGCCAAGTAGTTGTTGTCATCTCCTAACTTCCAGTCACATTTTATCTCCCCTACCCAGCCCCAATTTGACCAGACTCCTTGCCTCTATCTACTCCTGTCCCACCCTTGTGGTCCAGCTCTTACCCCTCTGTATTTGGATCGGATAGCTTCCTCCTCCCACACAGCTGGGTGCTGGCAGGGGGTACTCTGAGAACACAGATGAGACAGGCTCCCTTCTCTCAGTTCCAGTGATCTGTTCCACCCCAGCCTGGAACAGTAATTACAGGTAAAGTCCAACTTTGCCCTTGGGTTGTAAATTTTCCACAGCACCTATAGAAAAAGTATATACTTTGTGCAGGCCTTGACAAAGCTATGTTTTGGTTGCCATGGTGCCAGTTTTAGTTGGCTAACTCCATGACAGAAATGTAATGGAGGAGTGCCCTCTGGTGACCAAAAGTAAAATTGCTGGCGCCTAGCTGTGAGCCAGTTTTGTCCACCCCTGACTTTGTGGGGATAACCCAAGCACCGTCTGGTCACAGGTAGAAGCTGTGAGAGACTGGAACATGCTTAGCCTATGTGAACTGTGATTTTTTTTTTTTTTTAAAGGCTTTTAACTGCCTCATTTGAATGGATTTTCCCAGGGAAGGCAAAAAAAACTTCGTATCAGGAAGGTGCCATCTCCCTGCAGAATGTCACCTGCTCCTAAGCATGATGGTGCTAGGGTATATCAAAAGATCACCAGCTTTAAATTTTTTTAAAAAAAAATCTTATTTTTCCCTAGCCTCATTCTCCAAAATGGCTGAGCCATTTTGTCTGAAAATTTCCAGAATAACTCAGTCTGAGAGACGACCGATACAGAAACCTTTACCTGAAATAGTTAAAATCTGTCCAAATGATAAGCAATGGAAAAATAGAATCTTACAATGGGAAGGGAGGCAACCTTCATCAGCCCCCCCGTAGTAGTGATGAGATCTCTTTCATGCACAAGCACACAGCACCTAGGGAAAATGTTATCCATGTAATACATTCTATTTATCATGCATCCAGGTCGTGTGCTGAGTGCCAGCTAACCCACATCTGCTGGATGACTTCCGGGACTTCCCAGCAGTTTCCAGGCTGCCATTTAAAGAATACATCCTGCCAGACCACTGTCTGAAATGTCTCCTTCCTAATTGCTCATCCTGCCCTTCACAGCAACCTTGAGTCTTGGAGCAGTGACATATTTAAGGACTCGTATCTCACAAGTGATTGTAGATAGAAACATGTGGGTTATATCATTGGAAGGGGCAGTCTTCATTTTCCACTGGCATGCCAGGCACCAAGTTCTGGCCCTGGAACAACATGAAATATCAGACCTTCCTCGTCCCTCACTGTTATGTCAGAAAGCTATTTTAATTTGTAGAGGTCTTTAAAATGTGTTCTTTAGAACTGACCTCACCAGCTGGAGCCCTACATGTTTGGGCTCATGTTTTCTAGGGCAGCCTGCCTTTGCAGGTGAAAGTTCCAGAAAATTGTATCAGTTTAAAGAACTAATCTTGAAAACACTTCTATAATGTTTGATACAAAATATACAGGGGTGGGGGGGGGGGGGGGAAAATGAGGAAACCTGTCTTCCAGACTCACTTGTGTCTTTGCTGCTTGTGAATTACGCAGCTACCCCAACCATTAGCCAATAAAACCTTTATAACAGACCAATACGTGCGTGAAGGAGTGAATGAATTGCACATACGGTGGTATATGTTATGAAGCACTAAGGGACCATTCAAACAGCCACGTCTAGATGGCTGAACATTCCCTCATTCTGCATCTGGTTCTAGCTGCTCTTCATTTCATTGTATCTGCTGGACTGTTCCATTTTAAAGTTATACCAAGGGAATGAAAGCTGCCTGGTTTTTCATCAACTTAATTTCATTATTCTGTTCTTTTCTCATATATATCTTAATAATGTCTGGTGCCGTGATGTTCCCTCTGATGGGACTGCATCTGCCATGTGTAGCACTCTGTCAGAAATACACATCTCCACCACAGCTGATCTGAGAGAGAACCATTCAGTTATGCTTGGCAGTCTTGCATCCCAGAGCTCTTTGAGGTATAAGGTGCATTATCTTGAACAGTGCTAACCCTCAGTGCACGTTAATTCCCGCAGGCCTCATTTCCAAAGTCAAGAGTGGTCTTGGTGTGTTAACAGCACTCTCGCTTTATTACTCATAGACTCATCGGCTATGTCTACACTGGCAAGTTAGTTCAAATTAAGGAGGCTTAATTCGAACTAACTTAAGCCTTGGCCACACTAGCTTTTCATTCGTTCGAATTAAGGGCTTCCTTAATTCGAACTAATAAATTCGAATGCTTAGTTCAAACTAACCCTGAATTCGAACTAGTTAGTTCGATTTAAGTCAACGTGGCCATATTAATTCGAACTAACTGCTTAGTTCGAACTAATCGGCAGAGTCACCTTCATGCAACTGACTAATTCGAACTAAGCAAGTGCCCTGCATGGACATGGCTAGTTCCAACTAGCATTCTAGTGGGGCCGTTCCAGTTCGAATTCAGTTAATTCCAACTAACTAAAATTAGTTCAAATTAAGTAATTCGAACTAGCTTTTGTAAGTGTAGACATAGCCTTAGACTTTAAGGTCAGAAGGGACCAGTACGATCATCTAGTCTGACCTCCTGCACAATGCAGGCCTCAAGACTTCACCCACCCACTCCTGCAATAGGCCACCGACCTATGACTGAGTTATTTACCTTCTTCAATCATGATTTAAGGACTTTAAGATACAGAGAATTCACCGGTAGGTGAACCATGCCCTGTGCTACAGAGGAAGGCGAAAAACCCCCACAGCCCAGGCCAATCAGCCCTGGGGGAAAATTCCTTCCCGACCCCAAATATGGCGATCACTTAAACCCTGAGCATGTGGGCAAGTCTCAACAGCCAGTTACCCAAGAAACAATTCTCTGTAATAACTCAGAACCCACCCCATGTACCCTCCCCTCTTAGGCCACTTGTATATCCAGCACACGTAGCCAAAAATCAGTCAATTTCCAAAACAGGCTAATCATACCATCCCCTCCATACATTTATCAAGCTCAGATTTGAAAGCAGTTATGGTTTTTGCCCCCACAACTCCCCTTGGAAGGCTATTCCAGAACTTTACACCTCTAATGGTTAGAAACCTGCATCTAATTTCAAGCCTAAATTTTTTTGATGGACAGTTTATAACCATTTGTTCTGGTGTCCACATTGGTGCTGTACCCAAATAATTCCTCTCCCTCCCTGATGTTAATCCCTCTGATGCATTTATAGAGAGCAATCACATCCCCCCTCAACCTTCCTTTGGTTAGGCTAAACAAGCCAAGCTTCTTGAGTCTCCACTCATAGGACAGGGTTCTCCACTCCATCACTGCTGTTATTGCATGACTACGGTAAAATGACCAGTGCAGCGTTCCAGCTTGAGCTGAGAAGCCTGTCTTCATGGCGCTGCAGTTTGGAGTTTGTCCTCTGCAGACCATGCACTGTATGCGACTCTTGTGGCGGCAATCAGCTCTGGTTTTATGGGCAGAGCTTAATGTAAGTCTGCATGTTGACATGATCTGTTGTTCAGTTGGGAGGGTTAGTGATTAGGCCTTGAAGTCTGCCAAGTGAAAATGGGGTTTAAACTGTTAGATGTTATAAGCACACAGATTAGGATGATTCAAACTGAAGAAGGAACCTACTTAGATTCTGTATTTCTGGCTAAAAAACAAGTGCCTGAAAAATTTTGCGTTAGCGCAGGGCAAAAGTGGGGTTTAAAGGGTAAGATCAGCTAATGTAATGTCAGGCACTGCCTGGGTGCAAATAAGTCCCTGACTGGGGATTCTGACTCTTGATCTCTCAGTGGGGCTGTGCAGGGGGTTGGCTGCATGGGTCATCTGGCAGAATCAGGGCCTAAATGAGGACAGACACCGAGATGGCAATTTTCTGTTCTTTTTACTTAGAGTGCAATTCTTTAACCCAGGCTCCCACCTGTTACATACGCTCCCTGCCTCTTCTGCCTTTGTTTCCACTCATCACTTTCGACCACTGAGACGGATCTGTAGTGAAAAGCAAAAGATGCTGCTGTTCTTCCGTAAAAGGAAACCCAGCGACGAAGCCCGGAAGCGCCTTGAATACCAAATGTGCCTGGTGAGCTTTGGGGTGGTGCTTTTCGCTTTCTGTGGTCCTCTTTTGGGTAAAGAAGGGAAACTTGGGGTAATTGCAAGGCCTTCCATTGCTAGATGCTGCTGCAGTGCAAATAATAATGCATCGAAGTCCAGTGATTTGGCCACGATAGCTGGGGCAGATCTTCAGCTGGTGTCCGTTTTCATAGCAACATTGAAGTGAATGAAACTACAATGCTTTATGCCAGCTGAGGATCTGCGTCTGCTTCCTTAACGTAGCCCTGGGTAGTTTTTCCCTAAAATTAGTTGTGTGCTGAGGCGGCCGTGTTTTGGTAGCCGGAGACGGTTCCTATTAAGCAGACAGAAAAGTGCTTCAGGATGAAAGGCCTCCATCACTGGAGGAATAGATGTAAGTGGCTGGTGGAAATCAGAAGACATTAGTGGTTTCAGACTGTCTTCTCCAGTCCCCATTGTAATGGTTAGAGGCAATAGCCAGTCACAAGAGAGCGTGTGTTGCTGTGGCTGCTTGCATCAAGTGTGCATATGTTGACTAATAATATATATTCCTATAATCTTACTCTGCACTCGCTGAAAGCTAAATTTGGCCCCTGTGTTTTCTGGCCTGTATCTATTTGACATCAGTTTTACAGCCTGGGTTCATAACAATACTGACATCTGCTTGTCTGGTGAAAACAATAATGTATTAATGACGCTACTCCTGGGCTCAGTGGACATGGTTAGCCCCCCAAAACGGAATTTACCGTCGGAGCTGTCGGGAACGGGAAGAGCTCTTCTTCCAGCACGTCACTGTCTCTTTCAACAGCTCAGGGATGAGGACATTGAGGCTATGTACACACGACAAACTTGTCCCGCAATAAGCTGTTGCGGGACAAGGAAAGCGCTGCCCCCAAACCCCTGCAGCTGGACTAGGGGACTAGCCAGAACCGGCGAGGGCAGCCGGTTTGGGTCAGCCCCCTAGCTCAGCCCCTGGGCTTCAGGTGGCAGCTCCAATAATATTTGACAGCTCCAGTGTCCCAGAGTGGCCTGGATTGGCACTCTGGGACATTTCCAGAGGCTGTCTAATGCGGAAAATCCATCCACACGAGCACTGCTGCGGAGCCCAACCACTCTCAACTTGAGTGGTTTAACTGTTGTGCTGCAAGAGGGTGTTGCCGCACAACAGGGAAAACACTCGTATGCACTCTCCAAGCTTTATTGCGCAGTAAGGAGCCTCATCGCACAATAAGGTGATCGTGTGTACATGGCCTGAGTGTTAGGAAGAATTTCCACTCTGACTAGCAGCTGTTTGATTCTTGTGAGTAAACCCTCCAGCCTGAGTAGTGAAAGCGATGGTTTTCTCTGCATCTGAATGTTACACGGAGCATGCGGTCAGAGCAGATCAGCTAATTGGATTGGCTCATCAGCAGTTGTCAGTCCGCCAGGTTCCCCATCAGAACTCCCTTTCATATAAGCTGCCTTCGTTTCAGTGGACTCTGTGAAACGACTTTGCGTGGATGGCACCTCTGCTTAGTTCCCGGTGGAGCAGTGCATGTCACAAAACGCGTGAAATGGACACTTAGTGGGCGCCTGTTGGTAATCTCTGCAGACGGGCCAAGCATGAGCCCTCCATGGGGGACAGTAACGAGTTAGCTTGCCCTACCTTACTGGGGCTGTCCTGGTTCTGGAGATCGGGGTGAGCTTTGCTTTCCAGGGCTTTCTGTTTGCCATTCCGCCAACCCTACCATTCGCCTGCACTGAGGAAGCTTAGATGGGGTTGGAATTGAATTTTTTTCTCCTTGAAACTTGTTTGAGGGCCTCAGTCCAGCAAGGTCCTAAGCACAACAGAGCTTTCAAGTCAGTCGGACTATTTGCAAACTTACCCGTAGTCATATGCTTAAGTCAGGGCCTAGGTCCTCATGTACGTGAAGAACCTTATCCAGCCCCACGAACAGGGAGTGGGACACTCCCACCGCTTGTGGGCCTCACGTGTGTCTCGACCCTGGAAAAGTGTCTCCATAAATGAGTGCGGTGAGGTCTGGGCTTTGTTATTGTGTGTGTGGTGGTTCCACACGGGAACAGGTTTTTCCCTAACTGCCAGCCCTCCAGTCCAGGCTCCAAGTCAAGCTGGACTCTTTCCATCCTATGAGCATCACTAATAGTAGAAGGATCTGAAGGCCAGATTACACTCACTGGTGCAAGCCCATTATTGCCTCTAGTGAGGGCAACACATTTACACAAGTGCTCCCAACTGGAACGTCACAACTGCTTTACACAAGAGAGAAGGAATCCCAGCCCCCCATTCAGCAGCTGTTAGCAGCAGCAGCTACGTTTGTTCCCATGGGGAGCGGGTCTGATTCCAAATGCCCAAAGGGAGGAAGTCTGTGGGCTGGGAGGCGCTGTTTTTACAGTAGTCCCTGGAGAGCGTAGTAGAACCTCGCTGTCGTTAGGGATGATCTTTCTCTCCAGTTCTATGCACTGAAACACTTTCAAATGCTTTCTGTTAAAATCTTATGGCACAAGTAAGTGACATCTCTGCAGAAATTCACTTTGCTGCACGAACCACGTTTGTACTATAGACTTTAGGTTTTTGATTGCCTGAACCAGGCTGCAGATATAGCTATAGACTAGTCTTTGTCCCTCATACTTTCCATTGAGTCTGGTGGCCATAGCAAAGAGCGGTGATTAACTTTCTAAACACAGGCTAGAAGGATAGTTTAGCCAACATGCAGAAAAGGCCATTTATCTCTCTCTGCATTTGAAAACCGCAGCACATATTTCTGTCTCTCTCTCTCTAGGCAAAAGAAGCTGGTGCTGATGACATTCTTGATATATCTAAATGTGAACTCTCCGAGGTACGTTCTCTCTGTGATTCACAGAGACAGAGGACCTGTCCAGCTGTCTCATTTCCTTCCCAGTACTGAACTCCAGAGTCAGTAGAACGGATGAGTCTAGAGGCAGAGATGAACCTCGGACTTATCCATGTCATCCCTTTGTGCTGAATCGGTCCCTCTTTCTTCAGTCTAGTTCATCTCTTGAAATGTGGGGCATCTGCTTCTTTATTTGGAAGTCTCTTCTGTGGCCTAAGATGTCGTTCTGCACCTTTTCCATGCTAGAAATACCTTCCCATTCAGCAAGATGGGAAGGAGAGGGTGGTCAAGACCTCCTGACACCTCGTTGTGACCGTCCATGTTAAGAGCGGCTTGAAACGTATCAGTGAAAGGCTATAGGTTTCTTTTCTTAACTTCATTTTACCTGGTTAGATAAATAATTGTGGGTCCAATACCACTAGGTAGGAACTACTACAGAGCAAAGCCCCTCTCCTAACTTTGTCTCCTTCTAGGCTGCCACACAAACTTGGAACAGCCCAGATGTTGAAAAGCGAGGACAGTAATAGTGAGTGATGGATTGCTATGCCCTTTAGAGAGAGACATCATTACCTTCTGACCCCTTGATGGTCTGCAAGGCACAAACCTTCATGTGACAAAGACAGGTCATAGCATCAGTGGCTCCTGTACCCCAGTGCTACACTGCCGAAATGTTCCAGGGTGTTGGCATTGGCTGGGTGTGTGCGCCAATCTGGTTTCTGACTGTCCCCTGCATACAGTTGCCAATGTCTGTAAAGCCATCTATCCTCTCCCCTTTCCCATTTGCCCAGGGTGTGTACTAGGGGGCTGCCAATTTTTATAGTGATTCATGTAGAACGTGCAGAGGTTTCTGAGGGATATGCACACTCGCTATTACACCATCCAAGTCCCGAACAGCTGCCCAGACCTAGCCGCGAGTTCTCTTTTAGCCCGAAGTCCCTGTCATGTTGCCAAGAGCCACTGCAGATTGTTTGATGTTCGGTGAAGTGCTGGGGCCCGGGACCCAGCTAATGGCAGAGGCCAGTAATCTTAGGTATCCATTGGGGGTTTTTAATGAAAGCTGATTGTTCAGTCCTATGGATGGATACCTTAGAAGTGCCTAGAAAGATAATGGCACATTGCAATGAATCATTGTGATATATTGGGCTGTTTCTGTGCTTGATTTCAGATTCCCTATGGGGCTTTTGCAACATGTAAAGTTTTGCAAAAAAAGGTAAGTGATGTCTGAATACTAAGCGTGAAGTGATTGCATAGTGTATATGGACATTTACATGATGCTTCAGAGGAAGCCAAAATCTCTGTCCTTCACGCACTTGCCCAGCTGTGCAATGCTATCCAGAGAGAGTACTGAGATACGTTCTGGGTGCATCCAGGAGTCTGTTACCTTGCCACATGCCTGCGTCAGAGAGAGAGACTTGCCGGTGCTAAACTGGCTGTTAGCTACCCAAACAATCTCCTCAGAAGCTCCACCTGCCTTGCTTTGCACAGCAGGTTAACTTTTGGTACCTTCAGGGCCCCTTGAAGAGCATGTCCCTGTAGTATCCAGCCCTGTCACTGGGCACTCTCAGAAATTAGCAAGTTCGCTCTTTCCAGTCTGTCTGATTCAACTGAGGAACCCCACGGAGATGTACTTGTGATAATCCAAGACAAGTTTATTAACAGAGAGAGAGATTTTAAGTGATACCGCATCAAGATAACGGAACCAGATTGGTTAAAAAGAAAACAAAATCTAACCCACTTCTAAGAGACTGAACATAACCTTAGCAGGCCATGCTCCTTCGGCTAACGCAGTTACCCCACCCTCCGCATCTGTCTGCAGAGCTTGCTGGTTTTCAATCAAACCCAGGATCCATAATGGTCACAGATCACTCCCCTCTGCCAAGAGTGTTCCCCAGTGACAGGGAGAACAAATGTCTTCTCCTAATCTTTTCACAAACCTCATTGTTTTCACCCCAGAAACAAGACCAGCTCCTTGTGGCGTTAGTCTCTGGTGTTTTCCCATTCCCCACTTCCCTGGTGATTTACATGCAAATACAGCTCCCATTTGCTGGCTTTTGCGGTGCTTGATTCACCTGCCTGCCAACGTCTCTGATGTAAACCAACATTCCTGTGTCTGGGACAGAATTGTTCCTCAACCCTGCCTGATTACACGGTCTGAACATATTTGTGGCACATACGCACAACTTCTTAGTCATCACCTGTGTATGCATCTCGCTGTGCTTACGATGACCAGTATACTAAGCTTTCATTTGATACCTTGCATGACCTTCTTTACACTGTGAGAGCAATATATGAAGTGTAGTGAGTTTGTCAGGCCTGATAGCAGAGAGTAGAGAACCATCAGTTGACCTCTGTGTCACAGAAGAATAGTTGTAGGGATCCTGGCTGAGCCCCTATAGGAATTAAATGAATCAAATATCATACTGTCTTAGCCTGCATGACCACAAGTAGTATTGGTCGTAAAATTATCCAAACCCCTATTTAAATCCAGCTATAATATCTGACTATGGCCTCCTGTGGCAGCCAGTTCCATGCAAGTAAATATTTTATTTAATATTTAATCAGGTTTGAACCCCTTGCAGAAATAAAACAATTAAATACACCCTGATATTCACAGGAACGTGGTTGTTCCAGGCTGTAAGATTTGCTGTGATGTTATTCCAATATTTTTTTTTTTCTCTTCAGGTGCTGATTGTTCATACAAATAATCTAACATCTCTGGTTCCAAAGTCCTGCAGTCTCCTGAATCTCATAACTGTGAAGGTAACCCGTGACTCTGTAACAGTGTCCCTGTAGCCACTTTGTTCTGCATTCACTCAGGGTTATAGCACAGAGTAAACCAAATAAACCTCTATCCATCAAACTGATTCTCATCTCGGGGGACCGGCTGTGACGTACAAAGTGTCGAGGTCACTGGTTCAGTTTCATCTCAGGCTGGCAATGACAGGAAGTCTTTTGAGCTCCCGTCACTGGCACTACTATGGATCCATTTGTTTGCAGAAACTGGGATTTTCATAGAATCATAGAAATGAAGCCTGGAAAAGATCTGGAGCATTCATCAAGTCCAACCCCTGCATGGAGACAGGACCAAGTAAACCTAGACTGTCCCTCAGAGCTTTTTGTCCAACCTGTTAAAAGCCTCGAGTGACAAGGATTCCCACAGCCTCCCTTGGTGACCTGTTCTAGTGCTGAGCTAGCTGTAGAGTTAGGAAGCTTTTCCTAATAGCTAACTGAACTTATGCTCCAAAGTAAGGCCATTGCTTCTTGTTCTTCCATTGCTGGCCATGGGGAAGAGTGGGTCACCCCCAGGAGGTAGATGCCCACTCCTGTTGAAAGGCAATAGGAGTTGTATGCCTGACATTCTTAGGGCCTGGCAGGCTGATCTTCACTTCTGGGTAACTCAACTCCTTTCATGCTTATGATGGGACACCTTACCACAAGGTTGACTGATGACGGAATGGTCTCCTCCTGTCCCAGGTTTTAGATCTCCATGGAAATCAGTTGACATCACTTCCTGATGATATTGGCCAGCTGACATATCTCCAGGTAAAGGGTTTGTGGGTTGTGTCCAGGGCGCTTGCTGTAGAATATGTTCTAGGGCAATGTGGTTGATTTTTATTGGTGTTAAGTAGCGACCTAGTATTTTAAATGGGAGTTTTCAGTTCTTGGGTCCCTGACCACTCACTTGACTTTCACTGTGATTAGCTTGGCCCGTGGGGGAAATAGCTGGATAGGGCAGAGAGGCGCTGACTTACTTGGGGCCCTTTAAAATCACCCTGCTTCGACTGGCCTTCAGGTTGAGGCAGAGCAATCACAGCAGCTCACCAAGCATGTGCCGCAGGCAGAGAGAGGCTGGAGTTTCTAGTCTTGCTGCTCTTCTGAAGTGCTCAGCGTCTGCTGCTCCTATTGACCGGAGTGTGCTGAGCGCTACAGTCCCCGTGTGCCTAGTGCAATTCCGATGACCTGTCCCCACTGAAGGAAGAGACTGGTCCGCACCGCCCACTGTGCGCCCTTGCCGTGGAGGTGTGGGGATTCGTTACTGCCTGTTGCTCTGGGAAGTTTCTGGGCATTCCATGGTGAGAAGCCCCTGGAGCACAGGGATCTCGTCTCCCTGTGAAATGAGGAACAGCATTGAAAGACTTAAAGTATGTGTGTATTGTACATAATCCGGAGGGGGAGTCCTGCGAGGGAGATCTTCAGCAGGGACTTTGGGATCTTTGTGGACGAGTGTTACGGCCTGCATGGGTGTGGACCGTTACGTGAACAAACTAACCGAGTCCCCAGCAGCGCTCTGTGATCAGGGTGTCGCTCTGCCCTTCTGATTGGAGGGTGGCACTCTGGTCAGGGAGCCGGGCTCTGGCTGGGACGTAGCTCTGTCCTTGTGATGGGA